>CM029608.1:20201788-20767570 GCA_017311375.1 Mytilus coruscus
CTCATATTTGTTTAAACTTACAAGCACTGTGTAGGCCAATATCAGTGTTAATTTTCGATATTCTGTATGTTGTTATTAAAAATACAACAAAAACAGTCAAGGGTCTAACTTAAATAAGTTATTAGAGAAAAATAACATACATGTCGTTATTGTAGGCTAATATATCAAAAATTGTGATAACATATGTATGTTACATGTTTCAAAGTGACAATATACAACCTTTATTTTGTTAAATTTTTCACAAGTTCTATTGATATTATAATTTTCTTTATGTGTACTAAACTTTGCAAAGATATAACAGTTCATAGTTTACCAATCATGCATAGTACACCTATGTTATTACAGAAAATATATTCCTGCAATAACCAAAGGGTGTTACTACAGCTTCTCTACATCTCTTTAAAGCCTTTGCTCTGACATATATCACAATGTATTTCAATTCATTGTAAGAAATGATGATCAGAGCTTGTAATGAGGCACTCGCAAGATTCCAATTAATTAAAAGTGTTATCTCTTTACAGCAACAGGGGAAGCAATGAGGAGGATCCTGTGAAAGACAATAATGGTCAAGAAATATCAGTCACAGCAACTTCATTACCTATGGTTTCAGAAGAGACACAGGACAGTGGTGATGACTGTAAAACAAAAGCTGACAATTTATCTTCTCAAGGTCTTGAAAATGTGCAGAAAGTTGAAAAGGAAATCCCTAGTTCTCCAATCATCCCAGCTAAGTCTGGGGCATATTCAGTAGATTTTGACAATTTGGACACTATTGATCCATTTAAAGTCAAAGGGGGCTTGTCGAGTTCCCCCTCTTCACAAAAAATAGAAAAAGTGGCTCTTGATGACAATCAGGCTGAGATTGATGATGCAAAGCTGTTAGAAAATGTTGAACTCCTTGATATAAAATTAGAAGACATTGCTGATATCACTCTCTCAGAAAACGTGCCATGTGAAGAAGGGGACACAACTGTTATTGAAAATAAACATTCAGGAGAAGGTGATGTAACTGTTGATGAAAGCAAACAGACAGAGGACAAAGATTTAACGGTGATTGAAAATAAATGCAAAAATGAAGTTGATGATATTTCACCAGAAATTGAAGAAAATAAACAATTGCCTGACATAGATCTTGAAAGTATAAAAGATCCGTTTGCGACAACGAAACAATTAGCTAATTCACCACAGGTTAACACAACAAGCATTACTTCTGAATCAACACTTGTGAAAGAAAACCCATTTGCGGCTTTAAAAGCAGATATTGGATCAGTTGAATCAACCACCAATTCTAATTTTCTTAACTCACCTTTAAAATTACCAGCTGACTCGTTTGTATCAGAACCAAACATCATAAACTCTCCATTGTTGAAAAGTACAGAAAGCCAACCTTCCGTTGATGAAGAGATAAATCCATTTGCCACCAAAACTAAGGTAGCAAATTCACCAGCTGTGGATACTGATCCTTTTGCCACAAAGTCAACAGTGGCAAATTCACCAACATTGGATAGAACACAAGATCCCATGGATACAATGTCAAAGGTACCAAATTCACTAAAATCTGATGGTGATTCAATAAATACATCTAAAATGAAGTCTGAGGTACCCAAATCACCCGCTCAAAGTTGCGAGGATCCATTTGCTACAAAAACAAAGGTTGCAAATTCACCGGGAATCAATTCAGATGAAAATCCTTTTGAAACAAAATCTAAAGTTCCAAGTTCACCAGTAATAGGTTCTGAAGAAAATCCATTTGCAACTAAATCAATGGTTCCAAATTCACCAACTATAATTTCTGAGGTGGATCCTTTTGTTACAAAATCAAAGGTTCCTAACTCACCAGCAATAAGCACTGACGAAGATCCATTTGCTACAAAAACAAAAGTTTCAACTTCACCACTTAAAAATTCAGAAGATGACCCATTTTCAACTAAATTAAAAGTTCCAAATTCACCAGCAGCATGCTCCGAAGATGACCCATTTTCAACTAAATCAAAAGTTCCAAATTCACCAGCAGTAAGCACAGAGGAAGATCCATTTGCTACAAAAACAAAAGTTCCAAATTCACCAGCAGTAAGCACAGAGGAAGATCCATTTGCTACAAAAACAAAAGTTCCAAATTCACCAGCAGTAACAACAGAGGAAGATCCATTTGCTACAAAAACAAAAGTTCCAAATTCACCGGCAGTAATCACAGAGGAAGATCCATTTGCTACAAAAACAAAAGTTCCAAATTCACCGGCAGTAATCACAGAGGAAGATCCATTTGCTACAAAAACAAAAGTTCCAAATTCACCAGCAGTAAGCACAAAGGATGATCCTTTTGGTACAAAAACAACAGTTTTAAATTCACAAACAGTTATAAGCTCAGAAAAAGATGACCCATTCACAACTAAGTCGAAGGTTCCAAATTCACCTGCAGTAAGCTCAGAAGATGATCCATTTGCAACAAAATCAAAAGTTCCTAGCTCCCCAACACTAACCACAGATGAAGATCCATTTGCAACAAAAGCAACAGTTTCGAATTCACCACTTAGAAATTCAGACGAGGACCCATTTACAAGTAAATCAAAGGTTCCAAATTCACCAGCAATTAGCTTAGAAGAAAATCCATTTGCGAGTAAATCTAAAGTTCCTAACTCACCAACAGTTATCACAGAGGAGGACCCATTTGCCACAAAATTAAAAGTTTCAAATTCACCAGCTATTAACTCAAAAATTGATCCATTTGCAACTAAGTCAAAGGTTCCTAATTCACCAACAACAAGCTCAGAGGAGAACCCATTTGCAGCAAAATCTAAAATTGGGAATTCACCGCAAAACAATTTAAATGACATTGACCCATTTGCAACCAAATGTAAAGTACCCAGTTCACCAAAGAATGATGAGGTTAAAATACAGGACAGTATAAAACAGACAATTGGGGAAGATGCCTTTTTAAACAATAATCCATTCTCGCCACAATGTCCAGCTGTAAACATCACTTCAAAAAGAGGTGCTACAGAATCAGCAGGGTAAGAATATAGGAGTTTAAGAATACTGTACGTGGATTCATTATATGTGTTTAATTAAGAAGATTGTGGATTCATTTATTTTTGTGGATACCAATTTTCGTGGATTTAGGGAAAGTTAGTTTTGCGGCTATTTGATTTTTTGTTTTTCTCAAAATCTGCATAACAACCTATAGTAAATTTGTACTTTGTTGAATATTTAAATTTGTTGTTAACCTATACCCATGAAATCAAGAAAAGTTGGTATCATAAAAAATAACAGTAATGATTCCACAGTATATAAAAATCAAATGTACAAATATTTGTTAGGAACATTAATAATTTGGGAGGCAGAATTTAAGCAATTTAAATTGGTTGAATATGTTTTAACAGGCATATGATTTTTTTAAAATGACCATTTGGTTTTGGATTTTTGTTTTGTACATAAATCAGGTGATTGGTTTTCTTATTTGAAGTCTTTTACATTTTGTCATGTTGGGGCCTTTTAAAGCATGTTATGCAGTATGGATTTTTTTTTTTTATTGTTGAAGGCCTGACCTATACCTCATTTGGTCTCTGGTAACTTCTTTTTATACCCCACGCAACGAAGTTGCGGAGGGTATAATGTTTTTGACCCGTCCGTCCGTCAGTCCTGTTTCTTGTCATCGCAACTCCTCTCAAACCACACGACAGAATTTCATGAAACCTTTTTAGATAATAAGGACATACTATGTAGATGTGCATATCGACAGGAAATTACGATTCATTTTTTTTTTCTAGGAGTTATGCCCCTTTGAACTCAATTGCTTCAATATACTACTGCAACAGTTTGTCATCACAACTCCTCTGAAACCACACAACAGAATTTCATGAAACTTTGTAGATAATAAGGACATACTATGTAGATGTGCATATCAACAGGAAATTATGATTCAAATTTTTTTCTAGGAGTTACGCCCCTTTGAACTTACTTGCTTCAATATACCTCTGCAACAGTTTGTCATAGCAACTCCTCTGAAACCACACAACAGAATTTCATAAAACTTTGTAGATAATAAGGACATACTATGTAGATGTGCATATGGACAGGAAATTATGGTTCAATTTTTTTTTCTTATACAATTTTTTTTCTTACAGTCATTTTATTTCTCCAGTGACAATGTGGGGACGTAGGGTATGTGAGCGTGCTCACTAAGGTTCTTTAATTACTATATGAAATGTACTTTTAGAAGTTAGAAACCAATTTAATCCCAACAAAACTCTATTATGGCTAATTAAACCCTTCAATTTGGTGCAAAGAATTTCAGTTTGATATCTAAAATCATAACAGAAGTTCAAAGATCTAAACTTTTTCTTTCAATTGTATGTGTACATTTTTTAATTTGTAAAGGGAGTTAAATCTGGGCAATTTAAGTTTTATACGTATACTTAAGAAGTAAATTTTAAAAGTCTTCTTTTTGGACAGATCCTTAGCTTAATGATAGCAAAGGACAATAATTATCTTATAAGGGTTTGTTTATTTCAAGAGTTAGGCTAAAGTGGTGGTTTTCTTTATTTTTCATCTGCTTACTATTTCATGATCAGAGGTAAAAAAAAAAAACATATCTCAAAAAATCTCAGAATTGTTTTTAGGGATTTTAAATATGGCATTGCAATTTTAGTCATGTAGAAGAATATAGTTGTATATAATATTGTATTGAATACTTATAAATTCATATGTTACTCTCTCAATTGATAATAAACAAAGGCAATAAATGAATTTTAAGATTCAACTAGTAAAGAATAAAACATTGTTCTTTGCACAGCTTCATAAATTCTGAAATTACATTGATTAGTCACTCATTCTGGTATCTGGTTTTTGTTTTTCACATTACTGTGACAGAGTGGTTAAGGGTACCAGATCACTTTTTACTTTTAATACTGGTAATTATTATAATACCTATTTTTCAGAAAACCAGATAGTGGACTACTAAACTTGGGACTTAGTATTGATGAAGACCAGTTTAAACCTGCTTCTGATGGTAGGGTGTTCTAATAGTGATTCCAAAACTTGTTTACTCCCCCCAAAAAAAAGAAATCATGAGAAATTCACTGTTATGTCATGACCAATTAAGTGTAATAAATGTGACAATTTTTGTCAAAACATAATATCTTAAAAGAGATTTTGGTTTAAATGTTGAGAGATGAACAGCTGTAAATTTAATTAATTAATCTTCAAAAAAAATTACAACCCCAATTATTTTAAAAGTAGTTGTCTCCATTGTTTCAATTCCAAATATATTGGAATGCTATTAAACCATTATAATAAATCTACTTTTAAGGTGGTACCAAACACCTTGACTAAAATAAATTTGGCTCGTTTAATTTTCATAAAATTTTAACAAAATATTTACTTTGACCCTTTGACAAAGACATAAAAATTTCAAAATACTTGAACCACACACTTTATCGGAAAAATTTCATTGGATATATAGCAGTTTGCCAAACACTAATTTTGATCATTGAGAAGCTTAATATTTCCTTAACAATAGAACATGATTAAAATGTTCAGCTGATTTTTACAGAGTTATCTCCCTGTAGTGTTATGTACCACCTTAATTTACTATTTTTCAGTTTTTAATGACACTGCAGCCTGGGATGCATTAGAAAGTTTTGGATCATGTACATCAGTAAGTTAAATTCTCACATCCTTATATTGTGCCATTTTTTCATTTCTTAGTATAATTATTATCTTGTTTTTATTTTATTAAGAACAGAAGAAAGAAGGTTTGATAAGAGTTATTTCCAATAAAATTATCAAAAATGTCAGAACTGTCACGAAATAAATTTGTTCATTAAATATAACTAGTGTAACATAAACAGATTATTTTTAATATACATGCCATTTTGGACTGGATGTAAAAAGTTCCTATTATCTTCATTTAGTCTTGACACTAGGTTAAAAATTCTGATTATCATTTATTAAGCAAAAAAGTATTTACAAAAATACCAACACCAAGGTCAATTCAAAAAGGGGGAAAAGTCCAAAATCAAACGGTATCAATCAAATCAACGGAACTAGTGAAAAACAACTATTATCATGCAACCAATTAACATGAAAGTCCTTGTGGAGACCACAAAAACAAAATGTTCAGGCAATGGTATTATATTTATAGGTCATGTTCTATGAATGATGGTATAGAAATAAGAAGATGTGGTATGATTGCCAATGAGACAACTCTCCTCAAGAGACCAAATGACACAGATATAAACAACTAAAGAACATCTATGTTCTAAAAATATTTGAAATAAGTTGACAGCAAACTCACAAAAACTCATTAACTTATTGTGCTTATTGTATTTACCAAATGATGTGTATTTTCTGGATTCATTAGAACTTGGTTTATATGTTGATCAAAATCATTTTTCAAGATCTGAATTCATTAAGTATTATAATTGGACAGTGACAATATTTATAAAGATTGTTTCTCACAGATGTTAAATCTTAACAAAGTCTTAAAGAAATTTAAGTGCAAAAATTTCTACTTTATCATTTGCTAATTAAATTGTAATCTCCATTTCGCTTTCATTGACATTTAAGGTTGTACTTAGGTGAAATTGAAAAAATCAAGACTTTAAAGGCAGACTCGGACTTTTACCTTATATTTGCATTGATATTATTTGAGTGTTAAACCAAAAGAAAAGAAATCAAGAATCTGCTTAAATTTTGGTAAATGACTTTTTAAGAGCTATTGAATTCTTATATGAAATAATATATGAAAAATGGGTGTTATGGGGCAAAATATTTTACACTGTATTGAAGGGAAAAAACCAAGGAGTTCGAACATTTGACACAAATTCCTAAACCTCACGTAAGTACATCCTTAAGTTATAAGTCATGTTCTAGACTTCTTTGTTTAGAAATTCTTCATATTTTGGTTGGATAATTATAGAATATAACTAATCCAAGAATTCAAGTAGAAAATTATTCAACAAGTGACAGAACAACACATTAATTCATGAATCAGTGTTGTTAGGTCACCAGTTGAATATTTTAATATATAATATATAATCAAATAATGGCCTTTTTCAGTAATAGCAAGTATTGGTTGACTCAGTAGTTTGTTAAGGTAGAAAAAATTGTGAAAGTCTTTATACAAAATGGTTCCTTGTGAGCTTTATATTATATCGCATCATAATCAGTCAGGGATATAACTCTATAGGGTTATTACAGAAAAATAACATACATTTGTTATTGTGGACTAAAAATCAAAGAACTGTGATAACATATGTATGTTACATGTTTCAAAGGGACAATATACATCATTAGTTTAGTTAAAATGTATAAAAGTTCTATTGATATTACTTTTGTCTATATGTATACTTAACTATTGAAAGAAATAACAGTTCATAGTTTGCCAATTTTGCATAGTACACCTATATGTTATTATAGAAAAATAGGTGTTATCACAGCTTCTCTATATCACTTCAAAGCATTTGCTCAGACATACATCATGCTTAATTACAATGTATTTTAATTTATTGTAAGAAATAATGACCAGAGTATGTAATGAGGTTCTGCAAGTTTCTCAGTAATTCCCAAGTGTCTTATATAATAAGTTACATTCCTTTAATAACCTAGCCTTGTTATCACAGCTAAGTTTATCCCTTAATAGCCTCGTCTCATTGATTTACCATGGTTAATCAAAATGAATTAATTTAATTAAAAATTAGTTATCAAGGCTATGCATTTAGTTTCTCAGAAAGTCTCAAGAGTTCCCTAGAGCCCACTATAAATGAAATAATTTTACAAATAACAAACATATGTTATTACAGATTTAGAAAATTTAAGGAATAAAGAGTAGACAACTCATGAAAGTATCTGTAATAACACATGCAAGTTATTTTCTGTAATAACCCTATAGAGTTATATCTTTGACTGATAATTGTGAATATCTGAATATTTTTGAAAATTGTCCACATTCGTTAATTTTCTGTTTCAGGATCCTCAACATTGAGTAGACAGTCATTGTACGTCAAGTTTGACCCCTTGTCAATCTCCCTCCAGATGGTAAGGTTATGAACTCAATAGATATAAGAAGATGTGGTATGAGTGCCAATGAGACAACTCTCCATCCAAGTCAAAATTTATAAATGTAAACCACTATAGGTCAAAGTACGGTCTTCAACACGGAGCCTAGGCTCACACCGAACAGTAAGCTATAAAGGGCCCAAAATTACTAGTGTAAAACCATTCAAACGGAAAACCAACGGTCTAATCTATATAAAACGAAACGAGAAACACTTATGAACCACATCAACAAACGACAACTACTGAACATCAGATTCCTGACTTAGGACAGGTACAAACAAATGCAGCGGGTTTAAACGTTTTAATGGTACCAAACCTTCACCCTTTTTCTGAAACAATAGTGTAACATCACAACATAGAAAACACACTATAAAATATCAACTGACATAGCTTAACTCAATCAAAGGACATATTAACACCATTGAACATACACTGAACAAATAAATTTGACCTATGATACAATGCAAATTCAAAATAAATAAATTAAGGGAAGAATAATAAAAGTAACATGTTATATCGGTATGAAATGTTAAACAATTTAAGAAGAACAATATGCTCGAACAAAAATATCAGCCATTTGCAATAACTTTAAACACAGGTAAATAAAATAATTTTGTTGTTAGGTATACGATACAGTTACAATAGAGAAAGGAAATATTTTAACAAAATAAATAATTTTGATGTTCATAGTACAAGTGGAAATTTATATTAGTACCAAACACGTATCAAAGCTGGTATATAGACCAGATATAATCCTAAATAACATTAAATAACAAAAAAGCATTACAATTAGTATCAACAGGTCAAATAAACAAGAAAGTACGATTTGAGAGTACTGCAGTTACTGACAGCTAGTTAAAAGCCAAAACAATTAATAATAAAAATCATGCATCAGAGACTAAAATCAACTAAAACACATCCCAGGGATTTAGTATTTTAACGTCATGAACAGTCAAAGAAGACATGACTAGTGCAATGCCAAAATAAATGTATCGACAGACAGTAGGATAGTTAGGAGTTTAACCTCTTTATAGATCAAAATGAACGTGGGTGTGTCTTTAAACATCCCGTTTGAAAAGAATACAAATTTTGTTATGTTTTAATTTGCTGATGACAAAATCGATATTAGTGCCAATGTAAACTATATTCAAAGATCTAATTACAACATTGGTAAGATAACCTGAACTAATAAGTTTATTTAAAGGTTCGATGAGTTTACACGGATCATATAGTGATTTCCGCGCTTTAAGTACAATATTACCGTAAAATTTAGGATGTGAAATACCGTTTTAATCAGTTTTCTACAGGTACAGCCAAATTTACTAATCAAATCTTTGTATCTATGAAAGAACTTAGTAAAAGTTTTACGTAATTTATGGTAACCAAATCCCTGACTTAATAATTTACTAGTGATGCATTGATTACGTTCGTTAAAATCTATGACATCACTACACACACGGGCATAACGAACGAGTTGGGATATATACACACCGTATGATGGAGCCAAAGGAACATCGCCGTCTAAAAAGGAAAATTAACAATAGGGAATGAAAATCGTCTCTTTTGTCGTAAATTTTCGTATGGAGTTTTCCTTTAGAGATTGAAATGTCCAAGTCCAGAAAAGGACAACTACTGCTGTTTATGTTAGATTTAGTTAAAGTAAGTTCTATTGGGTAAATTTCGGTAGTATATTTAGAGAACTCTGGATTATTTAACGAAAAATATCATCTAGATAACGGAAGGTATTGTTGAATGTATCAACCAAATGTAACAATGACGTGTCTTTACTACAATAAAACTTTGTAACAATCAGGAATATTACAACACCAATGAATGTACAAGACAAATCATTTTAATCTAATCCTCCACATACCTGCCAACATTTCAAAATGCCTATGGGGTTTTATGTGCAAGATGGCTCTCATAGTCCTACAAAACCTTTAAAGGGGCCTTCAAATTTATTTTAATGTTGTTTATTTGCTTCTTCATACTTTTATAATCCTATACCCATGGTAAAATTTATTGTTTTGTTATAAATTGTGGACAAAATTGCTCTTTCAAAATTTCCATTTGGGAGCCTCCATGAAACCCCCCGCAAATAGTGACAGTTGGCAGGTATGCTTCCAGTCATATATAATGAAGGTTTCCTTCTACTGCCTGCTACTCACTGTTCCATGCATTTCTCATACCCTCAATAATGATCACATGATTTTTCTTAAAATTTCTTGAAAAATATTACAGGGGATTTATTATTACATGTTTTCACTGGAAACCAATATTTGAGAATACAGGTGAACCTCAAATTTAAGTGTTCAGCAAATTACAAAGAGAGTGGCTGCATTCGTGTTCAGTCTCAACCTTTATATGCATGATATGTGTTATGTATTATCATCAAATACAACATATATATATATATATATATATTAAGGCTGAACACATGTGCGGCTACTGCCATTTTAGACCAAAAACGTCAAAATAGCACAAATGCTAAAATTATGAAGATTTCAGTTATTTTGAATGAATAAATGATGCTAGTACGTGATGTATATACATTGTATTGTAAAACAAGTTCATATTATGTAACAAAGGTATACTACTTTCCAATAAAAGCTAAAAGTTTACATTTTAACTTATTTGTTAAAATGCTATATTTTGGGGCCAAAAGAAGTTGTACCATGCATACTCCTTTTCTTTAGCTTTGTATGCAGACATTGGGAAAACTTCCAAATCAAATATCCATGAAAAGTCGTCTTCAATCATCGAAAATTGGTACCCACGAAAATAAATGAATCCACAGTACCAGGATCTTGCTCACAAAGCAATAAAACCTGATTACTTATATTTATATAGATATAAGAAGATGTGGTATGAGTGCCAATGAGACAACTCTCCATCCAAGTCAAAATTTATAAATGTAAACCATTATAGGTCAAAGTACGGTCTTTAACACGGAGCCTAGGCTCACACCGAACAGTAAGCTATAAAGGGCCCCAAAAATTACTAGTGTAAAACCATTCAAACGGGAAAACCAACGGTCTAATCTATATAAAAACGAGAAACGAGAAACACTTATGAACCACATCAACAAACGACAACTACTGAACATCAGATTCCTGACTTAGGACAGGTGCAAACAAATGCAGCGGGTTTAAACGTTTTAATGGTACCAAACCTTCATAGCATGGTGAATAGTGTTAGCTGTTTTGTGCAGTACATTTGTATAAAATTAAAAAGATTTGTAAATTTGTAAATGTTGACAATAAGCTAGTCATTGTGTGATTATGGACTGCATTTTACCTGATTTCTAGTTGTAGTTCTTTATTAAAATTGTTTAGATAAGTTGTTTTACTTTGATTTGGTTGAAGTTGGGGAAACAGGTGTTTTAGAGATTGCAAGAAAAGATTGTTTTACTAATCTCGCATACAGTCTCTTAGTCAAACTTATGACAGGCAGAAATATAACATGTATAATGAAGTAGTGTGTGTAGTTTCAGTGTTGAAAGTGTTTGAAGAAAAAAGTGTAGGTTCTTATAGCTTTGTGTAATAATTCCAACTTTAGCTTTTACAGAAGATTATTTTGTCTTTATAGATCCAAGAAGAGCCAGTATAGATATTAGAAGAGCAAGTATGAAACTGGAGCGACTGAGGGAAATGTAAGTAGCATATGTATATGAGATCAAAAGTGTAATATGTGGTCAATTTATGAAACATATTGACTTAATTTCAGTACACAATCAGACCAACTTCAACAATCTTTCTCCAATAGTTATCTGAAAAAATAGATTTGAAAGCACTTACACCTAAAAGTAAGGGCTCTGGTTTAAACTAAATAATTTCACAATTTCCACGACAAGAAAAATTACAGGAATAAAAACAGATTCAAACATATCAGACTTTGATGATCTTTCATAAGATTGCACTAACAAAGTTAAATATTTTGAATATAAATCGACTGAAAAGGGTCTAAACTGGTGGCGGAGTGTCGTTGAAAAATCAGTTGGTGTACAATTATAATTAATGACAAGGATCCTGACTTTGAACATGCACTGAGCAGTGATTTGGTTATAAAACTTTCATTATGGTTAATCCTCTCTGATATATTACTTTCTCTGTCAACAAGAGAAAACACTACCAAGTTTAGTTTTATGGTTATCAACAAGGAAATAAGGTCTGCATTAAAGAGCAACACAATGAAACAAACCAATACACCATGTTTATACAAATTTTCTTGCCAGTTATATGTTCAGTACAAATTGTGAAATATTAGTTCCACTAGATCTGCCATCAAAAGTCATTGGAAAATTTATTTCTTTTGTCTGTCTAGTACTGTCAGATTGTGTTATTTATCAATAAAAGCAATCTGGATCTTAAGAGTGGTTAGTACACAAGACTTATTGTTGTCACCCTTCAATGACATATTTCATTTTGTATGAAATAGGCTTTAGCATTATTTATAATTAAGCTGATGATAACACTGTATCATATAGTGATTATGATACAAATAAATTTGTTTAAACTGATAGTTAAAATCTAATAAACTGTTTTTCTATAAATTGAATGAAGGCTAATCCTAACAAATACCAGGCTATAGACATTGGAAAAAGACAAATAAACATAATTTGACATTCAATTTAAATGGAAACAAAATTTCTTGTAAAGAAATGTTAAACTTCTTGGAATAACTATAGATTCAGACTTAAACTTTAACAATCATATATCTGAAATATGTAAAATGCATAAAGACAATTAAATATTCTTTGAATGGGTACATATTTAAACAGGCTCGGTAGGTTAATAGCATACTACTCATTCATTTCTTCAATTTTAACTATTGTCCAGTAATCTTGGCACTGATTGTAGCGAGAAAAAATCTTTTAAAATAAAAAGAGCTCTCATATTCATCTATGAAGATTATGATAGTTTATACAAAAACTGCTAGAAAAGTCCAAATAACCTTCTTTAAAAATAAGAAGAATAAAAACTATTACAATAGAAACTTTTAAAATTATTCACAAAAGTCCAAGCTATCTTCGTGATTTAATTTATATTAAAATTCAGAAGTATAATTTAAGATCACAGGAAAAGCAGTACTCCCGGGAGTCAGAACTACCATGTATGGTTTGAGATAGTTTTGCTTTCATGCTGCACAAATCTGGAATGAGCTGCCTAAGCATTGTCGAATCGAAACATCTTTTGACCAATTAAAAACTGGTACAAACATGGGATCCAAATAACAGCTCATGCCAGTGTGGTGCATGCATATAGTGTTTTTATGCTTGTGCTTTTTTATTTTTTATTTTGTTTGACTGTTTGATTTGTTTAGCTTTTTTTAGTTGTTATTTTCTGCTGTGCTTATCATTCTCTCTTATGCTATGTTTTAACATGTTTAAATAAAACCTTGAATTGAATTGAATTTTAAAAAAATGAGATTGTTACAGCTGGGAATTCGAAATACCCTCTAGTTTGATAAACCATAAGATAATCTATAAGTATTTAAAGATTTCTCTTCTCATATTCCCTGTCTAAATGTTCCCAACTGTAAATTATGGTTGTTTGCAATTTTGTTTTTCTTGTCTTTATAAAAATAGATTGACAGTTAAAAAAACCTATCAAACAAAGAAGGTCGAAGGACAAGAAAGTCAGTTCTAGTTTATGTCTATATAAGATTAGAAAATGCCAATTGTATTCAACTTTTTTGAGAGAAAAAAACATGCAAGGGGATTGGATTTTTAGATTTAAGTATTTTGTAGCAATTCTGATGAAAGCTTCCTGCTGTTTGGAACACCTCCAAAGCCTTCCTCAGTTCGAAATGTTGGTATTGTTTCACAAGGTCAATTGGATGGAGGAGCTAAGAAAAAGACCCCTGCTAAGACACCTGTACAGGAATTGAAGAAATCAGCTGTGGACTTGTTATCTGATTCACCTGACATCCTTAGTATGAGCATAAATGTGGTTAGTATATTCAAAATTGCAAAGTTGTCTCCCATTCTTTAATATACAAGAGTTGTCTCTCTTTACCCAAATATGTAATAAATCTATCTTGCAGATTTTTGGCAATTTTACAAGCAACTAGAGCATACAGAATTGAATATAGATATAGAAAAAAAATATATTAGCTACTGTTATTCTTTCTGATATAAAGCAAATTGAATATCCAGCAGAAAGAACGAGTACAAATGTATAGTATGCATGTTAATATCACAAAAATATTGAATAAATTGACTGAATTCCCTTTTCCTTCCAATAAAATGTTCTTGCCACAAAAATATCTGTTTTATTTGTATTCAATTTAAAGAGGGTCATGTCGCTTTTTTGGTGTTTTTATGAGAATTCATAAGCCAGGATTTTGAGAAATAACTTGAAGTAAGAATTGCTGATATTTTTCGACATTTACATGAATTCTGTTTTAAATTTATACTTTTATTTTCTGAATCTTTGATTTGTTATATATTCTTAAGTATAAAAGTTACATTAATCCTTTTTTTCCCAGTATTCCTCATACACTAGTTGCATTCAAAATTTCCTAAAAAAAACTATGAAATCATGCATTTACATATCTTCTATGTTATGGTATCTTGTATATATATAAGTACAGAAGGACTCTCAAAGAAAAAATTATATCCTTAACAAGCTGGTGCCCATTTTACAGAGATGTACTTTTCAAACATTAATTTGAAGCTGGGATATTTAAACAGTGACCTTGCCAATTCCTCTATAGCACCCAGTGATTTTCCTACCATTTTTCAAATGGGGCCTGGAGCCCTAGGCAATTGGGAAAAATGTGTCATATAACGTGTGAATTGGGAAGAAATAAATCATTGTGTTCAACATATTTTAATGATGTTATTTATTATTTTAAAATTCCAATTTTCTTTCATGTTCTTATTTGAACATATCAACCAGTTTGTTTAGATTCTCATCTGTGAGAGTTCCAGGGCCTCTCTGCAAATCCTCATTATGGCACCCAGGTGATCCTGTATCAGTCTATTCCTCTCTGATGTGCAAATGTTATTCATGAGACTAAAATTTAGTCTCATGAATAACATTTTGCACACCAGAGAGGAATAGAATCAACACGAGGGTCGCACTCAGAGTGGGATTGATGGTTAGTTTCACTTTGCACAGGAGCAGAGTTCATTTCAAGTTCATTATGCTCAGGTGTATGTGTAGAACAATTTGTTCAGAGCTAGCACTAGGGTCTGAAGTCACTGCTTTAGTGCACGGCTTCATCCTGTTCAGTGTTCTACATCCGTAAAAGTAGAAACATTTCCGTTCAAGATATCAGTCCCTGTAGTATCAGTACTAGTTTTGGATTTTTTAAACCCAAACATATCAAGTTTTTTACAACCAGCGGCATCTTTGCCCTTTTTTAGTTTGCGCACATAGTATTTGGAATTATGAGATGAGGATCATCATGTTGTCTGTTTGGGCATGCTCAATTCCAGGGATGGGCACGATTACTGACAAATGTAATCGATTAATAATCGATTACATGTAGGATTTTGTGTAATCGATTAATAATCGATTACTCTGTTTTTGTATGTAATCGATTGCAATCGATTACTTTATCAAAAGTAATTACATTACTTTTCGATTACTGTCAATTACATGCTACAAAATTACAAAAATAATAAAGTAAGTTAAACACAATTATGTTGCTCAATGTTTGTATAGTTGAAATGTAGAACTCTAACAAAAACAGCATTTAAAGCATTGTTTCCAAATTTTAAGTTGACAGTTGTTTTCTAGATGGAATTTCTAACTGATGATCAGAAATATTGAAAATTCTTGAAATTTTGGCTTTCAGCATGAATGAGAGATGACATCGCATTGCATCAATCACTTATTTATATTTATTAAGATTTTTTTAATTTTGCTTTCATACTGACTTAAGTTTGCTTTTTGTTTTACTCATTAAAACAGATATATTTTAGCATAGTTCATTACAATGCTGGAAGTTTCCTCTTAAAAAATATAAAAACTAGAATAATTAATTAGTTCAGCTAATTTTAAGGATCAAAATTTATATAATTATAATGACATGCATGAATTAATCCTTTTGTTTGGATAACCACCCTAATTACAGGTTATAAAACTGCCAATGGAGTACAATTTATAACCTGGGGCAAAATAATGTAAATCTCCTTAATTAGACAAAATTGAAATGAAAACAAAGTCTGCATCTTATTGATAAGAAGTCTTTGATCATCTGATTAGTAAAGACAAGAAGTTTGTTTAGAGATTTTTATTCTCTAATCAAATTATAACCATTATATATTTATAGTGTCAAAATGGGACACATGTATCTATTTCTGAAAAAGAATTTAAATGCATAGCCATTGGTTCATTGTCAAAAGGATTTTGTGTACTTTCTTAATTTTTACATCATAGCATTATAAGGAATCAACTGTTTATCTATTCTAAGCTAAAATTTCAACTCTTATTGAAGATTGTGCTTTAAGGAATTTAAATACAAATAAGCTTACAACTTTAATGTAGTACAGAACTTAACTTAAAGACTCATATCTCTTTTTAATTCTATTTTCTTATTTTAATATAAAAGGTCTTGAATTATTGACAAGCACATCAATCAATTTGTTTCAAAAGCTAGATATAAAGTAAAATTTGGTAGGGGATCTGGTTGATCATAATGCAGCTTGAGACAATAGATAGAAATAAGGCAGTTGATAAACTCTTAAGTCATATAAGTGATGAATACATACATATTTTCATTTAAAATAAGTTATATTTCAGCAAACTATTTTACTAAAGACTAAAGTAATCGAAATGTAATCGAAAAGTAATCGATGATTACATCATAATTTTTGCTGTAATCGATTAAATTACGATTACATGTAATCGAAAATGTCTTTGATTACAGATTACTGTCGATTACTGGAAAAAATGTAATCAATTACAATCGATTACGATTACAGATTACGATTACCCCATCCCTGCTCAATTCACAGCGAAAAATAAAGCAGACTGGGATATCTTTGCTTAGTACGACATTGCCGAAAAAACATATAGTAAAAATTTACTTATAAGAAAATAATGAAAATCTTTTAGTTTTCATGAAGGCATATATTTACCATGTTATTCGGATAATAACACAGCACCATCACTTCATACCATTCCAAATTCTTACCTTTAACCATTGGATGTCATCCAAATGCTGAACTAAGCTTACCCATTGTAAAACTGGTTTACAATATATGATAGTTACCTGTCTATATTCGACGTGATTTTCTTCAGGAACAGTACAACAACCTATATTTTGAACCAAATCATACGAACAATAAAATTATCAATTACCTTTCCGCTACAACTTGATTGAATTGGGAATTTTACGGGTTCAATTGGGAAAATTTCAGGTATTTTCTGATTGGAAATGGTGCCCATATTCTGCCCTAAAATAAAGGCAGGAAAATCACTGGCACCTGACATATTGAGGTATTTATACATCCTTGCATTCCATTCTTCTGGTTTGAACATTCCTGATGAAGGTTAATCCAGAAAAGCGGTAAGCAGTCAGGGTACTACTTAAACAAGTGATTTCAGAATCACTTGAGTGATTTTGGCTGTGAAATATTAAAATTTTCACGCAGACTTTTAAAATCACTGAAACAAGTAATTTTAGAAGTTAAAATGTAATCACTTTAATAAGTGTTTATAATATTTTCTTGATATTTTTCCCACAAGCCCCATTGATTTTTAGCTCACCGGGCCCAAAGGGCAAATACCTTCCCATGTGAGCTTATGCCATCACTTGAGTCCGACAAACGTCTGTCGTAGTAAACTATTTCAAAAATCTTCTCCTCTGAAACTACTGGGCCAAATACCTTCAAACTTTAACTAAATGTTCCTTAGGGTATCTAGTTTATAAATTGTATCTGAAGTTTTGATCCATTGACAAACATGTTCCGCCATGGCTAAAAATAGAACATAGGGGTCAAATGCAATTTTTGCTTATATCTCAAAACTAAAGCTTTAAGAGCAAATCTGACATGGGATAAAATTGTTCAATTGGTCAAGATCTATCAGCCCTGAAATTTTCAGACAAATCGAACAACCATTTGTCGGGTTGCTGCCACTAAATTGGTAGTTTTGAGGAAATTTTGAAATTTTGAGTTTTTGTTATCTTGAATATTATTATAGATAGATATAAACTGTAAACAGCAATAATGTTCAGCAAAGTAAGATCTACAGAAAAGTTAAATGACCAAATTTGTCAATTGACCCTTAAGGAGTTATTGCCCTTTAAAGACAATTTTACACAATGTGTTCATCAAGTTTGCTAACATTTAAAAATCCTCTCTTCTGAAACTATTGTGCCTAATACTTCTAAACTTTGAATGAATGTTTCTTTAGGAATCTAGTTTATGAATTGTATCCGAAATTTTGATCCATCAACAAACATGGCGCCATGGCTAAAAATAGAACATAGGGGTGAAATGCAGTTTTGGCTTATATCTCAGAAACTAAAGCATTTAGAGCAAATCTGACATGGGGTAAAAAGTTCAAAAGGTCAAGATCTATCAGCCCTCAAATTGTCAGACACACCAAACAACCCATTGTTGGGTTGCTGCCACTAAATTGGTTGTTTTAAGGAAATTTTGCAGTTTTGGTTATTATCTTGAATATTATTGAAGATAAAGATAAACTGTAAACAGCAAAAATGTTCAGCAAAGTAAGATCTACAAAAGTTTAAATGACCAAAATTGTCAATTGACCCTTAAGGAGTTATTGCCCTTATGGCCTTAAAGGACAATTTTGCACAAGTTGTTTTATGTTTTTAACTTTAAAATCTTCTCAAATGAATTCTAGTATAAATTTTGTATTTCATTTCCTTGTACGTCAAGAAACAGACACTATGGCTAAAATGGAACATATGGGTAAAAAGCAAAATAATCATTGATGAAAGATTTAAGCAAAAAACATAACAGGTGAGCGATTCAGGCTCTTGAGAGCCTCTTGTTTTATTGGTAAAAGACAACAATTCCATTGAAAAACAACTATGTACATGCAGAAATTGTCTTTTGTTTGATAAGCCTGACACTTTTACAGTTTTTAAAATATGCAAAACTGCAATAATTTGTAGATCAGGTCATAACCTTGAAGTAGATCATTCTAACTCCAAAGAAAATCAATCAGGTTACCTAATATTGTTGATCTTTGTCTGATAGTAAGAGTAGTTAATGAATTTTGATTACAGAAAAATTCCCAAGGGTACTTTTAAAAGCTTTAGCGCACTAACTTACTGCCCAAGCGCACTGGTGAAATTAATATACAAAGAAAAGGGATAATTGATTTATGTAGGAAAATTATATAAAAGATTGTGAAAATATGGAAAATCAATGAAATTAGCATTTGAAGATCAAAGAAAACACTAAAATCACTTAAATAGGTGATAACTGAATTTATCAAATCACTGAAATAAGTGATGATGAAATCACTTGTTTAAGTAGCACCCTGACTGGTAAGAATGCATCAAACTTAAAACTGTTATTTTCATTGTACAGCAATGATTTTCTTTAGTGAGGTATTATGACAGTTTCTACTACATTTATAATATTTTTAAAGGACCTGTCTCTCTTTGAACTGTTACCTTGTAAGATAGCACATTGAAAATGTGTTAACTTATAACTTTGATAAAATTACCTCTTGTTTGTTTTTACAGAATCGACTTGGTGAGCAGGCAGAAGGAATTAAAATGAATTTAGCTGATGTGCAAGACACAGACTCGGGTATTGTTGAGGTATTTATTCCAGTGAAAAAAAAGACCAATCAATCCCCACATATTCTTGTTTGAAACTTCATTGATTAAAATTGAAATCAAACATGAGATATAACTGTTGAGAGATGATTATCAAAGTATAAATGAATTGGAAAATCTTGCAACAGCATCATAGTGAGAGAAAATAGTATGATAAAGGAATTTCACTTGAGTATTAACACAATGCATTAAAAGAAATGATACAGCCTTCAATATTGTTGTAGCCCAACCCTTTTTTGATCTTTATTAAATTCAGAAATTTTTGCAATATTTTATAATATTGGGATGGGATATGCTTTGCAAAAATACACTTGCATTTTAAATTTGATAGCATCATTTGTTTACTGCATTTCCTGACATCGCAATAATGTATCTCACATATTTCTACCATTGTTGAACAATCACAATAATAACATTAATAGTGCACAACTTTTTTTCTAAATTGTAAGTAGTATTATGTACAATTTGAAGTGGTATATATATGATACAATCTGATAGAGGATTTTTAAACTTCTGAGATTAATTGTTTTGTTTTTTGTCTCGCCTTGACTGAGTCAAAAAGCGAGACATAGGTATGCTGTTTCCAGCGACGGCGGCGGCGATGTCAACAATGTATTAGTTTGTGATTAGGTCTAGTTTAAGGTGAACCACTAGTGGTTGGTCAATGATATTTGGTATGCAGTTGTATAAGCACTGGCACATCTCATTTCCATGGAGATTATTTGGCCCTGCCCCTCAGTCATGGTCTATTGACTTTGAAACTTTTGCTTTGTTTACATGTATTAGTTTGTGATTAGGTCAGTTTATGGGGAACCACTAGTGGTAAGTCAATGATATTTGGTATGCAGTTGTATAAGCATTGGCATATCTCATTTCCATGGAGATTATTTGGCTCCGCCCCCTCAGTCATGGTCTATTGACTTTAAAACTTTTGCTTAGTTTACATGTATTAGTTTGTGATTAGGTCAGTTCAAGGGGAACCACTAGTGGTAAGTCAATGATATTTGGTATGCAGTTGTATAAGCATTGGCATATCTCATTTCCATGGAGAATATTTGGTCCCGCCCCTCAGTCATGGTCTATTGACTTTGAAACTTTTGCTTAGTTTACATGTATTAGTTTGTGATTAGGTCAGTTCAAGGGGAACCATTAGTGGTAGGCCAATGTTAATTGGTATGCAATTGTATAAGCATTAGCACATCTTATTTCCATGGAGAATATTTGGTCCCGCCCCCTCAGTCATGGTCTATTGACTTTGAAACTTTTGCTTAGTTTACATGTATTAATTTGTGATTAGATCAGTTTAAGATGAACCACTAATGTTAAGTCAGTGATATTTGGTATGCAAATTTATTGGCATTTGCAAGTCTCATTTCCATGGAGATTATATAGCCCCACTCCCTCATCATGGTTCATTGACTGAAACTTTTACATAGTTTACAAGTCAATGTTTGTGTTTAGGTTTGTTGAAAGGGAACAACTTATGATAAGTCTATGGTATTTGGTATGCAGTTGTATTAGCATTGGCACATCTCATTTCCATGGAGATTGTTTTGCCATGTACCTTCAGTCATGGTTCATTGACTTTGAATATTTGCACAACTTACATGTTAAAGTATTGCTATTTTAATTTCAACATTTGCATTATCAAAAGTACAAAAAGGCGAGACATATCTCTGTGTTAACAGTTTTTTTTTTTTTTTTAAGGTTCTTCAATACACCGAGGCAGATTGGAAGAAAATGCAACATGCCCTGTTGATGGAAGTTCAAGGGAAAATATTAGCAAAGGAAAGAGAATACGCCTTGATAAAAAAACAGTATGAAGATCAGATGAAAAGGATGATGGAGGAACAAAAGAAAGAATTAGCTTCCAGAGATGAAAAAGCTAAAAAGAATGCCAAGAGTTTTGATGAAATTATGTAAGATTTAAGCTCACCTGACCCAAAAACCTAGCCATTTCTGCTTATATTTGTTGGTTATTTCGTAGCTCCTTACAAACAAACATCTTGTCAGAATTCTGCCAAAGTTGTGCTGACTCTTCTACAAGAAGTTGTTAACTTGCTATTTTATTTTTTAATCTTTTTGTTTTTGGTGATTTCCAATTCCAAAATATTTTTGTCTAGTTAAACTTATCATAGATACCAGGGATAAAATTTTGTCTACAAAAGGCTCAACAGTGATGCTCGATTCAAAAAAGTTAAAAATGACAAATAAAGTACGAAGTTGAAGAACATTGAGGACCCAAAATTCTGAAAGGTTTTGCCAAATACAGCAATTACAGGTAATCTATTCCTGGGGTAGAAAATCCTTAGAATTTCGAAAAATTCAAAAGTTTTGTAAACAGTATATATAATTTATTTGAAGATGGCAGGTGACACATTTGGATTGGAAGACTCGCACATTTTTTATCTCATTTCATTGGCTACTTACAAAATAATTTAGATATTAAAAAAAGATCACACATTAAAATACATTATAGAAATTTATGTAGATATTAACTGATCTTATGTATTTGTAGGGTTATATTGGCTGAGTATGAAAAAACAATTGATAATTTAATTGGTAAGTTTTTAATTTTTGATTATTGCCAAGCATCATTTAGGAAACCACACTTTTGTTTTCATTCCCTTTTTTTTTTTAAGATTACATATAAAAATAAGATGTGGTATAATTAGGGCACAGCCGAATGGCAGACGCCCTATAGTGATCAGTCTGTCCATCCGTAACAAATTGTGTACGCTCTATATCTAGAGAACCGTTATGATTTCAAAGTTTATACTTGACATGTATATTAACCAACACCAGAGTGTGTGTCATAATGTATGTACAACTTCCTAGGTCAAAGGTCAAGATCAAAAACTTGGGTTTTAGTTGACAACCCCATGTCCTATGGTAAAGATCGTGTCTGCTCTATATCTTGAGAACCGTTATGATTTCAAAGTTTATATTTGACATGTATATAAACCAACACCAGAGGGTGTGTCATAATTTATGTACAACTTCCTAGGTCAAAGGTCAAGGTCAAAAACTTTGGTTTCAGTTGACAACCCCATGTCCAATGATAAAGATACAAATTTTTTACAACACATTATTCACAGCGGGGCCCACAGAGATCATATGGCTCCCATCTCAATGATATCTAGTTGCCAATGAGACAACTCTCCACCAGAGACCAACTGATATAGAAGTTAACAGCTATAGGTCACCGTGCGGTCTTCAAGAATGAGCAAAACCCATACTGCATAGTCTGCTATGAAAGGCCCTGAAATGACAAATGTAAAACAACTCAAACGAGAAAACTAACGTCCTAATTATGTATGTATTTGTTTATACCATTCTCTCCACATGGGAACATTATTCTTTATTTTATTATTTTATTTTATTGGTGCTATCTTGATAGACTTCATAATAGAATGATTTATAACTGTGCTATAATTTTAGAAAATATCCAAGCATGCTGTAAGAAAATACTTGTCAGAACACTGTGTGCTATCACTATTTCACGTAAAAAAACACTATCTAAAATACTGACCTGGATTTCATAATTTATGTCTCTTTTTTTTTAAAGTAAGAAAAAGTAAGGGCTATTCCAGAACAAAATTTAATGGGGGTTGGAAGGCACTTCATATTAATAATACATGGGTGATGGGTAACTTTTCACACTATAATGCACTATGATTTACAATTACAATTGTCTGGGTTGTGGTGCTGAAACAAACTCCCTCCCCCTCCCCTTATACATTTTTTCTGGAATAGCCCTTTTCAAAACTCATAATCAAATGTCAAAAAAATCTGCTCTCTTAGTTTAAAACACGTTGTTCAGCAAGGAAAATTGGCATAATCCTTTATATCATGATTTAAAAAAAAAATTAAAATCAATATTTGTCATTTCAAATTTTTGTTTACCAATCATGATCTTTTGCAATAAACCCATTTTATCAAAAACAAGTGCTTGGAAATTGGAAAATTGTTTCCAGTGTGATTAAGCAGTTTTAGAAAAAAGGGCATCAGTCTAGATTGCAATTTTGTTGGTGATATGCAAAGTAGATAGGAAAGGCCTCACTGCCTCCTCAGCCTTTAAAAAATCAATTATTAAAATATTGTATTGTCCATTTCAGGTGAAAAAGAAAAACTAAAAGAAGAAAAGGATGAAGAAATCAAGAAATTGAAAGATAAAATACAACAAGTATGTGACATTAAAGACAAAAAATATATATATCATTGAACTCTTACCAATTGAAAACAGACCTTAACTTTAATGTAAGCTGTAAAATTCTTGCTGCCAGTCAGAAATTCAATAGCTTTAATATTCTGTGAATGTCTTAATTATTTTGTACGTATTCAAGGAACAAAGATGAAGCATTCTGTCAGTTACCTTTAAGATTTGTCAAGCAAGAAATATCAGAATGGAGTCCATTATGTTAATAAACCATAAATTTTATGTAAAAGATTTATTCTAATATGACGTGCTTCTTTCGCTTTGTAAACAACACCGTGATAAAATTCTCGATATATCTATACTTAGCGCAGACTCAGAGATATACATAATAATGGATGTTACCTCCCACGTAAATCCACATGTATTGGAACCTATTTGCAAACGCTTTGCCGATTTTATTGTTTTAAAAATTGCATTTAAAAAAAGACAAACGAACTTTTATTCTTATTCGGATACATAATAAAAAGAATTAATGCACAAGAGCTCGGAGAAATCAACAAAATCAAAATAAAATAAAATTCGCGAAAAGTCTATTAATTTTTTGGCGCATTTTAGTCATTTCAAAACATGACGTCATACAAATGAAAACACTAGAGTTGAAGGTTTTCCGTAGCGTGGACCATCGAAATTCGTATAATATTGTAATAAAATGGATTTTTGAGGTAGGTTTTGTTTTATTTTCTATTCTATTGCATTATTTGCATATTTACTGATTTGAGCAAGTCAACATGGCGGCTCCTTAGTTACGAAATGTCAACTTTGGATTTGACGGTAGCTGACAAGAAAAACATGTAAATTAGAAATGGCAAATGTTGGGTTTGAGAATTAAAAGAATTATTAAACAGATTTTCTAGTGATTATTTATGAAATATTCATTGCAAGCTATATATTTATTAGAATGTTTGAGCTTTATTAAACAGGGAGTAAAAAAGAACAGCCACACACACGGCATACCCACCCTCACTTCAGTTTTTAAATGACCGTATTTGTCCTATTAGAATCGAAATAATTCATGGAAGCCATAGATTTGTTGTAAATTTACACATGGCCTGGGCCATGTGTAAATTTCCAACAAATCTATGGCTTCCATGAATTATTTCTTAAATGAACATAAAATCTTTTGTAAAATTGTGCAAATTCATAAAATAATGAACAAACTACTATTATTAAACCATAGTGAACTATACTACTTAAAGGATATAGGAGGGTGAAAAGGAATTCCCAATTCCTCTCATAACCAACAGAATATGAATAATTTTGAGTACATGACAAATGATAAAATGAGCATGTAAAATGATAATTTTCTGATCAAAGTAATTATCAGTTTAATATTCTTTGAATTTTGGGCAGGAAAAGATGTTTTATTTTTAGACATGGGTGTTGGGTCATCTATAATTCTGTACATTTGATTTATATGCACAATTTCTCTGACAAGAAAATATGTTGGTTGTGAGGGGATGTTCGAAGTCCTTTCCTATCCTCCAAAATCCATTTAAATGGAATAGCCCTTATCACATTATTCAGAAAAAGTCTTGATATTCTCCACATCATCATGCATTCTTATGTATATTTATTCACTGGTAATTGCTTTTCGTTGTAGCTAAATAGTGATGAACAATCTGTGGAAACAACTTTGTCACTTCTTCACCAGAGATATGAAAACTGAAAACAGTTCTGCAAGGATATATAACGGTAAGATCATTTTATTGAAACTTACTTCCATAATTCTTTATAGGGGCCTTGATGGCTGAGTGATCTAAGGACTGTTCCATTAAGGGCATACGATACAGTTTCGATCCCAGGGTTAATTTTTACGAAAATTTGCATACAAGCTATTTTTCACCTAAGCAATTCAAATATGTAATAAAAAATATACCTTCATGTGCTACTTTAAGAGATAAATGGGGTCGAAATTTTAGACTTTTTTTACTCAAAATTTTGTTTTATTTTACATTTCTATCCTTTGGATAGACATACCTAACTTTTTTGTTTCAAAAGATAAACACAAGCGGATTTTTCTAAAAACATTTGGAAAATCTTCTTTACATAAGTATGCTCTAAATTTGTACAAATTTAATTTTTATCAAAGGTTCAGGATTTTAGAAAAAATGGCATTTTTGCTATTTATCTTATTTAAAAAAAAATTCATCAGTGACTTTTTCATAAAAATTGGTACAAATAATCTTCATACGTAATTAAACCTAATGTCATTTTAAAAAAAGGGGGTCCATGAACTAGTTTTCAAGTTATATCAGTCTGAATGATAAAAAATCAGTTGAAAATGCATGTTTTCCCGATATGTCATAGTGTGACGTTGCGAAAAATAACATTTTACGTTAGCAACGTCATTACCTCCCTGTAACTGTATTGTATGCCCTTAATACATACACAGTACCCAGGGAAAGCACTTTGAAAATAGGGTAACCACCTATAGATGCAAATTAAAATTCACTTACATTTCCACTATGCAAAAATAGTTGACACCCACCCATACTTGAGATTTTTAATTGCCTTCCCTGGGTCCCATGTATGTTTTTATGGAACAGCCCTACGTAGTTCTACAGAGATCACTAGCCTATCAACTCTTGAGGTTGTGTGTTCAAATTCAGCTCATGGTAAGGTTTAAAAAAATCAGAGAAATGTTTTCTGAAAATACAGTTGTCTTATGTATTTGGTAACATGTTCCTGTATAATTATCAATGCATAAAAGGCCTTTGCCTAAAATTTCAAATGTTCTATACATATTTTAATAATGTTCCATTAAATCAACTGTTGAAGGTATTTAATAAGTTTTCTGAATATAAAAAAGTAGATATAATACTGTAAATTCTGAAATTATTGCGTGCATTCATTATTGCGACTTTTGAAGAATTAACAAAAATGCGAGTTCATTTATTGCGATTTCAGGAAAAGCTTCATGCAGATATATGTATTTGATATCAGAATGCAAGTTCTTATTGCGATACTCAAGTAGTCACATTATTCACATTAATAAAAACCGCAATTATTTCTGAATTTACAGTAGACCATATACATTGACATATGGTAAGTTGTGGCATTTTCTTCCCTTCATGTCTATTTAAGCAGAATTTTATGGCTCTTACTCAAAGTGTTGCTTCAGAAGTTATGAAATGTTGATATAGAAATAATATATATATATTAGTGTGAGCCAATGCTCTGTGTTGAAGGCCGTACCTTGACCTATAATGGTTTACTTTTATAAATTGTTACTTGGATGGAGAGTTGTCTCATTGTCACTCATACCACATCTTCCTATATCTATATCTCTATATATGCTATTTTGTAGAAATGACAAGAGTAAGATTATATAAAACCTAATACTTCAGAAGTTTGAAGAGCCTATCAGTCATAAAATTTATGGCTCATGGTCCTTAGTTTCTGACTATCATTTTTCACTGTCCTTTATCTCAATTTCATGATTAACTGAATAATTGTAAATTTTTTTGTGTTAAAGTCTGTTTCCTAATATGGCCCAGTGTTCTCCCAGATATTTCATTTAGCATCCTGGTAAACTGGGAAATTGAAATACCATCTTGTTTCTAAAATTATAGCATCACATCAATAACATAATCTATAAGAAAACCACTTCAGATAGCATCATATTTAAGATTATAGCATCACATTACCATGATGCTAAAAGGCCCTGAGGAGAACACTGTGGCCATCTTCACATTTTAAGTAATAGTTTAGGTGTTTGTGTTAGTCTGAAGAGTCCGTCTGACAATAAACCCTTGATCTCATACTTATTTTCAATAATTAACATTAATTTTGTTGTAGTAAAGCAAATTTTTCAGCTACTATGAGATAATGATTTAATCTTTAGAATCATTGTAAGCTGTACATGTATGTCTAACAGGGGTCACCTGAACTTAACCTCATTCTTCAAAGTTAAGTATTCATGATGCATGTTGTACGACCTTACAGTCTTCACAATTGGCTTGCAAGTTTTAAAAAAAATATTTCGTGACGTCTGGCCTTGATATATATAATATTCCTCACATTAGTCAGTCATAATGAAATATTATTAAGCCTTTCATGGTGTTCATTTTTGTTGAATATTTTAACATTGTTCATATTTCAAAGTGAAGACGAGGGTTTAATGGAATCTGTCTTAAATTCTTAGTTTTATGAATTTATAGAATGAAGAAACCTTGAAGAAGTATGGAGATGAATGTACAGCTAAAGTTAAAGCTACAGAGGAAAAAATGCAGGCTTTGAAAAAGGATGCTGAAGCCAAATTACAAAAGTATAAGGATTTTTTTATTTTGATTTTTTTTCAGTTGCAATTAACATGATGAACAAATTTTCTATAATATGATTATATCAGTTTCTTTTTACAAATGACCCAAGTTAAAACTCTTGAATCTCTGATATTTTTGAATCCTCATATCCAGTCAAGGGAAATTATGCTTGCATACAAATTGAAATTATATGAACCATGGCATCAAAGAGAGGCCAATGCAGGGACTTAACTTAACAGTCGCCCAAGGCGACTAGATTTATTCGTCTGGTCGAATATATCTTATAATCCTGATTGCCCAGCTGGGGACTGTAAAATATTTTGCAGTGAATCCCATTTCTACCCTTTCACTCTCGATATAAACAAAAACTGTTCCCAAACGGAAACTGGATTGTCTAATCAAAGTGGGAAAATTAAAAGAGAATTTCAGGAAACCAGTAAGTTCATTTTAATAAGCAAAACACAGTCGGACAACTAAGTTTTTGATGCAAAGTCATGATTTGACATTACCCCCTTCTCTAAACACGTGTTCTTATCTCTCTTTTAAAGCTTCTACGATTATTTCATTATTGTTTAGTGTTTTTGTCTAAATTGTTGAATCTGCATTGCTTCAGATATGCATTCCAGTTGTCAATGGAGTCATTACAAGCCTGTATTTGATGATAACTTGTCCACACATGGCTATTTACAAAATCATCAATTAAAGCAAAATCTCGTAAATAAATATCCAAATATCTGGTTTGCTATCCAATCTTCAATGAAATGTAATTGATTAATATTTTTTATCAACACTATAAGATGATAGCTTTGATTTGAAATAGCATTTAATGATTTATAGAAACCACCATATTGTCAAAATGTCAACAGGAAGTTCAAATTGAAGGAAGACAATTTTGGTGGAAATGTACTAAGGGATCATAGATTTATTCTTACGAGGATGCTCAGAGGATGCTCGGAGCTTTTGAGAAGGCTCTTCTCAGCAGTTTATGTGACAATAATTATCATGATCCATTAAGATGTCAATCAAATCTACACCACTTCTATGATAAGGAAAGTAGAGCATTATAGAGGAAACTCAATGAACACCTGTGTAAACATCTGGTCTATTCAAATAAATCTTGCATTAATTTTACAAAACTATAAAATAGATGAGAAATTCTTCAATATTACTGTTCAATGCTTGGTATCAAGTCTTCACAGAAAAAATGTTTTTAAAACAATTTCTTAATAATTATCATTCTTTTCAATATACATGATACAAAAAATACTAAAATCTTATATTTAAAATATAACTATATTTTAAATATAAACTATATAAAATGAAATATAAAAGTCATCAAAGACACAAACTATGGTTATTGATTTATAACCATACTACCAAAACATAGTACATTCAGTTTCATGCGAAAAAGGGTTGATCTTTTTATATTCCATTTAATTTGACAGTTGTGGAAATTAGCCCTCCATTTCATTGCAGAAAAATTTTTAAGATGTAAACAAGTATCTTGGGTGTTTTAAAGCAATAAAAATTCCATTTTGTAAACAGGGAAAAAGGGGAGAGAATTTGATCGCTTAAGTTCTTGTGATGTTTACTTTCTTATATGCACTTAAAAGTTATGTTATATTTTACTGTAGTACAGGACAGGATAAAACTTTATTTGTCAAGTATTTCTTTATTTAAAACATCAAGTATTTCTTTATTTAAAACATAGATAAATTCTGCACATTTTTTTTTGAAATATAACAATTAAAGACTTTTAGGGGAAATAATTTTACTCATGCCAAGTATTTCTTTATTTAAAACAAATCTAATTCCGCACAATTTAAAAAAAACAAAGTCAATTAAAGTGACATACTAGAGGAAAACAATGGTGGTATTACCTCAATTTTCCACTAATGAATTACAACTTTTCCTAAAGTAGCAATAATGTTCTATAGTTATCAAAGGTACCAGGCTTATAATTTAATACTTTAGCAAGTAATTTTCAAAATTACCTATACAAGTTATGTTAAATAATGAGGCTGTTTCAAATATTACTTTTATATTGTGAATAAGTCACTTCTGTTAATATTATTTTTATAGATGTCCATTCATACAGGTTTTACTAGCTTTAACAAATTTTCACAAACACCTGGTTTATTTTCCCCATGAAATATAAAACTATTTAAATCCTCCACAAGCACTAATTGCCTTTCTGATGCCACACTTCTTGGTCAAATAATTGGCCTCTTGGGGCTATTAAAATATCATTTCCTTAAAACTTAGAGATAGACAGATATAACAAGATGGAACCTTGTAATTTAATTAAGACTTGAAGTTATTTATAATTTGAATGTTAATCAAAACAATTACATATGTTCCTTAAATAATTGTAAGTACCAAGTTTTTGAAGTTGTATAAAATAATTTATAAAAGTAATATTTTGTCATTATTTTTAAAGTAACCTCTCTATACTCATCTCAAATTGGATAAATACTTAATTCTATTTAATGAAATGCTTTTTTTTAAGATATAAAAATTCTAATAAACTACATTTAGTCCATGCTTCATTTGACATTTAAAATCACTATTGAGTTATTAAATAATTTAAAAAATTAAACTTATATAAGTGAATAAAAAAAAACTTGTTTAGCACCTGACTGCTGTTTTTATCTTGATAACTTTTATGTAGCATATTATATAATATAAACTATTTTAAATCGTATCATCTAATTATACAATTTGAGAATTTTTATTATAAAAAGAAAGAATGATTATTAAATTTAATAAGAAAATATTTAAATGACTTTTACTTTTGTGGAGACTTGAGCTTTCTTTCCAAGCATTACACAGTACTGTTGAAGAACTTCTAATCTATTTTATAGTTTTGTAAAATTTCATGCAAAATGAATTTGAATAGACCAGATGTTTACACAGGTGTTAATTGAGCTTCCTCTATAATGCTTTACTTTCCTTATTATAGAAGAGGTGTAGATTTGATTGACATCTTAATGGACCATGATAATTATTGTCACATAAACTGCTGAGAGGAGCCTACTTAAAAGCTCTGAGCATCCTCAGAGCACGCTCGAGCATCCTCATAAGAATAAATGTATGATCCCTTAAAAATCAGTATTGTCAAATCTTATGATATACTTCTGGGGATGATAATTAAAATATTATAAAGTAATCACCCATTATCTTTACCAGTCTCAATAGCTACATATAGGATTACCTAAAATGGTTTTATTAGTATATGAAAAGTATTTTTAACTTTTTTTTTCTTATTTTTATCTTATTTGTATAGAGCTAATACTGAAAACGAAACATTGAAATCAGAGGCTGAGGCTGAGGGATCAAAGTTAAAAGTTGCACTGAAGAGGAAAGAGATGGAATGTCAGCGTAAAGAAATGGAATATCAGAGTCTACAGTCACAGATAGAACAAAAGGTATTTTTTATCTCCACAAAGGTTGATTTGGGGTATTGAAATATAGAAAACTTGGACAGTAGTAAGATGCGGGTTTGGTTGTTGTGTTTAAGTACTCGACCACATCTGATTGAAGTAGTGTATATATCCTTTGCCACTACAAGAATTGATAGTTTATAGAAGTATAGACTCCTGGACTTTTGACAAGCAATAAGACTCATGCAGCAATTCATTGATTACTGTCTGTCATATTTGTTTTTCCTTTATTGTTTTGTCATAAATCGGGCTATTGGTGTTTTTTTGTTATTCAAATTTGGTCATGTTGGGGCCTCTTATAGCTGACTATACAGTATGGGTTTTGCACCTTGTTGAAGGCCATACAGTGAGCTAAAGTTGTTTTCAGTCTTCCAAAAATGTACCCATTTTTCTTGGCTTGACCTTTTCCATAAATTGTTGGATTATCCAATGAAAAAGTTTATAACAAGACATTGTAATCAGTCTATTTCTGATTCATAGATAAAAGGCAAACGTTTTACGAACAGACTCAACAATCACATTGAAATTTTATCAAGTGCTTCTAAACCTTCCAACTGAATAATTACTGCAATGTACAATTGTATTTGTCTTCTGTTTACACACATATTTCATATTTAATAATTACTTTGAAATGATTTTTCTTTTCCTTTGCAGATACAAGAAAATACAGAGCTTACAAATTTATGTGATGAACTTTTATCAAAAGTGAAATAAACACTGGAATCAATATTCATGATAATCAATATAATTATTTTGAAGACCCTGCACATAGTCATAGTTTACATTTGGCAATATTAGTCAAAATGGTGTTTGTTATATGACTTTCACATTATAAGCCACATTTGTTTTTAAACATCAGTTTTGATTTTGGTTGATTATGTGTTGTATAATTTGGGGAACTAGCATCAAGTGAAAATAAGTTATAAACAAAATTTGAAACACATTTCATGCGTAATGAAAGTTGTTTATAAAACTTTGTTGTTTTTATTTTATTGCAGTATAGTACATTTGCCAATCAAGTTCAAATAACAGGCAAAAAAACAAGAATGGGAAGTTCAATTGTTTTTTTAAAACTAATCCCATACTTGTTTAAATGCTTCTATCAAAGCATACCTTCCTTGTTGAGAGTTGTCTGATTGGCACTTATACGACATCTTCCTATTTATACATAGATCATAGACTGGTTTCTGTCTTTTTCTCTCTCTCTCTTCTCCACCATTTTTAAGCTATTTTTGTTGATGTTTTTGCTCATGTATTTAGTGCTTTATTTAATTATTTTCTGCATATTTAAAGATATTTACAGTAGCTGTGAATTTCATACAAATACAAATACTAGATTCATATTGATTATAATAAGACAGGTGTCAGATCTTGTTTTATGTTTATAATTTATTTCATGATGGAAAGTATGGAAAACAATTGTTTTAAGTATATATATATGAAAGCAATTATTTTGTTATGCCCTACCTTCATTATAAAGGTGGCATTTTCTTTTCTGGTCTGTCCATTATTACATTTGTCTGTCCTGTATTAGGTTTAAGATTTTGGTCAAGACAGTTTACAGTTTAAGTTGTGGTCAAATCTGCTTGAAACACAGTACACTTGATCATTATGTGAACTTAAAAAAATAAACAGTTTTGACCCTGATTTCACAGTTGACCTTATATAGAATTGTGATACTGGAGCAGGGCATGGTATCCTATGGAAATATGTTCTTGTTTTCATATCTAAATGTTCTGCATTTAAAAATAGGTATTTAGAGGTATAAATTAATATCAAAGGAACTTTTTTGTTATATTTTAAGCATGGACTCTTCCATGAGGTACTGGATGGAGGGGGAGGGGTCCTTGATTTCTGTATTCTCTTGATATTATTTAGGTCATTTTTCTCTATTCTTTGTACAAAAAATACATAAATTTTCTCTATTTTTTATTTTTACCACTTTTTTCTGTAGTTTTGATCCATCATTCTGTACTGTAAAACCCATCCAGACTCTTCCATTTTTATCAAAGAAAATATAATAATTGGAAAAAAAACAGTTAATTAATTGTTTGCATGAAAGTTTATAGAAAAAGCTGAATTTATACTTTGAAAACATAGCTTTAGGAGGCCCAAACTTCAAAAGAGTTTTTTGTGATATATATGCAATTTATTGTTAATTTGCATATATATAATATATATATATGACTACTTATGTCTTTTATAAACAATGTACAGTAAACTGATTTCAGGACATTGTAAACAAATGATTTGAGGAAATAAATGTAGAAACCTGTGGTAGTTGTTGAATAACTTTGTAATTCAATTTGGGGTACTATTGGAAAAAAGTAAAATAACAAAAATACCGAACAGCAAGGAAAATTCAAATCAGAAAAATCCCTTATCAAATTGCAAAATCAAAAGCTCAAACACATCAAACGAAAGGAAAACAACGGTCATATTCCTGACTTGGTACAGGCATTTCCTTATGTAGTAAATTGTTGATTAAACCTGGTTTAATAGCTAGCTAAACCTCACTTGTATGACAGTCACATGAAATACCATTATATTGACAACAATGTGTGAAAAAAAGGAATCCAGCAGTAAACGGGGCCTAGGTGGCCGAGTGGTCTAAGTAGTTACTACTGTAATCACTAGCCAGTCAACACTGAGGTTGTGAGTTCGAACCCCACTCGTGCGGGTGCACTGGACTCCAATCTTAATTGACTAGGAATGTCAGTTTTCCTATCGAAGGTAGTGGTTTTCTCTGGGCACTCCGGCTTCCTCCACCAATAAAAACTGGCCGCCACGAAATAGCCCAAAAGCGGTGCTTAAAAGTGGCGTTAAAACACCAAAAATCAAATCAATCAGCAGTCAACATTGTTTTAATCTATATCACTATAAAAACAAATATGTCAACAAAGAAAATCAAAAAGGCATATAGACGATGCACATCAGCAAAAATGAAAACAGAAATACAAAAATGACCATAGCACAATAAAACGATGGCACGCAAAAGGATAAGGGCTTTTTTTTGTGTGAAATACAAACTAATTTCCAAAATGTTTCCACACTGTGTAAGTCCTCATTAACCTAAATTTGTTTGACTGTATAACTTCAATTGTCTCTCTTTTAGAACAGGCTATAATTGTGAATCTACGTTTTTCATATAAATTGTAACAAACCTTTTTGGGAAATTTCATGAACATGATCTTTAATACAATCAGGTCAACAAATTTTAAAAAGTTAATTTCACATCTTAATCGTATTAGTGGAAGGAATGTTACTTATTTATCTTGATACTAAACTGGGCTTCTTTAAAATAATGTTATTTTTGATAAATTCAATTATCATATACTTAGAGTAAATAACTTATAATTTTTACTGTATGATAATACCATGAAATTTACGTGAATTCCATATTTTTCGAAATGGTGTTTAGCGGGCTGATATGAAAAATTTATCACATGCTTCCAGCTATTATCACATGCCTTTCCGTAACGTTATCGCATGGCATTCCGCCGTTACTCGGCAAATTCCGGAAAATACGCCACAATGGTACGTTTTCAGTGAAAAACATAACAAAGTAGGGTACAAAACAATTATTAGGAAACAGGAAAATATATTATGTAAAATGCAAAAAATATACAAATGATACAATAAATGCATTTTTCAAAGTTTCCAGCATAATTTAGAAAGTTACGTTACATATGTTGACCTTTCCAAACAGTGTTCATTATGTTTTGCAGAATTTTCTTTTATCGTCAACATTAAAATATATAATACTGTTGTCTTTCTCCTCTGTTGAGGCATACAATAGAAAGATTTCGTATCGGATGTATTGCATTTGGCGTCCAACGTCCGTAAACTTTTCACTTTTTGAAATTCTTCTTGGGAACCACTGAAAAGGATCAATATATTTAAACTATTATTTTTCTCCATTGTTGCAGCATATGATAAAAAGATCATAACATGTCATTTTTCATATCAGATGTATTATCAGCCCTCCAGCCTTCGGCTCTTGGGCTGATATATTGAACCTTGGGCTGATAATACATCTGATATGAAAAATGCCATGTAATAATCTGATAATATGATATATGCATGAGTTCTACAGCATCTTATTTGTAAGAATCGTGTTAGAATATATATAAGTATCAGAAAGTACTGATTTTTTTGTATTGTCGGAGGTATGAAACATAAATTCAAAGAAAAAAGTGTGATATCAAATCATGCTTATCGCTTCTAATTTATTTAAGTCACGTAGGGGGTAGTTGATAAAACCAATTTATACATTTGTTTTACTTATCAAACCACATTAATCTAATTTATTTTGTGTTACAAAGAAAAAGTTGGTTCTAATGAGATGTAGCATTATTCGCCAGTATTGGTCATATAACGTATTGAGCAAAGCAGTCGCAACACTTTTTGGGTGTTTGCTGAACATGCGACAGAGACCGGCAGTCGATATGAAAGTGTCCAGTTTGTTTGTTATTTAATAATGAATTGATTTACGTGGTCAGGCAAGCTTTTTTGAAAGCTCATACTTTTGAAATGATCATTCATCTACGAGGGGCCTGATGGGTTATTTTCGTTCTTCGTGATCCGTTTTCTATCAGATTTATACTTTTTATATTTTCGTGATCCGTGATCATGGAAATTTATTTTCTGTGAATCGTGATTGACAAAAAAATCAACTCGTGAATCGTGATGAGACCTTCACAAAATACTGTAAGGTCGACAGTGAACGGGAGAGTTTTTTCACTCTCCTTTTCCTGTGACATTACCTGAAAAACTCAAAACCTTATATATGTGGTAACTTGAACCCAGCCTAAATGTGGTATTCAATATGTGGGACAGATTGGATGAGAATATTACAGAAGAAATCAAGAACACCTTTACCGCTTTCGAAGACTTAAGAATTCAAAAGTTTGATATATCAACATTTAGATAAGCATAATCACAATCTAAAATTTATAAAATTCCAACCACTTGAAACCGTTCAGAAACAACCAGGACAATCACACAAGCAATTTGAAAAATCCCGTCAAGTTCGCGAATTATTTTGGATAAAAAGACTTCAGCTTATCCTCCTGGTCTCAATGACAAAATATTAGGACAGGGGAACATAACTAAAACTTCTTTCGATGTCATTAATATTGTCGATAAACGACTTAGAAATAATAGGTCTCATGGTAAACGCAAAAACCATAATCAACGTATTAAACATCGTATAAATTATACACTTGCTGATCTGTTATCTATGATAAAAAACAAAATGGTAGACATCAAGTATTTTGCAAACTGGGTCATATACCAATATGTAAATTATATGCTATTTTTCTGGAGTGTGATAACATTTTTTTTAGCCCGTTGTATGAATACACCCGTAATATTACAGCCTTTTGTCATCACAGGCTGTTTCCTAGTATCGATAAACCTGAAAATCATAAACGGCATTTTCTTAAATTAAAATATGTAAATCGAGGTATTGATTTTATTAACTTATCTAGCATATTCAATGACTCTACCACCCATAGCCAAATACCTCCATATTTTGATAATATAGAACCACCTATTATTTCGTATTCTTATAAAAAAAAAAAACAGAAGAAGTTTGATTTTTAATTATAGTTACGTCAGTTACATCAGACATCAATATAGAAAATAATGTTCCTTCCACTTGAGACTGTGAAACATCTAGTTTTAGATATGTTCCCTATGGTCATGTCATTACAGGAGACCTCAACATCGTCGAAGACCGTGAGATCAAAACTTTTCTTAAGAAAGGACATAAATAGCGTCCTCCATCTATAATAGATTGGAAACAGTATCGTCAGGTCATCAAAGACGCTCTGTCTGCCTACTGTAAAATTGATATAAACGTGAAAAATCTGATAAAAAAATCTCTAGACAGTTATTTGAATAAAATTATGAATACTGTTGATATTCGTATATCTCATTTTGAAAACAATTCTGAAATTAACGTTTCTAGAATAAAAAATAAACTCCAAGTACTCGCAAAGCGGTTTGTGTTCGTACCGGCAGACATAGCAGCCAATAATGTAGTGATGGTGTGTCGCGTATACTACACGGAAGTTCTCCAAAACGAAATTATCAATTCTTCTACATTCAGGTCCGTACGCTCCACAGAAAGTCAAATTGTATACAAGCATATCACTGCCACTACCCAGCATTTGAAAGTTCCTACTATGTACTGGTTACCTAAATTGCACAAGCAACCATTTAAATTCCGTTTCATCTCTGCATCTAGTAAGTGTTCTACTACTAATCTATCAGTGCTTCTAACTACCTCCCTTACTACTATCAAAGAACTTGTTATTAACTTTTGTAATAAAGCTTATGAAAATAATGGTATCAATTATTTTTGGAGTGTTAAAAATTCTTTAGAGGTTTTAGATAAAATACATGCTTTTGATGGTCCTTTTAATTCTGTTGACAGTTATGATTTTTCTACTCTCTACATTACACTTCCACACAATCTTATCAAGAAAAAGTTTTCATATTTAATTAAATGGTCTTTTGAAAAATCTCTGCAAATTTATTTGCTGTAACTCGTTTAAAGCCTTTTTCTGTAACGAAAAAGGAAAGTATGCTAGATACACTTACTGGAAATGTGAAGATATGATTGAAGCTTTAAATTTTCTCCTGGACAACATATATGTACGTTTTGGCGATAAAATGTATCGACAGGTAGTAGGTATTCCTATGGGCACTAACTGCGCCCCTTTAATAGCAGATTTATTCCTGTATTGCTATGAATCTCAGTTTATGACTTAACTCAGTAAAGACACGTCATTGTTACATTTGGTTGATAAATTCAACAATACCTACCGTTATCTTGATGATATTTTTTCGTTAAATAATCCAGAGTTCTCTAAATATACTACCGAAATTTACCCAAAGGAACTTACTTTAACGAAATCTAACATAAACAGCAGTAGTTGTCCTTTTCTAGATTTAGACATTTCAATTTCTAAAGGGAAACTCAATACTAAAATTTACGACAAAAGAGACGATTTTTCATTCCCTATTGTTAATTTTCCTTTTTTAGACGGCGATGTTCCTTTGGCTCAATCATACGGTGTTTATATATATCCCAACTCGTTCGTTATGCCCGTGTGTGTAGTGATGTCATACATTTTAACGAACGTAATCAACATGATCAATGTATCACTGGTAAATTATTAAGTCATGGATTTCGTTACCATAAATTACTTAAAACTTTTACTAAAATCTTTCATAGATACAAAGATTTGATTAGTAAATTTGGCTGTACCTGTCGAAAATTTTACGGTAATATTGTACTAAAAGCGCGGAAATCACTATGTGATCCGTGTAAACTCATCGAACCTTTAAACAAACTTATTAGTGAAGGTTATCTTACCAATGTTGTACTTATATCTTTGAATATACTTTACATTGGCACAAATATCGATATTGTCACCAGCAAATTAAAACATAACTAATTTTGTATTCTTTTCAAACGGGATGTATAAATACACATCCACGTTCATTTTTTCTATGTAGAGGTTACTTTTATTTTTGGCATTGCACAAGTCATGTCTTCTTTGACTGTCCATGACGTTAAAATACTAAATCCCTGGAATGTGTTTTAGTTGATTTTAGTCTCTGATGCATGATTTTTTATTATTAATTGTTTTCGGCTTTTAACTAGCTTTCAGTAACTGAGAGTACTCTCAAATCGTACTTTCGTGTTAATTTGAGCTGTTGATACAGTTTGTAATGCTTTTTTGTTAATTAATGTTTTCTTATTTAGTGTTATATTTCGCCTCTCCTTTTTTTTTAATATATACCAGTTTTGATAAGTGTTTGGTATGACTATAAATTTTCACTTCTGTTCTCGTACTGTGAACAACAAAATTATTTATTTTGTAAAAAATATTTTCGTTCTCCATTTATACGGTATACCTTACAACTAAATTATTTTCATTTACCTGTGTACATTATTCTATTTGGCGGCATTTTGTTCAAGGTTATGGTTCTCTTTCTGAAATTGTTTAACATATCACCCCTTATTTTATTGATTTTGTATTTATATTGTGTCATAGATCAAATTTATTCGTCTAGTATATGTTCACTTGTGTTAATATGTCTTTTGATTGAGTTAAGTCATTTCAATTGATATTTTATAGTGTGTCTTTCTATGTTGTGATGTTACACTATTGTTTCAGTTAAGGGTGAAGGTTGGTACCTTTTTTAACGTTTAAACCCAATGCATTTGTTTGCACCTGTCCTAAGTCAGGAACCTGATGTTCAGTGGTTGTCGTTTGTTGATGTGGTTCATAAGTGTTTCTCATTTTTTATATAGATTAGACCGTTGGTTTTCCCGTTTGAATGGTTTTACACTAGTCATTTTTGGGGCCCTTTATATCTTGCTGTTCGGTGTGAGCCAATGCTCCGTGTTGAAGACCGTACTTTGACCTATAATGGTTTACTTTTACAAATTGTGACTTGGATGGAGAGTTGTCTCATTGGCACTCATACCACATCTTCTTATATCTATTATAAATTGATAGAAAATAAACAATTTCCCCTTATTTCACTTTCAATGATGATATTCTTTTTCTTTTGATAGCTGAATACGCCAAGCTCATGCGTAACCAATCTTATGGCAATGGGTTAAATAGAAGGTCATATGGATACAGATTCAATGAAATCGAATTACATAAGCAAGTGAATAATCCATTAGCGACGTTTCTTAGCTTACTTTGACAAAATTGAACCAAACTGGCTGCTAAATGCGAATTATTATTTCACTATTCAATTTCATTAATGATTGAACAAAAAAAAAAATCATATTTAAATTTTAACGAAAACATATCAAGATAACGGTAAGTTTTGTTGAATATCAATTAAATGCAATTAAGAAGGTTCTTAACTGAGTTTGGCCATAAACTGTGATCCATAACAGTACGTTTGTATAAAAAGAAATAAAATAAAACAAAAGAACATCAGCACTTTTTCAAAAATATATATTGTGCTTATAGTTCACGGTATTTTCGTTTGGTAAAATATTTTCATATGAAAGTTTCAAAACTTTTATTTATAGTTATATCATTTTTCAGAGCACCACTGTTTCTTTTTTTGACATTTTTGAATCAAAAATTTGTGTTTATACTTGAATGCAGAAATTTATAACAATTACACATTATTTCCTCACAGTCGGGAAGAAAAAAAATGACCCGATATACATGTTCTTTATTGTGAACAGCAGTGTACACAAATGAAGTTGATCCAACCTGAAGTGTAAATTTAAAACCAAAGAACGTATACCATACACAATAATTCTATATGACATCCTTTTGCATGAATGCTTTCCGCACTTTTCCGAAATGATACAGCACTAACCCATCTGTTTAACAACATCAGCATGAAGGAAACGCAGAAAGTTATTCATTCAGACATTTACAATATACATTGAAATTATTGTAAAAGAACTCCTATTCCATAACTGTAAGCTAGAGCAATTGCTCGTCGTGTTTTGCAACCTTTTACTTTGCCCTGACCGATTTTTTTTTTGCATCTTTCCAATCTATTGAACCGCCTTGTTGGTTCCTGAAAGCGTGCTGATCTTGTTGACTCGATGTCAGAATAAAGTGTATTTATGTCAATGTCTTCCAGAAACTCTTACGGTATGAGGTAGCACGTTAAAAAACGGTTCAATGTGTTGGTCTAATACAAAACAAGGTTAATAGTTAAAATATATCACTGTCTTCTCGTCCTTCATATACTGACTACAACATCACAATGAATGTAGTAAAGTGGCTCTTGCATGAGGTTGACTAAATGGTTGGCCAAGATCTTAAAAGAAGGCTGTGCAAAGTGGCCCGACTTGAAAAGTAGATTTAAAATTAGGATCATCACTCGAAAGCGTGGACAAATTACATATTAACATTAACGGTGCAAATTTCATACACCAGAAAACAATTAATTAGGGTAGACATTTTGCCTTGTAACAGGCACCAACCAAAGACAGCGTGGGTTATTCCAAATACGAGGTATCGGATTTAACTTCACTGTGGAACCAGTACTTGACTTGACTTATATATCAAGGATTATCTTTATCATGCAAAACTCTAGTTTCTTTGTACTTTTGGGTTGACGTTGTGGCCCTTTACCGCAAGCCCTCCGTCGTTTGGTTCATGTTTAGGAATTTTAAAATGATTCGGGCTTCCGCATCACCTATGAAAGATAATATATCAATGCAATATGTTTATCATTTACAATTTCCCCTTTGCATGATGGGTATTTAATGCACTCTACTGACAGTGCTTAAAATATAACACACACCGGAAAACAGAAAGTTTCAATAATAAATTAATGTAGTGAAACTATCATATGTGTTTTCAGCTATTAAAGTTCAATCTAAACAAGTTACTTTATCTGTACGACTTTGAACTATGATAATAACCACACCAAGAGGGTTTGTCTCGACGAATAACAGGTAACAAAATTATAACAGGTTCACTGAATTTGTACAAACTCATAGTTACTGTTTTTATTTTTAGGGGGGGGGGGGATTTTCTTTAAAATGGTCACACACTAAACACTACTTTAACATCCACATTATTGAAAGAAAAGAAAGAAACTGTTAAAAGTGTTGCAATGCATTTAACTGTCTCGTTTAACTATTCATGCTTTCCTCAATATAAAACATTTTGTAGAAATTTAAAATCTATCGACTATCGTTGATTGATTGATCGCAAGCATGTATGGCAAGCAGTTCTCGTCGAAACATTTTTGGATGACAAGTGAATTCATCACAGGTCTGTACACTTCATTGAAAATCTCATGGCAACTTATTTACACGTTTCTGAAATACGTATCCTATAAATATATCTGCTTTACTGTGTATGTTACATGAAAATAAACCACGTTTTTATATCAGCCAAATAATATCAAATTATTGCGTTTTATTAGTGAAGCAAACAGTTAGTTTCATTAACCAGTGTTTGCCAGATGGAACTTCCTATTAATGTCACGAATCATATATTACAAAGTTTTACTCATTTAAACATGTCAGATACTAAAATGCACTAAAATGGTGCCTTTCGTGCATCGAATACATTGATTCGTTAATGTTGTGCAACACATGAGACCTCTCAACGCTATTGCTATACATTTGTGGACCTTATCTGTTGTTTTAGGGTTCATGGGCTTTATACATCACTGAAGCGATATTTTGTTGTAAATATTTCAATATGAACTGTGAATTGTCAATTATGCAATTATGCCATCATCAGGTTTCACAGTCCTCTCCATAAAAATCCATACACATATGTATAGGAAAAGTCAATATGTAGTTTTCGGCATCGATAACGTTGAATATCAGCAACGAGCAACAATGAAAATCTTTATTATGAGTTAATGCAGAGAAAGAACGAAACACTGATGTGGCTGATATTTTACGAAATATCTGTACGCATAAAACGCATAATCTGTTTATTATATCATTTTTGTTTTTTATACATAAGCCAGTTTTTAATCGTTGTTGTAATGTCAAAACAGAAATGCTGACCACTGGGCTAGTGAAACCCTAGGCAGGAAATCTCCACCAGCAATGACATCGATCCAGGGATTGCTAATAAACTCATCATTAATACCAGGATTATTATTGTTTACGCCAGACGCGCCTTTTTTGAAAAAAAAAGACTCACCAGTGACGCTCGAATAAAAACAGTGAAAAGGCCAAGGTGAGTATTGAGAACCAAAACTTCCGTAAGGTTTTGCTAAATACAGCTTATATGTTACATGCAAGGCCAAGTGCAAAAGAAACATACAACGATATAATTACTAAAATAGTGAATGGATTTTATATACAAAACAAGAAGAAAAATACTTATTTCTATGACATGCCTCAGAACGTTTGCATAAGTTGCTTGATTTGTATTGAACTTCTTATTTCGAATTATTTTAGTGTTTCTTAAAGTGAACAAGTACTATCAAATATACCAAAGTTTTAATACATTCTCCTCGGATTTATTCTTATTTTAGATTGGGAAAATTCCTAGCAAAACGAATCAATATTTATTTATACAGGAGGAGGAATTGAGCAACAAAAATATGGATAATGATAATAACAATTTTTTCCACCTTTTAGGAATCCCAAAGGCATCGGCAATTCAATCATCTTACTGTGGTCCATGTGAGTATGATGACATAACTACCGAAGCGAGAAGATGGTGTACTACTTGTAAAGAAGGATTATGTGAAGACTGTGAAAAGGCTCACATAAAAAACCAAATATCGAGAAACCATAAAGTTATCTCGATTGAAGATTACAGCAAGATTGAAAACGTTTCGATCTCTGAGGTGTGTGAGCATCATGGAGAAAATCTTCAGTGGTTCTGTAAAACTCACGACAAAGCCCTCTGCATGGTTTGTGTCCCATCAAATCACATGTCATATTCTGATCTTATATCAATACACGTTGCCTCAAACAATGCCTGGCAATCAACAGCATTGTCTCACCTTATAGAGTCAATTGATGGAACACTAAGCAGCCTTAAACAGTGCATAACAAACCGTGAATCCGCTTCTAAGAGAATTGTAAAACGAGAGTTAGAAATTAAAAAGATGCTTTTTCAAACGCGGACAAATATTAACAACCACCTAAACAGGTTAGAAAGAACATTGCTTTCGAAACTAGGATCAACTTCTCATTCCTGTAAATCAGAAAATACGAAAATCCTTCAGAAGCTAAAATCAACAGAGGAAAGGATTGCCAAACTAAGGGAACAAACATTGTACATCAAACAATTTTCTTCAGACATACAGGTGTTTCTTTGAACGTATCGCGGAAATAAGTCGATCGTTCGCGAAACGGAAACCATCAAAAGTGCTATTGGGTGTTCCAAAGATTATGAATTAAATGTAGGTTTCAATAGTTTAATCGCAAAACTGTTAAAAGAGGTCAAGCGTTCGGCCAAATTAAGGTTACAGAATGTATCGCCAATTTAGAATTCTTAGACCCTAAAATCGATCGAGCGCAGATAGGGATAATTGTCCCAATAACAAGAAACAAATCCAACACACAGCTTTAGTTAATCAAAACGTTTAGAATATCAATGAAAGAAGCATTGTCTAAAAATATAACTTAAACACGGTAATTGATACATTAAAAAGTTCTATTAGATTTTAAATAGAAATACGCAATATTTCGCTGGATAAACTAGCTTCATGAGGCGCGTGCATCTATCAAGGTGAAATCGGATGCATGACAAACAAATATTTTTGTAGCTTAAACTACACAAAGTTGGAGTAAAAGTGTAACATGTTTATTGATGTTCTATAAAAAATATTTTTGTAGCTTATACTACACAAAGCTTTACATATATCTATATATATATTTATATTTTTTTCATTTATTGTTAGGAAGCTAATTGCACCTCCTGTATAAATCTTATTAACTTTTAGGAGCTAACTGCAATACTGTATTGTCCAAAATATGCTGTGTATTACAGCATAATGTATAGAGCTTAATGCACTTCATACACAAAATATGTCACTTAGTGTGTTCCATACACATTAATATTTCTAAAAATAGACGTGCCAAAGTTCTGAAGACCTAAGTACTAAAGCGCTGCCACCATTATCGTAATTTCTGCTTCTTGCTATCTTTGTGTAGTTATAAGCAAATACATACGACGGATACTCTCAAAAATGTAACTACAACGAATAATAACTATAGTGTTGCCTACGTTCTCCACGGTAAATATTTGTAGCGTAAATGAATAATCCGTTGTAGAAAATAATATATGTATTACGGCACAATGAAACAATGTACCGAATAAACTATCGGAATAATTGTAACATATGTAATTTCCGAAGTATTCAAAAGATATTCTTCTATTTTAAGTTGCCATGTAAATTTGCATAAATAGGCGGAACTGATCTAAATATAATTAGAGCATGTGTTTTAACTAGGATAAGGAATTGTCAAACGATATTTGTATAGTAAATAAATTAGACCATGCGAGGCATACAGCTATCTGCGTAACTTCTTACCTCTAAGTAGGGAACCAATCGGGGTCTTTGCACTTGCCAAAGTGTAAACAGCAAAGACTGACGAATTTGACCCTTGCACTGGTATTTATGATCATTTATTTTTAAAATACCGGATGTAAATATTCTAAGCAGGAACAGAAATGAAACGTCAAACGCTGACAAAAAACATAGGAGTTCTTACTTCGTAAGAAAATAGGTAAATCTATTAAGATAAAGCATAAATTTATTTTAACTCATGCTTCTTGACAATGTGTAATTTTGGATCCATATATACTTAGAATATTACCAAATGGCTCCGCTTTGAACAGTACATGACGAAATTGTGCCATTTTTGATATTGATAATATAGTTAATAACTAAAAGTGAAACGTACGCTTTTGTACATTTGAAAGTAACAGAAACTATAAATAAATACATAATATCATAGTTTAAACTCTCAAAATATAAAACTGACATTAGATCATTACTTGGGAACCACCAGTGCACATTCACAACACATACCACATCCCTTTTTTATATTGGATATATCAGGGAAAACAGCTTTTGGAGGAAGGCGGATTACACGGGGAGAATCACTGACCTGAGGTAGGAAGCTTGCAATCCTTTTTAAACGTGATGGAGGTCAAACCCACTCGACCAAGAACGCCATTGAACTCACAACATCCGAGTTGACAGGCATATGATTGCTGTTGCATTGGGTCACCGAAGCCCTGAAGTCGGCTAGTAAGTGTCATATGTGAGAATGCTGTTATTTGAATAGAAATGATCGGTGTCAGTTTTTACTGATAGACAATTCTTATATATATTGTGAATTTGTAGGACATTTGATTTGAATAAAGAAATTAATGTTATTTTATGCCCCACCTAGGGGCATGATGTTTTTTGGTCTATGCGTCCGTTCATCCCTCCGCCCGTCCGTTCGTCCGTCTGTCCCGCTTCAGGTTAAAATTTTGGTCAAGGTAGTTTTTGATGAAGCTGAAGTCCAATCAACTTGAAACTTAGTACACATGTTCCCTATGATATGATCTTCTAATTCGAATGCCAAATTAGAATTTAGACCCTATTTCACGGTCCACAGAACATAGAAAATGATAGTGCGAGTTGGGCATCCGTGTATTATGGACACATTCTTATTTCAATATTATGTAATCTCATTCCACAACAGTAACGTTATCTTTCATAATGACACTTTAATTTACAATATGAGTTAATTCATATTGATAAATTTTACATTACATAGTACTGACTTGCGTGAAGAAATCAAGTTACTCCTTGGTCATTTTGCTACAGGCATTAAAATTCATGCCTAAGTGGGCCATCCGTTTGGTTGGATGTATGAATTCACAGAAACGTCGGGTCAGAAGGGAATGCACATGTGCCGCGCTCTAAAGACATACAAAAAAACGCGACAACCCTTAAAAGGGTTGGCGGAAGCCAATTTTTTTATAGGTAAAAATCATCCAAGTATACACTTCTATGCCATGCCACTTAAACATTAGGTCGTGATGGAAAGAAGAAAAAGAGTCTTACCGTACAATTAGCCACCTACAGATTCTTCATATATGTGATGCACCCATGCGGTTGTCGTGTGTTTCTAGCTGTGAGTCAAGGTTTGGACAATATCTGCAACAAGTTGGCAATAAAATAGGTTTTTTTTTCATTTTTTTCATTGATTTGATTTTTATCGTTTCATTTTGTCGCTTTCTATGGGCTTTATTTTTGGCTTTTGGGGCTTGTCTTGGAATTTGATATTTTTGGTTACTTTTTCGCAGGGGTTCTTTTGATATGCAGAGAATATTGCATTCTCCCTTCAAGAGACAAATGAATAGCCCCATCTTGATCGAACGTGAACGCGAATTGATGCACCAATTTCATGCAAAAAAGACAAATCTCTAACGCATGGATTTTACTGTTGATGAGAGAAGTCAATGTTTGACCATATTTCTATACCCCAGTCTACTTTTGAGGTTTTGTTTGTATTTCCCAATCCATCCCATCAAACTCCCTTTTCACAAAAAATATTTGATATTTTTGAAAAAAGGGGAAAAAAAAGGGAGAAAAGCTTCGACACGAGCAATTGAAAATTATAAGTCCAGTAAAAACAGACAACACCTTAGCCAAAAATAAAACGATCAAAATACAATCAACAATAACGAAGCAGTATACAGGAAAACCACGAATTCAACCTTAACCAAAAGGGTATACAGCTGCTTAATCCACATGTGAAACCTGCCATGGCAACAAAAAAGTTAAGCAATATTCTCCGATACAATCAATGACAATTGATTAAGGTATATGTGTAATGATAGGGGGTTCTTCAAAAAGACAAAATAGAAAAAATCAGATTAAATGATACAGGTTACAATATACATATACACTTGACAACGGTATAGTCATATAAACAAATTCGCGATGACAGTTTTTCATATGAAATATATGCAAAATTTCCACAGTCTTAAAAGATATAATATATTGATTTTCTAAAATAAATTCCGTAGGTCACTTTTGTCAATGATCTGGACGAAAAAAGAATTTAAAAAGAATAGTCACGAAGTTCTTTTCCATTTACTTTGATGAGCAACATCGATTGAATGGGGGATGGACAACCGCAATTACCGAATTTCCTTTTTGGATGGTGATGTTCCTTTGGCACCATCTTACGGTTTTTATATTTCACAACTCGTTCGCTATACACGTGTCTGTTGTGACGTTTTTGATTTTAACTAACGTAATCTAGGTATAACTGGTAAATTATTAAGCCAGATTACTTAAAACCTTTACTTAATTCTTCCATAGACATAAATATTTGGTTTTGAAGTTTGGTTGTACCTGTAGAAAATTTATTTCAAACGGGATAGCACATCCTCATTTTTACGGAGATGTTGTTTACCTTCCCCTGAAATTTAGAAACGATCCTAGTTAACTTATCGATTCTTTAAATACACTTATTCTAAAAGGTTACCAATTCAACACTGTAATTAGATCTTTGAATATTGTTTTTATTGGTATTAATATTGATTTTGTTATCAGTAAACTAAAAGCAAACTAAATATTATTGTTATATACATATGCACATTCATGGATCTACAATCTGTCGATACCTGTATCTTGGCATTGCACAAGGTCGTGTTTTTCTCTGACTGTTTATGACGTCTTTACACTAAATCCATTGGATGTTGGATGTGTACTGATTGATAATTTAGTCTTAGATGCATGATTTTTTTTATTAGTTGTTTGTGGCTTTGAACTAGATGTCAGTGACTGCGAGTAATCTCAGTAATCTCTGTACTTAGTGTATTTTTATTGTTGGGATGTACAAGTACCCGGCAACGTCCACTCTGGGTTTTTGTTAGATGTATTTCTATGTGTATCCATCTGATCAGTTAAGCCTTTTTCAACTGATTTTTACAGTTCGTTCTTATGTTGTACTGTTACACCACTGTCCCAGGTTAGAGGGAGGGTTGGGATCCCGCTAACATGTTTAACCCCACCACATTCTGTATGTTTGTGCCTGTCCCAAGACATGAGCCTGTAATTTAGTGGGTGTCGTTTGTTGCTGTGTTACATATTTGTTTTTTGTTGATTTTTTTGTACATGAATTAGGCCGTTAGTTTTCTCGTTTGAATTGTTTTACATTTGTCATTTCGGGGCTTTTATAGCTGACTATGCAGTATGAGCTTTACTCATTGTTGAAGGCCGTACGGTGACCTATAGCTGTTAATTTCTGTGTCATTTGGTCTCTTGTGATGAGTTGTCTCATTGGCAATCACACCACATCTTCTCTTTCATATATACCTTTGTTTTAAGCAAAATTCCACTCAGATAACGATTTTCACACTGTTTATATTTGCCGTCATGATCAGCTGAAGAACGTTTGATTAAAGTAATAGATAAAACCACAAATTTATTACCACATTCTTTCCTATGTTGAATTATGTAATTTTAGGCTTTCACAGCTCGTATGTCTCAAGTTGAAAAAAGCGACAGCCATAATTTTTTGTTATGACTTATACTGGAAACATCAATATAGTTCCTATTATTGTTTTAAAAAGCTCACTGGTTTCAGGATGTTCATAGGTACAAACCTCTGTTGCCAGAAGCTGACAAAATGTGTGCTAATTAATTTAGGTACAGGTAGATCATATTAATTGTTTATTGCGTCACAAATGTACTGGATATATAATTGATCTCATTTAGGATCACGATGATCATGATAAAATAACAGCATTGATTTTGTTTACGATTTCAATATGCATGTACATCAAAACAGCAAAAATGAAAAAAAGGTCCGATTAACCGTTTAATGATTTTGGTATTCGATATTCGATCCTTCCAACGATTAAATGGTTAACCTTTGATATAACTACAAAATAGTGATTTCCTATATTGTCTTAGATATTAAAAATAAATGCATAAATAACAGTGGGATATCAAAACATGCTTATCTCACGGAAGATATGTAGTGTACAGTTGTTAAGAGCCAATTTGAACATTTACTTATCAAATCATATTATTATGAAGAATCTTAGTGTGTTTTTTGTTTGTTATAAAGAACAAAGTTTTTTCCGTGAATGACTTGACAAGAATAAAAAAAAAGGAAAGTGTGTCGCCAATATTGGTCGTAGAATATTTTAAGCTAAGCAGTCGCAACACTTATTTTAGTGCAACTGCAGTTTGTCGAAAAGCAGAGAGGAAATGGCAGTCGATAGTTGGATTACGAATTAGTTATTTGATAATGTTAATGATTTATGAGGTCATGTAAGCTCTCTTTAAAGCTTATAATTATTCAAATGATCATTCATATACTTATATCGAATGCAGAACTCTCCTTTTAACCAAACGTCTGTTATAGTTTGCAAAAGTAACACATATAATAAGAAATTTTGTTATTATAAATATTAAAAGCTTTGCTAAAATTTATTCTATTTATGTCGTGTTGTATCTATTTTCATATATATCGATATTACGTGACTGAATGTAGTAACATTATTTAAACAACAACTTCATTGATAATGGTTCAGTCATATCACATTTTATCTGAACATCGTTTGATAAATGTCCTTGATTTTAACATTCTACTATAATACATACTTTTGAAAGTCACATAAAAGATTAAAAGTGGATAAAAAGATGCATGTACATTGTTTGCTTGTCAGAAAGTCAAAAGATAAGAAAAACATGAGCACATTTTCAAAAATCTTTATCATTCTAATAATTCAAGGTATTTTACGATTTTCATTGGAAAAACATTTTGGTATAAACATTTAAAAATTTTGATTCGAAGTTATGCAAATTTAGAGAGCAAAACTGAATAAAACACATGTTGATTCAACGATGTGATTTTGTACTTGCACAGAAAATCATAACTATTAAAGGATAAGATCCTTACAGTCGGGAAGAAAAAACGATGAATTTTATTTCTAGTAATTGAAATCGATCAATACATTATTCGTGATTTGTTTTTCATAGAGGTGTACGCGAATAAAGTTGGGCTAGCATTTAGTATAAACTTAACTGTAATTCAGTGGTTGTCGGTTGTTGCTGTATATCAAATTTGTGTTTTCATTCATTATTTTGTTCATTAATCACGCCGTTAGTTTTCTCGTTTGGATTGTTTTACATTTGTCATTTCGTGGCCTTTTATAGATAACTATGCGGTATGGGTTTTAATCTTTGTTGAAGGCCACACAGTAACCTATAGTTGTTAATTTCTGTGTCATTTGGTCTCTTGTAGAGAGTTGTCTCATTGGAAATCATACCACATTCTCGTATTCTTATAATTCAACAAAACCTCAAGTTAGTCCAATTTACAAGATAATATTTCTGGACTTCGTTGAAAACTTGAAGAGACTAATAAGGTAGATAAGTACGCTAAACTATGGTCTTAATGCCTTTTCCCGGTTGTGTGCACCAGATATTTACCACGCTTATGTTGTTATTTGTAGTACCAATGTTTTGTAGAATATGGGATATGAGCCATGTATCTTCCTCTTGTATTCTAAGAATAAAACACTCTGATCTGTTGTGCAGTTGTTAACAATTAATTGTCCGAAAAAAAACTTGTTCATGTTTATTTGCTTAAAGATGGAAAGATTTAAATTTTATTTTAAACGTTTGAATAATCTTCCCTTAATGTACTTATACAAGTATTATTTTTTTCGATTTAAATTTTAAAGTTTTGGAGAAGTCAACACATGTCTAAATATGTTTTTTTCTAGTTTGTTAATTATTTTCATTATGAGTTATATATCACAAAAACGAAACACGGAACATCCAGAGGAGATGTTCATTGGCCATGAACACATACTTTTATAAATACTAAAGACAAGAATTAATGACACGACAATTAAACACTCTATTACAGAAATGTGTTCCAAAGCAATTTATGAAAGGAAAAAGACTTTTTCAATAATATAAGTACAATAAGTCTGAGTGTCTAAAGGATATAACTCTTCTTTCAAAAATAATTTACCTGCACCAGTAAACAAAACAAAAGACTTGTATTACCCCCAAAACATAACCATTGACATTTTCGTACACCAGTGCGTAGTGCGTCCTTAATATTTATGTCAATTGAACCCATAATCTTTTCATGGTTGTTTTTTGTAATATCCTAGTGCAAATATTTCATGAATTGTTCGACAAATTGAAAAAAAAATATAAAAGGGTCCCCGACTAAAAGTGAGGTCAAGGAGTTACGACTCTTACTTGAATACAGGAAGGTGCCAGTTAGAGAGGACATTTTGTAATGCTATTCTAACTAAAGTTAATTGTTCAGAAAGTGTATATTATTGCAAGAACATATGAAAAACGGATCTTATTGAACACGAATGAACTAGATATAAGCATAAAACTAATAGTTCTATAAAAAGTCAAAATTCGTCCTTAAAATGAATGAACGTTTGTCAAACAACAAACAAACAATCAATGAGTAATCTGAGGCAGGGCATATTAACCTATTCATCTACTATATATAATATATATTGAATAACACATAATTAAACATAATGTAAATGAATCATATGTTCACAGACCATCTATGCAAGGAGTTAAAGTTATAGCAGATAAGTTCTCGATCGGATTTAAGAGAATTATATCAGTAATAACCTGTTATAGATTTTATATTTTGATGACTTAATGCATACTATCATGTTCATTATAATCCCTCCAAAAAAAAACAGGACAAAACCTCTACCAAACAGCATCAGTATGAAGAAAACTCTGTCATTTTCAATATATGTTGAAATTAATGAAAAACAACCACTATTCCATTACTGTAAGCACAATTGCCACTCGCATATTACTCCCTTTTCGCTTCGCCCTGACCAATATTTTTGCATCTTTTCCATCTTTTGAAACACTCTGTTTGTTTATGAAAGCGTGTTCATCTTGTGGACTCGGGGTTATAATAAAGTGTTTTGGTATGTTGGCATGTCTTCCAGAGAACTCCTACGAATTGAGGTAGCACGTTAATGTATGGGTCAACATGTTGGTCTAATACAAAGCAGGGTTTATCAATATATTATATTTTTACCTTCTCGTCCTGTTCTGCATGTACTATTTGTAATATGTATTCATTCAATCTGACTATGATTTCCAAAAATTTCCATACAGAGAAAAGAAAAACTATTTTTTTCAAATGGAGTATTTCAGGCAATTGTAAGAGTTGACAAAGCCAACCAAGCAACTTATCAGATTTAAACAGCGCAAAACGAAATAAATATGAGAGAGAGAGAGTCTATACAAGTATCAACTTCCTATTTGGTTAACTGATTTCAATGTGAAATATTTATCTTAGATTAAAATATGCAGATATCAACAACACAATAACATAGTATATTGGTGCTTGCATGAAAGTAGCTTACTTTAAATACAACACACACCGAAATACAGAAAATAGCTCGAATAAAAAAGTGACAAAATAAGCCATATACGATTCACAGTTCAAGAGCATGGAGAACCAAAACTTCCAAAATGTTTTGCCAAATACAACTATAATTATATGGTAATCCATTGCACGAAGGTCATGTGCAAAAGAAACATACAACGATATGATTACTATTAGTAACAGGATTATGTATTCAAATGAAAACAAATTACTTTTTTATGACAATGCCACAGAATTTTTGCATAACCTGCTTGATTTGTATTAAACATTTGTTTAATGCGTTGCGTAATAGTTAAAAAGTACTAATAAATTCAAGTAAAACGTTTTGACACATTCTTCCTGAGGATTTCAGTATCAATATTGATAATGAAAATAAAAAAATATTTGTTCATCTTTTTAGAAATTCCAATGGCATCGGCCATTCAATTACCATGCTGTGGTCCGTGTGGGTATGACGATATAACAAAGGAAGCAAGAAGATGGTGTACTAATTGTAAAGAAGGATTATGTGAAGACTGTCAAAAGGCTCATATAAAAAACAAAACATCGAGAAACCATAAAGTTATCTCGATTGACGATTACCGCAAGATTGAAAACGTTTCGATTTCTGAAGTATGTGATTATCATGGCGAAAATCTAGAGTGGTTCTGTAAAACTCACGACAAAGCCCTGTGCATGCTTTGTGTCACATCAAATCACAAAGCATGCTCTGGTGTGATACAAATAACTGTTGCTTCAGAAGTTTTCAGGCAATCAACAGCGTTCTCTGATCTTGTAGACTCAATTGATGTGACGCTTAACAACCTCAAACAGTGCATTACAAACCGCCAAATTGCTACAAAAAGAATTGAAAAACAAGAATTAAAAATAAAAAAGTTGATAATTCAAACGCGAACAAATATAAACACCCATCTAGACAAGTTACAAGAAAAATTGCTTCAGGAGCTAGGATCAACTTCCCGTTCTTGTAAATCAGAACATTCGAAAATCCTTCAGAAGCTTCAATCTGCAGAGGAAAGGCTTGCCAAACTCAGGGAACAAACATTGCACATCAAACAATATTCTTCTGACATACAGGTGTTTCTTGGAACGTATCGCGGTAATAAGACGATCGTAAGAGAGACGGAATCCATCTTAGATGACATTTGGGCATCTAAAGATTATGAATTGAAAGTAGATATCAATAGTCTTATCGCAAATCTGTTAACAAATGTTCAAGATTATGGCCAGATAAAGATATCAGAAAATAGAGCCAATATAGATTTTGGAGATCCCAAAATCAATCAAGCACAGATAGAGACCATTGTCCCAACACCAAGAAATATATCCAACATACAGCTGCAGTTAATCAAAACATTTAGAATATCAATGAGGGAAAAGAATGCCGAAATGAATATTACTGGCTGCGTCATGTTGTCTAATGGTCATTTACTAATGGTGAATTGCGCAGGTAAATCTTTAATTGAGTATACCAATACTGGTGAACATATTCGTGACATTCCGGTCTCTGGTACGCCTTTTGGTATTGCGGTCATAAATCCTCGTTGTATTGTTGTGAGCTACGCTACCGCAAAGTTTTTAGCAATAATGAATAACATTACTTTCAAGGTCGAAAAGAAAATCCGTTTTAAGAGAAGTGCTAGGGGGTTATCGCAAGAAAATGGGAGACTGTATGTAGTAAGTGGATATGCTTCAATACAAGTCCTGGATTTATCAGGAAGACAACTGGAAACACTGAAAATAGCATCGTATAGTGTAATGAACCTTACTACTAACACAGACTATATATTCTACACAGATTACAACAGTAACAAAGTGCATTGTTGTCTTATGAGCGGAGAAGAGTTATGGCAGTTTAAAAGCGAATCCATCAATTATCCTGACGGTATAGCAATAGATAGCAATCATAACGTTTTAGTTTTAGGTTTTGAGTCAAATAAACTTATAATTATTCAACATGACGGAAAAGAAAGTAAAACATTACTGACAGAATCCGATGGACTGGATGGTCCAAGTGCTGTGTACTATGACAAAGGGAAACGAACATTACTCATATGCAATCAAGATGGAACGGTTTTTCTGTACAAGGTTGTTTAAAAAATTCCAAAATCATCAAATAAACGTACTTTGTTCCTGAAAATTCAATACGAAAAGATATGTCTAAATATATTGACACAATATTGTAGTTATTTTCTCTCTTATTTTAAGGTGAGGGGTATTGTCTTAAAATTAGTGTCTGAAATTTCAATAACTAAATATTATTACAGTTAATTACTTATTTTTGGAGTAATTAAAACAAATGGCATTTCCACGTGAAATCATGGGTTACAACTATCTTAGAACATGAAAGTTAACTTGCTTTTGAAACTAGAGTAAGGTTCGTGAACTAAATGATAAAATTTTGTTTCAAATCTTTTTTCATAGCAGTTATGTTTAGCGCAAGAAATCGGGACTGCTGTCGACAAATGCATCAGTTAACATTTTGACTATTTAGTTGCATGTTGTTAGAAAGGCTTGCAATACATAATTATATTTAACCAAGTAATGAACCAGTCTTCTTATCAGCAAAACACACCCTCTCTCCTCATTTCAAGTTTAAGACGACCACTAGCACCTGTTTGAGAGGAATTTTCTGTAAAATGATTCGGATAGACTTTGGGAGATGTATCACCAACAAATCAAAGTTGGTCAAAAAAGAACAAACGGGGAAGTAGTACATATCTACAAATTAGCTACTACGAATAGGTGTAAATATAAAACTATGTTTTACTGATAGAAAGGCAATTTGATACAGAATGTAATTTTATGTTAGACTTTTGATTTGAATTAAAATATTGCTATATATTTTTTTATGATAACAAAATCAATATCAATACCAATAAAACATTATTCAAAGATCTAATTACAGTGTTGAATTGATAACCTTTTAGAATAAGTTTATTTTATATGTATGCTTGAAGTTTCACTACGTCTAAGGTTTGTTGTATTTTTATATGTCATTGATTGTATTTGAGAATATTGATTAACACGTTTTGTTTTGACACGACCGATTTCACACGGGGAGAGGAACTACTAATCCTTCTAGCAGTAAAACATGTGTAAGAAATGTGTAGTTTTTGTCTGTATGAGGTGTTTTAATTCGCATTCACATTCGGTCAGAATGTGAATATTGAATCCTTTGTCTCTTGAAAGGAGAATGCCATTATTTATGAATTTTAAAGGAAACCTTGCAAATAGTTTTCCCAAGAATATACCGAACTACAAGAATGGGATGAAAATGCGAAAGTCTATACAAAGTGACAAAATCAAACGTTAGAATGTATCAACCAATGGAAGAATTGGAAACAACCGTCATATTTCTGACTTGGTACACACATTTTCCGAAGAAAAAGGTAGGTTAAAGCTAGACCCACTGCTAGATAAACAGCATGTGAGGGATGCTGAAACAATTTCTTCCCTCTTTATACCACGAACTAATGTTAAAGGGGAATTGCATGGCAGTCGAACCTTTACATTTTATCCTGGATAATTGATTCCACTTTTGACCTTTCCTTTTTTCTCCTGACGGTCTTTTTAAGTCATTACCATTATTTGGCATTCGTTTTCGTTTCTTACAGATAAAACTCAGAAAAGTCAATTTGAACTTTGAATCCTTGTCTACGGCTCTCTAGCATTTGCCCTTACATTATTTTATACATCCCCACAAAACCAAAGCCGAAATACTCCACAATGGTTCCTATAACATTACGTTGGCTTATTTCAAAGCATATACCAGATCATAGTATATATGATTAAAACTTCATATTCTTGCTATTCTGATAGATTTTAACAATTTAAAAGTACTTACCAATAAAGATAGGAAATGTTTCACCATTACCAAAATACATCTGAAACAAAATGTCGCCAACTATACATACATATATATTATCAATGCAAGCTGGTTAGTTCAAACTCAAAACTTGGGCTACAGATATGAATGTGACCAGTAGGAAATATTTATATACCCATATTACAGATATAAATGTGACCAGTAGGAGATCTTTATTTACACATACTACAGATATGAGTGTGACAAGTAGGAGATCTTTATTTACACTTACTACAGACATGAATGTGACCAGTAGGAGATCTTAATTCACATATTCTACAGATATGAATGTGACTAGTAGGAGATCTTTATTTACACAATCTTCAGATATGAATGTGACCAGTAGGAGATCTTAATTCACATATTCTACAGATATGAATGTGACTAGTAGGAGATCTTTATTTACACAATCTTCAGATATGAATGTGACCAGTAGGAGATTGTTATTTACACATACTACAGATATGAGTGTGTCCAGTAGTAGATCTTTATTTACATATACTACAGACATGAATGTGACCAGTAGGAGATCTTAATTCACACATTCTACAGATATGAATTTGACTAGTAGGAGATCTTTATTTACACAAATTTCAGATATGAATGTGACCAGTAGTAGATCTTTATTTACACATACTACAGACATGAATGTGACCAGTAGGAGATCTTAATTCACACATTCTACAGATATGAATGTGACTAGTAGGAGATCTTTATTTACACAAACTTCAGATACGAATGTGACCAGTAGGAGATTGTAATTTACACATACTACAGATATGAATATGACCAGTAGAAGATCTTCATTCACACATACTACAGATATGAATGTGACTAGTAGGAGATTGTTATTTACACATAGTACAGATATGAATGTGACCAGTAGGAGATCTTTATTCACACATTCTACAGATATGAATGTGACTAGTAGGAGATCTTTATTTACGCATAATACAGATATGAATGTGACCAGTAGGAGATCGATATTTACTCATATTACAGATATGAGTGTGACTAGTAGGAGATCTTTATATACACATACTACAGATATGAATGTGACTAGTAGGATAGCGTTATCTACACATACTACAGACATGAATGTGACTAGTAGGATAGCTTTATTTACAAATACTATAGACATTAATGTAACTAGTAGGAGATCTTTATTTACACATAATACAAATATGAATATGATCAGTAGGAGATTTTTATTTACACATACTACAGACATGAATGTGACTAGTAGGATAGCTTTATTTACACATACTATAGATATAAATGTGACCAGTTGGATATCTTTATTAAAAAATTGAAAACAACAACATTGATATGATCACATTCATATCTGTAGTATGTGTAAAAAGATCTTATACTGGTCACATTCATATCTGTAGTATGTGTGAAAAAAGATCTCCTACTGGTCACATTCATATCTATAGAGTGTCATAAAAATCTCCTATTGGTCACATTCATACCTGTAGTATGAGTAAATAAAGTTTTCCCACACTCATATCTGTAGTATGTGTCACACTCATATCTGTATTTTGTGTAATAAAATCACATTCATATCTGTAGTATGTGTAAATATACTACAGATATGAATGTGACCTGTATGAGATCTTTATTCACATACACTACAGATATTAATGTGACCAGTATATGATCGTTATTTTCACATACTACAGATATAAGTGTGACCAGTATGAGATCTGTAGTATGAATGTGACCAGTTGGATCTCTTTATTAACATATAATACAGATATGAATGTGACCAGTAGGAGATTTTTATTTACACATACTACAGACATGAATGTGACTAGTAGGATAGCCTTATTTACACATACTATAGACATGAATGTGAGTGTGACCAGTATGAGATCTTTATTAACGTATACTATAGATATGAATGTGACCAGTAGGACAACTATATTTACACATATTACAGATATGAGTGTGACTAGTAAGAAATCTTTATATACACATACTACAGATATGAATGTGACTGTAGTATATCTTTATTTACACATACTACAGATATCAATGTGACCAGTAGGATATCTTTATTAAGACATACTACATATATGAATGTGACCATTAGGATATCTTTATTTACACATACTACAGATATGAATATGACCAGTAGGAGATCTTTATTTACACATACTACAGATATGAATGTGAACAGCAGGATAGCTTTATTTACACATACTATAGATATGAATGTGACCAGTTTGATCTCTTTATTAACATATAATACAGATATGAATGTGACCAGTAGGAGATTTTTATTTATACATACTACAGACATGAATGTAACTAGTAAGATAGCCTTATTTACACATACTATAGACATGAATGTGACTAGTAGGATATCTTTATTTACACATACTACAGATATGAATGTGACCAGTAGATGATCTTAATTTACTCATACTACAGATATGAGTGTGACCAGAAGAATATCTTTATTCACACATTTTACAGATATGAATGTGACCAGTAGGAGATTTTTATAAACATACTACAGATATGAATGTGTAAACATCCTACAGATATGAATGTACCCAGTATGATATCTTTGTTCACACATACTACAGATATGAGTGTGACTAGTAGGAGATCTTTATTCACACGTACTACAGATATGCGTTTGACCAGTAGGAGATCTTTATTCACACATACTACAAATATGAATGTGACCATTATGAGATTTTTATTTTCACATACTACAGGTATGAATGTGACCAGTATGAGATCTTTATTTTCACATACTACAGATATGAGTGTGACCAGTATGAGATCTTTATTTACACATACTACAGATATGAATGTGACCAATAGGAGATTTTTATTTACACATAATACAGATATGAGTGTGACCAGTAGGATATTTATGAACGTACTACAGATATGAATGTGACCAGCATGAGATCTTTATTAACATATAATACAGATATGAATGTGACCAGTATGAGATCTTTATTCACATACACTACAGATATTAATGTGACCAGTATATGATCGTTATTAACACATATTACAGATATGAATGTGACCAGTAGGCGATCTTTATTTACACATACTACATATATGAACCTGACTAGTAGAAGATCTTTATTTACTCATACTACAGGTATGAATGTGACCAATAGGAGATTTTTATGACACTCTATAGATATGAATGTGACCAGTAGGAGATCTTTTTTCACACATACTACAGATATGAATGTGACCAGTATAAGATCTTTTTACACATACTACAGATATGAATGTGATCATTAGAAGATATTTATTTTCACACACTACATATATGATTGTGACCAGTAGGAGATCTTTATTTACACATACTATAGATATGAGTGTGATCAGTAGGAGATTTTTATTTACACATAATACAGATATGAGTGTGACCAGTAGGATATTTATAAACGTACTACAGATATGAGTGTGACCAGTATGAGATCTTTATTAACATATACTACAGATATGAATGTGACCAGTAGGAGATCTTTATTTACACATACTACAGATATGAATGTGACCAGTAGAAGATATTTATTCGCATATACTACAGATATGAATGTGACCAGTATGAGATCTTTATTTACACATACTATAGATACGAATGTGACCAAAAGGAGATCTTTATTTACACATACTACAGATATGAATGTGACCAGTAGGATATCTTTATTTACACATACTACAGTTATGAATGTGACCACTAGGAGATCTTTATTAACACATGCTACAGATATGAATGTGACAAGTAGGATATCTTTATCTACACACACTACAGTTATGAGTGTGACCAGTATGAGATCTTTATTTACACATTCTTCAGATATCAGTGTGACATGTAGGAGATCTTTATTTACACAAACTACAGATATGAGTGTAATCAGTATGATATCTTTATTTACACATACTACATACTTGAACCTGACTAGTGGAAGATCTTTATTTACTCATACTACAGGTATGAATGTTACCAATAGGAGATTTTTATGTACACATTATAGATATGAATGTGACCAGTGGAAGATCTTTATTTACATAAAAGAGATATGATTGTGACTATCAGGAGATCTTTATTTACACATACCATAGATATGAATGTGACCAGTAGGAGATCTTTATTTAGACATACTACAGATATAAATGCGACCAATAGGAGATTTTTATGTATACATTATAGATATGAATGTGAACAGTAGGAGATCTTTATTTACACATACTACAGATATGAATGTGACCAGTAGGATATCTTTATTTACACATACTACATATATGAACCTGACTAGTAGAAGATTCTTATTTACTCATACTACAGGTATGAATGTGACCAATAGGAGGTTTTTATGTACACATTATAGATATGAATGTGACCAGTAAGTGATCTTTATATACACATGTTACAGATATGAATGTGACCAGTAGGATATCTTTATTTACACATATTACAGATATGAATGTGACCAGTAGGATATCTTTATTTACACATATTACAGCTATGAATGTGACCAGTTGAAGATCTTTATTTACACATACTACAGATATGAAGGTGACTAGTAGGAGATCTTTATTTACACATACTACAGATATGAATGTGACCAGTAGGAGATCTTTATTTACACATACTACATTTTTGAACCTGACTAGTAGAAGATCTTTATTTACTCATACTACAGGTATGAATGTGACCAATAGGAGATTTGGATGTACACATTATAGATATGAATGTGACCAGTAGAAGATCTTTTTTTACACATAAAACAGATATGATTGTGACTATCAGGAGATCTTTATTTACACCAACTACAGGTATGAATGTGACCAATAGGTGATTTGTATGTACACATTATAGATATGAATGTGACCAGTAGAAGATCTTTATTTACACATAAAACAGATATGCTTGTGACTATCAGGAGATCTTTATTTACACATACTACAGGTATGAATGTGACCAACAGGTGATTTGTATGTACACATTATAGATATGAATGTGACCAGTAGAAGATCTTTATTTACACATAAAACAGATATGATTGTGACTATCAGGCGATCTTTATTTACACATACTACAGATATGAATGTGACCAGTAGGAGATCTTTATTTACACATACTACAGATATAAATGTGACCAATAGGAGATTATTATGTACACATTATAGATATGAATGTGACCAGTAGAAGTTCTCTATTTACATATACTACAGATATATATGTGACCATTAGGAGATCTTTATTTACACATACTACAGATATGAATATGACCAGTAGGAGATCTTTATTTAGACATTCCACAGATATGGATATGATCAGTGATCAGTATGAGATCAAAAGCTAGTATCTAGAAGGAAATTTGTTTTAAATATATTTCCTGTTTTTCCATATGTTACCTATATATAGACGTAGTTTTTTTTTCCAGTTCACATTACATACAAGCTCCAGTTGAAGTTCCTAAAACATTTATAAGCTTCATAAAGTAGGCAAGACATTGAGTTCCGTGGAACCCTTACAAATATTTGCTGAATATATGTACTTTTCTATATGCCATTTTGTGTTTCTTCGTTGAAACAGTTATTTGTTTTTATAGTGATTACGATTATATTGCGGTGTTGATTGCTGTATCCCAATTTTATGACGTTTTTACCTATTATGTCTGTTTGTTTTACTCACACATTGGTGTCAATATAACAGTATTCTATGCGACAGTCATGCAAGTGAGAAGTTTACCTAGCTATAAAACCAGGGTTTATCCACCATTTTCTACAAAAAAAGTATAATCGTCTAAAAAATCTTCATATATTACGGGTATTCCTGATTTCTAATCACCCAGTTATTCCTGCAATGTAAATCGCAGTCTGATAAATATTACAAAACCTGTAAATTAATTAAGTTAATGTGTTTGTTGAAAACAATTTGTCAGGAATTTAAATTTGCTTTCGTGTCTCCAGGCATAAACGATGTAATGTGATGTATTCGATAGAATTAGTAACAGCAAATACAGCATGACAGATTGTCATTCTGCAGAAAATGAAAATTAAAAGTCAGAAATATTGTTTAACAAAAAATGATAAAAGCACACGAAAAAATGAAAGGTGATTGATGATAGCTATTTCACGTGTATTGCTATATTAAATGTGTTTGCACTTTTCATCTCATATGTTGTACAACATAGAGAAAGGAGAAATCTGATTTTGTATATCAAATACTTTTTTAACTACGTGATACGTATTCAATACTAGAAAGAGTATTTTACAGCTGCGTACAACGTTTTTGTAACATAACCGTAACACATGGTATAATATCAATCGCTTCTTTGTAGTCAAACACATTACAATGTTAAGTATGGCAACCATGTTGCCGGCTTTGTTTAGTATGACGACCATGTTGCCGCCTTTGTTGAGTATGACGACCATGTTACCGGCTTTGCAGATAACTGATAATATTTCAAACACCCTTTCAAAAAGCACGGAACTTTTATCGAGTCTAGGTCATCGAAAACAAAAGGATGAAATACATAAGGACCAATTTGATATTACGTTTGACATTCTTAAATATGAGCAAACAACCAGTAGACTTACCAGGCGAAATTATAGAATTCGGTAAAGAACCAAAAAGGAACGGAAGCAAACAAGAAGTAAAAACCATATCGTTTGAATAGGGTATGGCTGTTGACTACACCTTGGGTTACCTATGTTATGATTGTTTTGGCATTAGAGATTATATGTGTTAATAGTTTTATAGTGTATGTGTTCTTACAAAAGCAAAATATATCTCCGGTTACCGTGTTGCTGATATTTTTAGCAGTTTCCGACTCCATTACCGCTGTTATCATGTCAGTGCTAAACTTGTTCGTTTTTGTAACTGCGAAAAGTAATTTTGATTTTAAAGGAGATAAACTCCGTTATAAAATGCCGTATCCTCTTTGTATATATGTAAATATAGCATACACGGTTGGACGGGCTTTTCATTTTACCTCAGTGTTACTAACTGCTACATTGTGCCTGCAAAAAGCCATCGTGTTCATAAGTCCATTTACAAACAGATTTAATACACGAAAGTCTATGATCATATCATGTTTAAACATTGTGGTATCTATCATTTTATATATTCCGGAAGCTATTTTTAGATTATGGAATATTTGGCAAGAAAAGAAACGGATATTGTATTAATACAGATAAAGAGTTAGAACGGATTACATCAAAGTTGAATGAATGGTTCTGGTGGATAATTTTGTTATATATATACTAATGCTTATTTCGGTACTGCTATCCACAATTTACATTTGCTTCAAGCTAACATGTCTCAGGCGTAATTTGCCATGGAAAGATACAACAGTTACCCAAAGAAGACATCGAAGGTCTGCCTTATTAGTGATTTTAATATGTGCCGTGTTTATTCTTTCGGAAATAATGAATGTTGTTGTCATCATACATGATGTGTCGACTAGTTTCTTACTGAATCGTGACGTAAGAAATTTCTTCAGACGATATAAAGCTTTTAGCCTTGAAATTGGTTTTACTATGAACTTCATTGTTTATCTTCTGATCAGTGAGCAAATACGAAATGAAGTTTCCAAAAGTTTTCGGAAACTTATAAATCGATGTCCTTTGAAAAGTGACTAGATAATCTGCTGTTAAGCACGATAATTCGATATAATGCGTCCTTCAATATAGCATTAAAGTGTTCCAATAAAAGATTTTGCAAAATGACCAGTTGATCTTATTTGATAACGATGTATTTTCCTCAAGTATTTTTGTTGTGAGAGTTCTTTCTTCAATCATTTTTCTACATTGAGATGATCATATGATATTCTTGACAAACATAGAAAATATTAGTCCGGCAATGTTTCTGTGAAGCCTATCCTGAAATCGTAATGGTGTATAGAGCAATTTTTTGTTCTCAAGAATTAGGAATATTTTGTACTGAACATGTAAACTAATGTCTGCTATTAATTTAAAACTGCTTTGCTGACTAAATGTATGTTAACAGTGTATTAGTATATGTTTATAGTGTGTCTTTCTATGTTGTGATGTTACAATATTGTTTCAGATAAGGGTAAAGGTTGGTACCTATTAAAACGGTTAAACCCGCTGCAATTGTTTGCACCTGTTCTAAGTCAGGAATCGGAAGTTCAGTAGAGTCGTTTGTTATATCTTCTTATATATCTATGTTAGATGTTTCGTCTACTGTTGAGGATGGGTGAACATTTCAAAGAGAAATCATAGATGGACAAGATTTTTTAAACATAAGATACAATACAAACACTCAATGATTCGTGGTCCTCGAATCAAAACATTGTAAAATTACATCAATTCATAGGTTGAAAAGTTTGCACCAAAATCTACAATATGTGCCCACTCTGGATTCACTTATATGTGATGCTGCTTAGCCTTACCGTTGACAGTGTCTAAACACGTTTACAGGTAATTAACGCATCAGAGTTTACACCGTTACATGAATTATGATTACTTGACATCTGATACCATGGAAATCAGCTTTAACAAGAGGGCGACAGTTACCAGAGGACATTCAAACCAATAAATCAAAATAAAATGACAACGCCATGGTTACAAAAGAAAAGATAAACAGACAACCAATAGTACACAAAACACAACATAGAAAAATAAAGACTAAGCAACACGAACCACACCAAAACCTGGGGTTGATATGATATTAAAATGACATATGTACAATGGCAAATATATTAAACCCCTCATTTGTCCTTCTTCATACCAGCATGTTATGTATTCAGTACATGACTGTTATGTCTAGATATTCACAAAATTAAATTAGTTTCGTTATGAAATATATGTGGTATAGAAGACCACGGGTATGTCTACTTCTTCACAAAATTCTATTAATTTCCTTATGAAAATGTCGTGTTGCAGGTAATCACAAGTATGTTCTGATACGACTCGTCGGAGATACGGGTTACGCCGAGGTTCTGTTTTGTCTATTTGATAAAATAGAGAATGTGATAATTGTTAAAAAAAACAGGTAAAATATTTGTTTGAATGAAAGTTTATTGAAAAAATCTGAATTTATACTTTGAAAACATAGATTTAGGAGGCCCAAATTTGTGTATACTAGTGTAGAAAATTTAAACTTCAATAGAGTATTTTATGATATGCAATTTATTGTGAAATTTCATAAATATAATATATATATGACTTCTTATGTATTTCATAAACAATAAACAAAAACTGATTTCAGGACATTGTAAACAAATGATTTGAGGAAATAAATGAAGAAACATGTGGTAGTTGTTGAATTACTTTGTAATTTCAATTTGGGGTACTATGGGAAAAAGTAAAATAACAAAATACCGAACTCAAGGAAAATTCAAATTGAAACGTCCCTTATCAAATTGCAAAATCAAAAGCTCAAACACATCTAATGAATGGAAAACAGACTCATATTCCTGACGTCATTCCCTTATGTAGTAAATGGTGGATTAAACCTGGTTTAATAGCATTTAAACCTCTCACTTGTCTGACAGTCACATGAAACTCGATTATATTGACAACAATGTGTGAAAAAGTAGTGCAGCAGTCAACATTTTGTTTTATTCTTAATCTATTTAAAACACATATGTCAGCAAAAACTTGAGAAAGCATACAGACAATGCACATCAGCAAAATTGAAAGACAGGAACACAAAAATGACCATAGCACTTTAACACAATGGCAGAAATAATAAGAGCAGAGTCACGCAAAAGGATAAGATTTTTTTTTGTGTGTGAAATACAAACTAATTTCCAAAATGTTCCCACACTAGGTCAGTTCTCATTAACCTAAATTTGTTTGACTGGATAGCTTCAATTGTCTCTCTTTAGAACAGGCTATAATTTTGAATCTACATTTTCATTCAAATTCTATCAACACTTAATATATATATATTTAGGGCAATTTCATGCACATGATCTTACAATCTGGTCATCAGATTTTGAAAAGTTAATTTCACACCTTAATCTTTTAGTTGGAAGAAATGTTACTTGTTTGTCTGGATACTAAACAGGTTCCTTGAAAATAATGTTATTTTTATAAATTCAAATATGATAAATGCACAAGTTCTACGGCATCTTATTTGTAAAATTGTGTTAGATATATATATATATATATATATATATATATATACAAGTATCAGAAAGTAAATGATTTTTTGTCAAGCCTGCAACCTTAGTCGCAGAAAACTCGACAAAGGGATAGTGATCTGGTGGCGTCAACGTTAACTAACTGCTTCAAAGCTTTATATTTTAGAAGGTTGAAGACCTGGATGCTTCATACTTTGTATATAGATTCCTGATGTTATGAAGTTTCCGTCTGTCATATGTCCATTGTCCTTGACCTCTTATTTATGGTTCAGCGACTACTTGAAAAAAGGTAAAGATTTATTGTAATGTTAATTTCTGTCTTATGAGAAATATGATAACTATATTTGCCTGTCAGACAGTCTTCATCTGACCTCGCATCATTTCATGGATCAGGGAATAAGGTTAAGTTTTCGTGGTCAAGTCCATATAACAGATACTATAAGCAATAGGTCTACTATATTTGGTGCATGGAATGGTTATAAGTTTTACATGTCCAACTGGCAGGTGTCATCTGAACTTGACCTCATTTTCATGGTTCAGTGGTCAGATTTTAAAAGTTTTTGTGCTTTTGCCGTTTTTCCAATACTTTATGCGATAGGTCAACTATATTTGATGTATGGAAATATTTATGATGTACATTTCAGTCTCCTAGGTTTTATTTGACCTTGACCTCATTTTCATGGTTCACTGCTAAGTGTTAAGTTTTTGTGTTCTGGTCAGTTTTCTTGAAACTATAAGCAATAGGTCATCTATATTTGTTGTTAGCAGATCATTGTGTTTACAGAGCCTGGAAAATTAGATACGATCCAGGTAAACGTATTGCTCCTTCTAGAGGTTACTAATTCAACACTGTAATTCAATCTTCAAATATTGTTTTCAGTGGTATTAATATTGATTTTTCTGCCTTATTCTGTATGTTCCTGACTTGTGCTGGTGGTTCCTGATTCTGTGCTGATCGGTTTGTTTACACTGTATCAGAACACAATAAAACGACCGTTCTGTAGCTTCATTTTTCTCTGATACATCATAATTTCCTTGCGAGGTATATTACAACTATTTTATTGCAAAAGTCATACAAATTCGCAAAACGATATTGTTCTGATGACGTGCTTGTGATTAGGAAAAAGGTCCTGCATGGTTCTGTGCACATATGTCCTTGTACAGGCCTATAAATTTTAGTTAAAAGTGGCAAATATTCAAGTTCATTGATGCAGAAAATTTGTGTAATTGATAGAAAATATACCGGTTCCTAGCATATATTTGGTGGATATTTCATATGAGCAAAGTTGAGTCTATTTTGTTTTAATTTATTTTTGAGAGGGGCAAGATTATTTCTGTTAAGGTGTTTTAGGTATTTGTAAACATTTGTTAACTGTAATTTTGAAAATATATGTGCTGTCAACTTTGATTGACCAATTAGCTGTTATCTGTTTTTCTTAAAATTTACATTTTGTGAAAAATTACCCTGTTAACTTTTTTTAAATCACTGTTTTCTGTTTTCTCATTTTAAGATAATTTATATTGCCGTTATCAGTATTCAGTATTTTAAATTTACTATCATCTGTTTTGAGCAAATTTTTTCAAATATATATTTCATGGAAAGGCAGACTAGAATTTGTCAAGAAATGAAGACTAATTAACCTAGATTACACACATAAAAAAAAAGATTTTTTAAGTTATGCATTTTAAGATCCAAAATCTGAAGTCTGTTGTCAAATGCTTTTAAAATCACAGGCATTTGTTTCTATCCATATAAGGTCGACTATCCATATAGATAGACTTCTATTTATATGGATAGTCGACCTTCCCATTGATAGAAACAAATGCCTGTGCTTTTGATAAAGAATTATGGGAGAGTTAGTGAATGATGTATCCTACATTACTTATTTTCAAATATATTCCATGAATAAAAATAAAATATACCTAAATTTTAGTTGAAATGAGTGAAAAATGGGTGAATGAAAAAAAAAACAAACCATTAAGCACACTTTTAGTTAAATATTTTTAATAGCACGAAGCTTTTAATTTTGTGTTTCAAACACACCTTCTCTTTAGTAATGACTCATTACAAAGGTATATCACTTCGCCCATTTATTTGATACTGTGAATTCTCAATGTTATTATATCAATTATAAATCAAATATAAAGTTAGAAATATCAAACATTATTTTTATATTATACATTTTCCTGACAAAACAATCAACTCAAAGATGCCTAAACGTAAAAGTTGTTATCAATTGTCTCTTTACGATAAGATGATTGACAATTTTAGACCCCCAAAAAAAAAAAAAAAAAAAAAAAAAACAATGCATCTTAACGATCCAGAAGTATTTGCACCTAATTTGTTAAATGTGTCATTAATTAAAAAATTATAAATTATAAAGAGTTCCATTTTTTAGTTTAGTTTCAACTGGATATCAACCTCTAAGCTTACATGGATTGAGGGTCGTGAGCTATTGACTTGGCGTCCGTAATTAAACAAAATCTTCTCTGAAATTACAGGACCAAATATTACCAAATGAATTTTCCTGAGGGAATCTAGGAAAACATCTTCATCAACAAACATGACCACTGTTTGTTAAAATAGTTTCGAGTTGTAGAACTACCTTTTTTCGGTTTATATCGCAAAGTTCAAGCTGTTAAAGCAAAACTTCCCGAGTAAAATATTCAACAGGCCAAAGTCTATCTACTGTTCACTTTTCAGACAATTAAAGACAGATACCGAAAATGCATCAGCAATACAAGATTTTGACCCACAGTTTCAATTTAGCACACAGGCATATTCTTGTTGCAATGAATCAATTTAAATGCAAAATACCAGTTGCAGCCTTTAGTTTGTTTATTTATATATGTATATGCATATATGAAGAGTAGCAGGGCGTGAAATCCATGACATCTGAAATAAATCATATGCATAGATCTAGAAATAGACATATAATTATGACATTTTAAGTAAACATTTACTCTCTTGTATTTGAAGTTTCTGCAGTTTTGTTTTGTTTAAACAAATTGACACACAAAATGAATATATTATTATGGAATTATCATGTCAAGTATGAATTGGGTAAAATATTTCAGAAAAGAAGATTGGAATGTGAAAGTTTACGGGCGGTAGGAGTAAGAGGATACCAACAGAACCCATGGCTCCTCTTGGTGGAAGCTAGAAATCGAATCAAATTCCATGAATATTTGAGTTTAAACCTTTATTCATTCCAATAAAGTTATTTAGATTTTGTTGAGGATTTTACCACTTCCTGCAACAGGAAAACTTTAGAATTTAATGCAGGAAGGTTTAAAGTCTTTCGCCAAAAACATACTATAATTTTCTTATTATCCTATGTTTACCTCCATGCAATCTCCATCCCTTTATGATAAATAAATTGAACTGTAAAATACTACTAAGTATCTTCCACATGACTTTATAATGCATGACAATAACTGTTGTGAGCACAATTTCACTGCACAATTTCTGCTAAATCAAAAATTAAAATGTGAACTTAAGTAATCTGTTTGATGTGTACTGATTGACATTTTAATCTCAAGAGAATATGATTTATCTATTAGTTGAAAATGCGGCTTTGAACTAGCTTTCAGTAACTGCGAGTACTCTGGGTTCAATAATTTGTGTCTTTTGTTTTTATTTTGTGTGGTAAGTGTTCTGTTGTACCAATGAAATTGAAAGTTGGAGGGTTGGGTGGGTGGAGATGGGTAGGGTGAATGAGGAGCGCAAACAAACATGTTAAGTCCTATCACAAACGTAACCATTTAATTTCATTACTTCTTTTCCCAGATTATCTGTTTTTCTGGATCAACACGATTGTTGCTCACTTCAAGGAAGCATTCAGGATTTCTTAAAATAAATAAACAACGAACAAAGATCAGGTAAAAGCTGCAAGTATGTTATAGATAATTAGCTATTTTTCTTTTTTTTTTTTAATTGAAATGATAGTAAGTTTAAATATTTAGTGACGTAAATAAATGAAGAATGTTTAAAGAAAGAGAAGTTTATGTATGTACATGTACTAGCGATTTTGCTGTTTATAGTTACAATAAGTTGAAATCTAGAATTATTTTTGAAAAATTCAAAGTTGTTTTGAGCATAATATAATATAAGAGAACGTGATGTAAAGCAATTAAAAGTCCGTGATTATTCATGTTATTGGAAAATGATGTTCAATCTTATATTTTTGTCAGAATCCATGATATATAATCGTCCAAAGAAAGCCTTCATATATTGACAAGTTTTCCCAGGTATATAATCGTCCAAAGAAAGCCTACATCCATTTATATTCCTTAGTTATTGGAAGATAAATATTCGGTAGCAACTTTACAAATAATACCTGATGGTCTTGGAGTATAGCTTATAGGCACTGGCGTTGTGTAACATCTTACTGACGTTTTACAGTACACTTTTTGTCAGTGTATATTTTTACATTTACTGTTTATCCATTTTTATTATCTATTTATGACGTAGATAGGTATTCATACATATCGCCATTGTGTAATTGTCCTATGGTGAATTTTTAGTTCTTCTATTTCATTTTGTCGAGCCTTTGACTTTTGCCGAAAAAGCGAGATATAGCGATCCTACATTCCGTCGTTGGCGTCGTCGTCGTCGGCGGCGGCATCTACAAATATTCACTCTGTGGTTAAAGTTTTGAAATTTTAATGACTTTCTTAAACTATTCTGGATTTCTACTAAACTAGGACAGAAACTTGTTAATGATCTTAAGATAGTATCCAGAAATAAATTTTGTAAACAAAACTCCTGTTTATCAGTATTTTACTTATAAATGGACTAAGTTTTCTGCCAATTAACATTACATTCACTCTGTGGTTAAAGTTTTGAAATTTTAATAACTTTCTTAAAACTATCCTGGATTTCTACCAAACTTGGACAGAAGCTTGTTTATGAACATGAGATAGTATCCAGAAATAAATTTTGTAAAAAAAAATCCTGTTTATCCGTATTTTACTTAAAATTGGACTAAGTTTTCTGCCAGTTAACATTACATTCACTCTGTGTTTAAAGTTTTGAAATTTTAATAACTTTCTTAAACTATCCTGGATTTTTACCGAACTTGGACAGAAGCTTGTTTATGATCATGAGATAGTATCCAGAAATAAATTTTTAAAACAATCATTTTTATCCGTATTTCACTTATAAATGGACTTAGTTTTCTAACAGTTAACATTAAAGAGGGACGAAAGATACCAAAGGGACAGTCAAACTCATAGATCGAAAATAAACTGACAACGCCATGGCCAAAATAAACAGACAAACAGACAAATAATAGTATAGATGACACAACATAGAAAACTAAAGGCTAAGTAACACGAACCCACCAAAAACTGGGGTGATCTCAGGTGCTCCGGAAGGGTAAGCAGATCCTGCTTCACATGTGGCATCCGTCGTGTTGCTTATGTTATAACAAATCCGGGAAATAGTCTAATTCGGCAGGTCACATTAGTGAAAAGGGAAGGGTATTGTAGTTACGACATAAGGAACATATCCGATATCATCTGTGAAACGGTTATTCCATAACGGTCAACCAACTCGTGATGGCGTCCGTAAAATTTACGAAGGATGATTTCAACTTCACCATTTGGAACTCTTTGTTTAATAGCTTCCTTGTGAGCAGCAATCCTCTGTCAAGGAAATCATGATAGGAAATACAAGCCCGGGAATACCGTATCAATTGGGAGATATATACTCCGTATGCAGGCGCTGCTGGAATGTTGCTACATAGAAATGGAAAGTTCACAATTGGGAAGCTGAAATCATCTCTTTGTCGTAAAGTTTTGTTTTCAACTGACCCTCATTGTCAATTTCTAGATGTAAGTCAAGATATGAGGCAGACTTAACTGTATCTGTAGTATCCTTTATCTCTAGTTCACTCTGTGGTTAAAGTGTTTAAAATTTTAATAACTTTCTTACACTATCCGTGATTTCTACCAAACTTGGACAAAAGCTTGTTTTGGTCAAAAGCTAGTATCTAGAAGTTTTAAATATATTTCCTGTTTTTCCATATGTTACTTATATATGGACGTAGTTTTTCTTCCAGTAAACATTACATACAAGCTGTAGTTAAAGTTCCTAAAACATTTATAAGCTTCATAAAGTAGGCGGGACACTGAGTTCCGTGGAACCCTTACAAATATTTACTGAACATATGTACTTTTTATATGACATTTTGTGTTTCTTTGTTGAAACAGTTATTTGTTTTATAGTGATTACAATTATATTGCGGTGTTGATTGCTGTATCCCAATTTTTGACGTTTTACCTTTTATGTCTGTTTGTTTTACTCACACATTGGTGTCAATATAACAGTATTCTATGCGACAGTCATGCAAGTGAGAAGTTTACCTAGCTATAAAACCAGGGTTTATCCACCATTTTCTACAAAAAAAGTATAATCGTCTAAAAAATCTTCATATATTACGGGTATTCCTGATTTCTAATCACCCAGTTATTCCTGCAATGTAAATCGCAGTCTGATAAATATTACAAAACCTGTAAATTAATTAAGTTAATGTGTTTGTTGAAAACAATTTGTCAGGAATTTAAATTTGCTTTCGTGTCTCCAGGCATAAACGATGTAATGTGATGTATTCGATAAAATTAGTAACAGCAAATACAGCATGACAGATTGTCATTCTGCAGAAAATGAAAATTAAAAGTCAGAAATATTGTTTAACAAAAAAATGATAAAAGCACACGAAAAAATGAAAGGTGATTGATGATAGCTATTTCACGTGTGTATTGCTATATTAAATGTGTTTGCACTTTTCATCTCATATGTTGTACAACATAGAGAAAGGAGAAATCTGATTTTGTATATCAAATACTTTTTTAACTACGTGATACGTATTCAATACTAGAAAGAGTATTTTACAGCTGCGTACAACGTTTTTGTAACATAACCGTAACACATGGTATAATATCAATCGCTTCTTTGTAGTCAAACACATTACAATGTTAAGTATGACAACCATGTTGCCGGCTTTGTTTAGTATGACGACCATGTTGCCGCCTTTGTTGAGTATGACGACCATGTTACCGGCTTTGCAGATAACTGATAATATTTCAAACACCCTTTCAAAAAGCACGGAACTTTTATCGAGTCTAGGTCATCGAAAACAAAAGGATGAAATACATAAGGACCAATTTGATATTACGTTTGACATTCTTAAATATGAGCAAACAACCAGTAGACTTACCAGGCGAAATTATAGAATTCGGAAAAGAACCAAAAAGGAACGGAAGCAAACAAGAAGTAAAAAACCATATCGTTTGAATAGGGTATGGCTGTTCCCTACACCTTGGGTTACCTATGTTATGATTGTTTTGGCATTAGAGATTATATGTGTTAATAGTTTTATAGTGTATGTGTTCTTACAAAAGCAAAATATATCTCCGGTTACCGTGTTGCTGATATTTTTAGCAGTTTCCGACTCCATTACCGCTGTTATCATGTCAGTGCTAAACTTGTTCGTTTTTGTAACTGCGAAAAGTAATTTTGATTTTAAAGGAGATAAACTACGTTATAAAATGCCTTATCCTCTTTGTATATATGTAAATATAGCATACACGGTTGGACGGGCTTTTCATTTTACCTCAGTGTTACTAACTGCTACATTGTGCCTGCAAAAAGCCATCGTGTTCATAAGTCCATTTACAAACAGATTTAATACACGGAAGTCTATGATCATATCATGTTTAATTATTGTGGTATCTATCATTTTATATATTCCGGAAGCTATTTTTAGATATGGAATATTTGGCAAGAAAAGAAACGGATATTGTATTAATACAGATAAAGAGTTAGAACGGATTACATCAAAGTTGAATGAATGGTTCTGGTGGATAATTTTTGTTATATATATACTAATGCTTATTTCGGTACTGCTATCCACAATTTACATTTGCTTCAAGCTAACATGTCTCAGGCGTAATTTGCCATGGAAAGATACAACAGTTACCCAAAGAAGACATCGAAGGTCTGCCTTATTAGTGATTTTAATATGTGCCGTGTTTATTCTTTCGGAAATAATGAATGTTGTTGTCATCATACATGATGTGTCGACTAGTTTCTTACTGAATCGTGACGTAAGAAATTTCTTCAGACGATATAAAGCTTTTAGCCTTGAAATTGGTTTTACTATGAACTTCATTGTTTATCTTCTGATCAGTGAGCAAATACGAAATGAAGTTTCCAAAAGTTTTCGGAAACTTATAAATCGATGTCCTTTGAAAAGTGACTAGATAATCTGCTATTAAGCACGATAATTTGATATAATGCGTCCTTCAATATAGCATTAAAGTGTTCCAATAAAAGATTTTGCAAAATGACCAGTTGATCTTATTTGATAACGATGTATTTTCCTCAAGTATTTTTGTTGTGAGAGTTCTTTCTTCAATCATTTTCTACATTGCGATGATCATATGATATTCTTGACAAACATAGAAAATATTAGTCCGGCAATGTTTCTGTGAAGCCTATCCTGAAATCGTAATGGTGTATAGAGCAATTTTTGTTTTCAAGAATTAGGAATATTTTGTACTGAACATGTAAACTAATGTCTGATATTAATTTAAAACTGCTTTGCTGACTAAATGTATGTTAACAGTGTATTAGTATATGTTTATATAGTGTCTTTCTATGTTGTGATGTTACAATATTGTTTCAGATAAGGGTAAAGGTTGGTACCTATTAAAACGGTTAAACCCGCTGCAATTGTTTGCACCTGTTCTAAGTCAGGAATCGGAAGTTCAGTAGAGTCGTTTGTTATATCTTCTTATATATCTATGTTAGATGTTTCGTCTACTGTTGAGGATGGGTGAACATTTCAAAGAGAAATCATAGATGGACAAGATTTTTTTTAAACATAAGATACAATACAAACACTCAATGATTCGTGGTCCTCGAATCAAAACATTGTAAAATTACATCAATTCATAGGTTGAAAAGTTTGCACCAAAAATCTACAATATGTGCCCACTCTGGATTCACTTTTATGTGATGCTGCTTAGCCTTACCGTTGACAATGTCTAAACACGTTTACAGGTAATTAACGCATCAGAGTTGTTTACACCGTTACATGAATTATGATTACTTGACATCTGATACCATGGAAATCAGCTTTAACAAGAGGGGCGACAGTTACCAGAGGGACATTCAAACTAATAAATCAAAAATAAAATGACAACGCCATGGTTACAAAAGAAAAAGATAAACAGACAACCAATAGTACACAAAACACAACATAGAAAAATAAAGACTAAGCAACACGAACCACACCAAAAACCTGGGGTTGATATGATATTAAAATGACATATGTACAATGGCAAATATATTAAACCCCTCATTTGTCCTTCTTCATACCAGCATGTTATGTATTCAATACATGACTGTTATGTCTAGATATTCACAAAATTAAATTAGTTTCGTTATGAAATATATGTGGTATAGAAGACCACGGGTATGTCTACCTCTTCACAAAATTCTATTAATTTCCTTATGAAAATGTCGTGTTACAGGTAATCACAAGTATGTTCTGATACGACTCGTCGGAGATACGGGTTACGTCGAGGTTCTGTTTTGTTTTTTTTTTTTTTTTTTTTTGTATATTGTCTATTTAGTATTTTGTAGACTACAGATCTTTTTCCTTCGTTGGTTTTGTTTGTTTGTTTTTTTTTTTTTTTGCGTTGATATTGTCTATGAATTGTCTAATGATATTGTTTATTGTCGTTTTGGTTTCTCCATCTACTTATACTTACACTTTCGTGTAGTCAACATTTGCTACTGATATTCAACTATTTTCTTTAATCTAATAAGATATTACGGTGAATTTGTGATATTCGTAAGATTGAGTGCTGCGATCGAAATTATGCTTCAAACCTCAAAAACTGTTAACACTTGTGTGGCCAGATAGGTTTCTCAAGTCAAGGTGCTGTACCCTATTTTTGACATTTTTACGTATTATGTCTGTTAGTTTTGTTCAAGCATGGTTTTCAATATAACTGAATTTGATGCGACTGTCATTAAGTGAGAGGTTTAGTTAGCTTTAAAACCTGGTTCAATCCACCATTTTCTACAACAGAAAATGCCTGTACCAAGTCAGAAATATGACAGTTGTTATCCATTCGTTTGATGTGTTTGTGCTTTTGATTTTGCCATTTGATTAGGGACTTTCCGTTTTGAATTTTCCTCGGAGTTCAGTATTTTTGCGATTTTATACATACCAAACTAAGAGAGCATGTTATATATTTATTTTGTATTCCTATGTTTGTGTGATTATATTGTTTTTTAAATTTTACTGGTTTTTTTTTTGTTTATACTGTTATAAACAGTTTATAGAGCATCAGGGGAAAACTTTTAGTTCGAATTATCTAATTTCACTATAATGATAAACGAGCATTCGGCGAGTGTATTTTTACTATTTGAATTAAAGAAAGAGAGTAAATATCAACTGATATCGAATTTCAACAATTTAGGTAAATTTATTTCTCTTATGGTCACACTCCCAATGTGTAAAATCAAAAAGTCCGCAAAATCTTCATCAAGTCTTTTGTACATTCCAGTAAAACGTCATATGTCCTTTTTCTGGTGTCAAACATCAGACATTATTGTAGACTTTATGTACATGTAAGCTTCAGAATGTAATAAAATTTGAAAAAAAGAAGAATGTCAGGTGAAATGTGTTTTGTATATTATTGAAGAAATCACAATGTATTTTGCCATGGACGAAATGTACATCGGAATAACCTTTGAAAGTCATCATTGACCTAAAGAATAATCAATGGAAATGCCATAATATCTTCTTGTGTTGTTGTATAAGCCAATCAAATTAACGCAGATTTTCGTATCACTTTTTCGTTTTACACTCCATACAGTGTGATACAAGAAATATCTATTCATGCAAAAAAAAAACTAAAAAAAACCCAGGCCAAAACCATAATACAACAGCTAAGATTAATCAAATAACTTAAAAGTTTGTATATTTTCCAATTTTTCTCTCTCCCCAAAATTTCAGATTCAGTCACATAATTATGTCGTACAGTGTGATCTATCAATATTGTATAAATATTTTAAATACATTTTCCTCGGGTTCAATCTAGAAATAGTATCTTGATTTTGCTCCATTTTCAAGTAGTTATGATACCCTCACGGAGTTGGGATGACATATTGGTATTGTACGTTTTTTTTTTTTCATATTATTATATTTTTTCTTCCACTTTTTTTGTCTAGTTTATATCTTGGAATTGGATGAACTAATTGTTACCACAATGTTAACCAGCAAGTGCAGATTTGTAATCGGGGTATGGCATTTTCAAGATGACTACCGTTGCCATGGAAACTGCTGAAATGTGAAAAATATCCAAATTATAAATCTTTCATTATATGACCCATCTGGATGAGCCTTTATGGAAATGTTACCTTGTATGCCTAGATGTGCAGACAATATTTAGAAGTTCCAAAATGGCCACCATTGTCATTGAAGCAGGGCGAAAGTTCTACATTGACCATATGGGAAAAAACATTAAAGCTGCATTTCCTTAAAGAATATTAGACCAAACCCGATAAAACCTAATAGATATGTAACATGGCATATTTCAAAGTAGCACTCGTCTTTAGAATTTGGAAATGGTCATTGTTTCCATGGAAACAGAAAAAATTCAAAATGCTCCAAATTTTATGAATTTTTACAACAGTGTTTAATGTCACGTGAAGATACCCGTTCAACTTTGGAATTTTCAAAATGGCTGCCGTTACCCTGGCAATGGGAAAACGAGGGTGTCATCCGTTATTGCTAGCATAAACAAATCTAGTTATAATTCGTATTGTGCGCAAGTCATTAAATATCTGAGATTCAAATAATGTTTATCATGTTTATACGGAATGCTACACAAATATACATTTCATCACTGCAACAAGTGTGTCACGATATTTCTCCACTCGAGACAGTTAAATTTTAATATTTAAAGTGCGATGCTTGCCGAGCTTTTTAAATAATTAATATTTAACTGTTGAGAGTGGATAAATATCGTTATACACGCGTTTTAGTTGTGGAATCTGTTTCCCTTATGATTTTTATACTTCCATTTCAAACATTTGCAGAAAGTTGTGTTCTTTTATATGACGTCATCAGGCAAGGTTGCATTTATTCAGGACATCACAACAGGAAATTCAGAAGATATCAAGAAAATTTAACGTCATAATTAAATTTCCACCAGTCATTTGCTGAGAACAGATTTTTACTAGTAATGAGAAATATTTTTCTCACGCCGCTCAGGAAAATTGAAAAAGCACAAAATTTAGAGAAACATAATTTAACGATAATCATCTATGAGAGCAAAAAGATTTACACACATTACCATTTAGTTATAACATTGGTATTGCAAAGCATACGTCGGAGAATAAGATTAATTGTCATAAGCTAAAAAATATCAAATAAATGGATAACAAATGTCATATTCTTGATTTGGTACAGGCATTTTCGTAAGTAGAAAATGCTGGATTAAACCTTGTTTTATAGCTAGCTAAACATCTCAGTTGTATGACAGTCGCATACTATTATATTATGTTAACAGCAATGTGTGAACAAAACAAACAGACATAATAGGAAAATCTTAATCACTATAAAACAAACAAATATGTCAACAAATAAAAACAACGAAAGACAAGACTACACGAAATTACCATAGTACAATAACACAACGACGGGATGTGTAAGTGGTGTGTCCTCAACGCGTTTCAAGAAGTGTATATCAAAAGTAGCGATATACGTCACTAAAAAAACTCATAGCATTGTAATAACCTCATCCTCCTCGTCTCATCCCACATCCACACACAAACAAAACACATCAAATAAAAACTTGAAAAATAAAGGAAACAAACCTCCTCCTCCTCGTCTCATCCCACATCCGCATACATACAAAACACATTAAATAAAAATTTGAAAAATAAAGGAAAAAAAAGCATGTACTAGTATGATATGAAAAAAGTAAATTCATAAAAATACTGAACTCCAAGGAAAATTCAAAACGGGAAGTTCCTAATCAAATGGCAAAATCAAAAGCCCAAACATGTGTTAAACACATGACATGAATGGACAAATGGACAACAACTCTCATGTTCCTGACTTGGAACAGGCATTTTCTTAAGTATAAAATGGTGGATTAAACCTAGTTTTTTAGTTATCTGAACCTCTCAGTTGTATAATAGTCGCATACAATTCAATTATTGAGTCTTTTCGTCACGTTTAAGGTAAGCAGCACTAAGTTTGCATAAGGGTGTGATTGAAACCGTAACTGATGTAATTCCCTAAGTAGTCGATTGATAAACAGAACCTTGTTGGAATTATTCAAGAACGCATCATGCCTCAATTGATGATGGCATTATATAATTAATCTATTAATAATCCATGAAGTTTTCCTTAGACTGAATTGCTTCTGCAAACAGAAGCAATGTAATCAAGTAACAGTAACTTTTCATTTTATTTCAAATGTCCCAATTGATTAACCACATGTAATGTACTATAAAACGCATGTGTTTTGGCATATAGGCAGAGTCTTTTATCATTCTTATCAAATATGAATAGTTTGATAACTATTATTCAAACAAATTACATAATTGCTATTCTAAAATTATTAATAAGCAAACATATATTGTCACGATAAATACACATGAGGAAACCGGTTCATTTTGAATGTACATGTATGTCGTATTTAATGCAGTTGCTGAAATTAAAAGCAGTGTGTGTTATCATAACGGTCCAATGAAAGAAACTTTTAAAAGACAAAAGCAACCACGGACTTTTGTTTCGCAATGTAGTTGGTTGGAAATGATATTAACAGATGAATGCAAATATAACAAATATATTGGTCAAAAACGTTAGTTACATTCAACTGTTGTAAGTTGACAAAAAGGAAATTGAAAGTGAGTTTGATCCCATGTAAAAGAGGAGTGAAGGATACAAAAGTGACATTTAAACTCATAATTCGAAAGAAGAAAAAACCCTGACAACACCATTGCTAAACAATAAGGCAGACAGACAAATAAAAAGTAAAATAACAAAACAATAAACAACAGTACACAAAACACAACATAGAAATTCAAAGACTGAGCAATACGAACCCGAACATAAAACGGGGGTGAACTCAGGTGTTCTGGTACGTGATAAAACATTTATGATTAAATCAAATTTCAACACGGATAATATAAATTGATATTTGATTATCAAACGTTCAATGGATGCATTTTTGTCTGGGTGTCTGTTACATAGTATGACATTGCACTTATTTACAAAAAATAGAAACTGAAAATAAAGTTGGATTGAGATTGTTCCTTATATTCGATTTAAGATTAAAAAGTAAATGAGAGATATTACATCCGAAATGCAGCTGGATGCTTTTGGTTTGAAACTAATGAGATAAATAATTAACTAAACCTCTACCAGAACCCTTGAATTTGTGACTTCTCCGCTTAATTCATTGAATACATCTACAACTTTTTTGGTTCAGCGCCAGGTCCCCTCCTCTCTTGTGATGGTTGTAGATAAACTTGTTAACATGTTGGTATAGAAAGTTGGTTACTATGAAAGTCTGACTGTAAGCTAGGTCAAAGGTTAGCATCTAGTTAGTCGGACGAGCATACTAGTCACTCTTTATCAACTGCTTTAGTACGTGTTTTTCAACAGACTGTCGGAATTCCAATGCGAACCAATTGTGCCCCTCTTCTTGCCGACTTATTTCTCTCAAATCTGTACGTACTGTCTTATTTTTTGTTGGGATGTACAAGACCGTTCACGTTCACTTTGTGTTTTTGTTAGATGTATTTCTGTTTGTATCCATCTGATAAGTTCAGCTTTTTCGAAATAATTTCTATACTTTGTTCTTATGTTGTACTGTTACACCATTGTCCATCGTTATGGGGAGAAAATATTTATGAATCTTAAAAAATGTGTTTAGCTTTTTCTATGGGGAATACAATGTGATGAAAATAATGGATTTTGACATCTCTTATCATATTTGGATCCACATATTTTGAAAATCAAACGTTTCAGATTGTTTTGTGCTCATTGGAGTAGATTCATAATCGGGACGACCCATTGATTGATCACGTGATATATTTTTTTTTATTTCACATCCCAATGTCTAAATAGGTGTGGAGGCTCGAATGCCGAGTGGTGTTAGTAGTCGAACTACTGTATCACTAGACTGTCAACACTGAGTTTATGAGATAGAATCATGCACGCTCGACTAAAATCTTTATTGACTAGGATTTTCAGTTTTCCCACCGAAGGTTGGTGGTTCTCTCCGTGAACTCCGGCGTCTTCCACCAAAAACAACTGACTGCAACGAAATAGGACAATAGTGATGATAAACTCATCAATAAATCAATCAAGTACATGAATGACCATAAGCCTTTTTTCTCTAATGTTTATCCATTTTCATATTTTCATATATAATAAGTCTCAACGTATTAACAAGCAATGCAAGTCATTTGTTTCAAAAGCTGAAAATACAGTAAAATTTAACACGTAATCTCGGTGCAAAAGGGCAGCTTGAGGTGTCAACCACCAATTCAAAGTCCATATCTATTCCACCAATGTTTTCAGTTTCCACAGCTTTCTGAATGTTCAACCTTAAATTAGGCTTCATAGAAACCAGGTATATCCTGAAATGTTCATGTATCACCTTTCTGAATGACAATTTTTAACCAATGTTTAAAGTCTTGTAGTGAAAGTTACCGTTCTGAGGGTAAATAATACCAAAAATAAATCCTGTGTTTCTGGAAAACTTAAATAAGTACACTATGGAGCACGTTAATCCTCAATTGTCAATGCAGACTCATCGACATTTGAGATCAAAATGGTCTTAATGTATTCCGCTATCTCAAAAACTTTCATTTCTGCATATTTGTTGGTTAGTTTAAAGTGAACAATAACATTAAAAGCAATATTTTTTGTCGAGGAAAGGTTACCTTATATACGTTCTAAATTGAAGTTGTTGAATTGGTGGTCTTACACCTAGAGACTAACAACAGTCTAATTTCAAGCATTTGATAGAATTCTCTAGTCATATTCATCAATTCTATTTCATCTGTAGTATCAACTGAAGAATAAAATACATAAAGTAGTCTGTCTTCATTTAAACTATATTATATTCAACTAAAGTATTTAACTGATTTGAAAGTAATTGAAATGTTTCCGAAAGGTAATTGATGATGACATCATACTTTTTGCTGCAATCCATAAAATTAGGATCACATGTAATCAGAAATGTTGTAGCAATATCTGCTTACCATACTGGAACACCTGAGATAACCCCCAGGTTTTGGTGGGGTTTGTGTTGCTGAGTCTTTAGTTTGTTGTGTTTTGTTTTATGTACTATTGTTTGTGTTTGTGTTTGTGTTTTTTGGTTTGTTTCTTTTTGTAGCCACATTTGGCGTTGTCAGTTTATTTTCGACTTAGGTATTTTTCGCCTCTGTTGATTTCTTGAAAAATTGTATTCAATTACAATCAATTACTACAACATTCATCACAGTATAAGAATCCATGATATATGACACGATTTCGCTTTGACCTAAGCAGTTTAACATCATCCGCGTAATTTTCTAGGTCTAATTCGTCGGAAATGACAAAGTCAGAAATACCGCAGTTATTTTTTCATTTATTCTGTTGATTGAAATCGTTTTTTTTCGTCATATATTACTTTTTACCTAAAAACGTCGTACAACTCAGAAAACAAACGCAATAAAATAAAAATATAAAAACAAGCCTTATAGTATTTCTGCAAGAGTGGTCAAGCCAGGTTCTCTGCTTTCGCCTTGGATATTTAGCTGTCTCTTCGTGCATAAACACTATACGGTCATGGTCGTTTGAGGTTCGTTGTTTTATTGTTACTTTTGTTCTGTATCTGGTATACGGACTTTTGAAAAAACAATTAATATCATGGCAACTATAGGGGATTTAGATTATTTAGATTGTGTTAATGAATGGATGGTATCAAATGAAAATATGGTGTTTCTTTGTTTAACCACCTTCAACAAACTTTGAAAATAGGAATCACAAAATTCATGTAGGATTTAACTGTTTTTGAAACATTTTCTCCATTTAACTTGCATTGATCAAGTTCATGCCACGCCTTAAAACATTTTCAGATACGTTCCTTTCTGCGCTGGGGTCACATCCACAATCTCACGCACTTGCCTCGAACACGTTACAACCAGACAACAGAATGGGTAAGGGATGGATTGAGGAGCGTTGAGCATATGCTATGTCATAATTAATGTGGAAACCTTTTTTTTTAGCTTACATGTAACTGGCTAGTTCTAACGTATTATCAACACGCAAAAAAAAAAACTGTTTATATGTGTTGATGTGATTGCGACAAGACAATTTACAATTATTGTATTTTAGACATTCAATGGCTAGTATAACTTCATTGTATTTCATATAGTATCTATTTTTTTATTTGTACCTTAATATATATTAATGTTTTATGTCATAATCACTCTGTATGACTCTTAAAGTTTAATTTCGTTTCAGAATCTAAAAAGAAACAGAATGCATAATTCAAAGGATTTTTTACCACAGCAGGACCATTTATATTATTTAAGAGTATCAAAGTTTAATGCGAGTTCTTGATCTAATGACTTATTTCTTTATTGATTTTTTGATTGATTGTTTAGCGTCTTGCAACAAATATTCTATGCATCATCAGGATGACAGGATGAATCCAAAACATTGGTTTTGCAAAAGTTAAAGAAACTGCCAGTGAACAATGAGGGAATGTTTCAAATGGACAGAAATCTTTTCATATCAACAATATTATCATAGATTATTTCTAAACAAATGACTTAACTATAAATTCGTAAATAAATCCAAAAATTGCTTGTTTAATAATGTTAAGCAAAAATGTAGCATTGACAAAAAATCATTTACTAGGAACATTTTACAATTTCCAACATCATATAGAAGGCAAAAGATCAACATAAATATCAGGCTGATAATTTATTACGCCAAAAGCATGTTTCATCTACCTAGGACTCAATACTCAAATATAGTATATATCACTGTATCAAAATATATTTCAACAACAATCATGAGTAGCGATATTCATGTGTCAACAATTCCTATCTACGAAACCTGACGTTCCTACATTCCGTTGTCGTCAGCATTGTCGTCAACATTTGAGATTTAGTCTGTGGTTAATTTTCTTAAACTTCAATAACTTTATAAATTTTAAAAGCTTATGGGATTTTTTGTTATTTGAATAGAAGCTTTTTCCATGATCAAGTGATAGCATTTAGATCTTAATGTTGAAAATAAATATTTTCCAAGATAACATTTAGACACAGTCTAAGTACCATTGTTTTAGACATCAAAATGTATGTCAAACCTTCGTAAAATTTATAAATCTAAGAAAGAAGCTTATTTATGATCTAGAGATAGCAACTGAAGCAAAAAGGTTTTGTTTTTCTCCGAGTAATGAATTTTGACCTTTCCTTGTTATCTTCCGCATATTTTCTATACAAAATATTAACAGTTTAATATACGTACATGAGGTAATCCCTTTCTAAAAAAGTGCGTAAGAATTTAAAAGTAATTTCAATCAAAAATTGATTAAATGGAAGTACAAATGTCATAATGTTCTCCAACTAAAACTCCCCTCACGTAATATGATCTAATTATAAAATCAAATGAATCACAATATGTACAATTTTTAACCAAAGAACTTAAAACGATGCGCCAAACACTAAACGTTAACTAAAAGCAAGTTCGAACTATGTGTTGCTTCAGACATTATTTTTTAACTATTTTTTTGCACACAAAATAAGTCGTTTGGAATATTGTTATACCAATAAAATCCCAGACACTGCTTGTACACATGTTTATGACACTATCCTAACCACATACTATTTCTGCATCAAAACAAGACGGATCTTTTGATATCAAAATATTTGATATATCTTAATTAGATATGATATATCGTATCGAATACGTTCAACGTACGGACCTTATGCTATTTGAAGTAAAACGTTTTAATCCAACCTGTACAAAGCAGCCGTTCCTCCTTTATTGCATATGAGTAATGTTCTTTTCTCATTGTTATAGTACAACGCCTGTGGCCTATCCAGTCCATCCGATTCTTTCAGTAATGTCTTACTCTCTTTTCCGTCATGTTGTATTATTGTTAGATTATATGAAGTAGAACTTACGACGTAGACGTTATCGCTATTGTCTACTGTCGCATTGAAAGGATATATGATGTTTTTACTTTCAAACTGCCACAACTCATCTCCATTCATAAGGCAACAATGTACTTTGTTACTATTGCAGTCTGTGTAGAATATCATGTTTTTGCTAGAAGTGAGGTTAATTACTCTATTAGATGCTATTTTTAATGTTTCCAGTTGTCTCCCTGATAGATCCAGGACTTGTATTGTAGCGATTCCACTCACTACATAAAGTCTCCCATTCTGGTGAGATACTCCCCAACAACTTTTTGGAAAACTGATTTTCTTTTCGACTTGGAAGGTATCTTTATTCATTATTTCTAAGAAGCTTGCAGAACCGTACGTCACAACAATACGATAAGAATCTATCACTGCAATACTACACGGAAACTGTGAGACCGGAATATCATTAATATGTTCACCTGTGTTGCTGTACTCGATTAAGGATTTACTTGCGCTGTTCGCCATTAAAAAATGACCATTAGACAACATGACGCAGCCTGTTATATTCATTTCGACGTTTTTTTCTTTCATTGATATTCTAAATGTTTTAATTAACTGAAGCTGTTTGTTGGATATGTTTCCTGATGTAGGGACTGTGATACCTATTTGAGCTTGTTCGATTTTGGTGTTTCTGAAATCTAGATTAGGGGTATTTTCTGTGACCTTGATTTGGCCAAAAGCTTGAACTTCTTTTGACAGTTTTGTGATTCGACTATTCATATCTACTTTTAATTCATAATCTTTAGAAGCATCTATGGAATCCGTGATGGATTTGGTCTCGCTAACGATCAATCTAATACCCTGATACGTTCCAAGAAACACTTGTATGTCAGACGAAAATTGTTTGATGTGCAATGTTTGTTCCCTAAGTTTGGTAAGATTTTCCTCTGCTGATTTTAACTTCTGAAGGATTTTTGCATATTCTGATTTACAAGAACGAGAAGTTGATTCTAGTTCCAGGATCAATTTTTCCTCTAACTTGTCTAAGTGAGTGTTTACTTTTTTTCGCATTTCAAGTATTATCTTTTTTATTTCTAACTCCTGTTTTTCAATTTCCTTTGTAGCGCAGTCACGGTTTGTTATGCACTGTTCAATGTTGCTAAGTGTTCTGTCAATTGACTCTACAAGATCAGACAATGCTGTTGATTGTCTGGCATGTTTTGATGCAACACTTATTGATATAACATCAGCACAAGACTTGTGATTTGACGGGACACACACCATACATAATGCTTTGTCGTGATTTTTACAGAACCACTCTAAGTTTTCTCCATGATGTTCACAGACCTGAGAGATCGAAACGTGTTCAATCTTGCGGTAATCTGCTATCGAAATGAACTGATGATTTCTTGTTATTTTGTTTTTTCTGTGAGCATTTTCGCAGTCTTCACATAACCCTTCTTCACAATTAGTACACCAACTTCTCGACTCCTTTGTGATGTGATCATACCCACACGGACTACACAGTATACGTAACTGAACTGATGAAGACATCGGAATTTACTGAAAGTCCAAAATAATATCAAGTTATCATAATTCATATTTTTGTATATGATATGTAAATGTTTTATCTTTAAAGTATTTCAGGAAAAATATCGTACTCCAAGGCAATGAAAAAAGGGGTACTCTATAAATAGTGATAAAATTTAACGTATCAATAGCCAGAACGAGTGGAAAACAACTGTCAAAGTCATGACTTGATACAAGATATTTTTCCCAATAAAATGGTAGATTAATCCATTACCCATAGGTAAAACTGACAACCACATGTGTGCAGAAAATAGGTAAAGAATGCAGTATTGTTTCTGCCTTCTTTCTATCACGGCCTAACGTTTCAATTTTATCCTGGATAATCGATCTTTTTCATGACTTTTGATTTTTTTTTAATAAGGTCTTTTTAAATCTTTACCGTATAACTAGGTAGACCTTCCACTTGTATGACAGTTGTGTATATTTCGGTTATATTGACAAAAGTGGTTAAGAACACCAAACTGACATACAAGGTTAATGTCATTATAATTGGAATTCTGCCGCAAAATCATACATTTTAATAGAAATAACCGAACCAGATTTTGATCATAAATAAATGCTCTATATGACAAATGCAATTTCTGACGTTTTACCTTTTATGTCTGTTTGTTTTGCTCACACATTGATGTCAATATAATGGAATTCTATGCGACTGTAATACAAGTGAGAGGTTTAGCTAGCTATAAAACCAGGTTTAACCCACACTGTTCAACATAAGGAAATACCAGTACCAAGTTAGGAATATGACATTTGTTTTCCATTCGTTAGATTTGTTTAAACTTTTAATTTTGCCATATTATAAAGAGATTTCTGTTTTGAATTTCCCTTGTAGTTCTGTTTTTTTATTACTTTACCTTTTACCTAGAATTGAATTTCGTAGATGAAAGTGTTTCATTAAGAGAAATTGTGCAGATGACTGAAACTGAACTTTGAAAGTCTCTTTAGAGCTTGATATATCTGATAAACACTTTATCTCATTGAATATTTTATGCTTATTTCTAGATGTCTTTTGTTTATTGTTCGTTTGATTGTGACAATCAAATTTCCGAACATACCTCCTTTTATACATATTGAAATCAAATTTAAGCAAAAAAAAAAAAAGAAAGAAAAGGAAAATACAAACACACATGTAATAAAGCAATTCTGAAAGAAAACACCCACAAAAGCACTTAGCTTTTTGTATTCTACTAAGCAATACAACTATATTGTATTAGTACTTGTTTACTTTAGTCAACAATATAATGAATGGAAATTAAAGTTCCTGTATGATTGCTCTCCAGAAACATCTTGAAAATGATGGATATATTTTATTGCATTATAACAAAAATAAGTATCTTTTTCAGAGAGGTTATAAGTTGAAAAAATACATTGAAGTATATCAGTTTATAATTCTTATGCATCATTTGTACATTCAGAAAAATGGCTTAAATGTAGTTTTGAAGAGAACGGCTTGCCATACTTAATTATTGGGAGCAATCAATCAACGATAGTCGACACAATATACATTTCTAAGAGATGATCTATATTGAGGAAAGCACGAGATTTTTTACTGCATTACTGTAGTTTTAAAATCGTCAAACGTTTCTTTTCTCTCATTAATATGTTTTTTAAAGTAACACTAAGCGTGTAACTATTTCAAAGAAAATTGCAAAATAAATGAAAGAAAGTAACGATGAGTATGTACAATTAAAGTTTACCTGTTATTTTTTCCGAGTGAATATGAACAACAATGTAAACAAACAGACTTCCTTTCTGACAAGATGTGATATAGACGCTTGAGGTTAATGTACAAGGTTGTACAAGGTATGTTAGTATTTGAGATAATTAGATATTATTAATCCGACATTATTTGTCGTTAAAAAAAAGTTAAATTTAGCCTTAAAATGCTTGTATTCTAAAAATTCAGAATAAAGCCACTTTAATACACATACCAATGCAAATGTCGACGGAAATGCATACATGGAATCTATATATCCTTAGATATACAGACACTTTACAAAAATTCTTGTTAATGCATTGAAAACGACATTTTGAGACTAAATTCATTTCTATATGTGCGGGTTTTTTCGAGAGCAGTCCGGGTTTTTTCGAGTGCATCCGTGTTTTAACGAGTGATTATACAAATTTCCTAGAGCTTAAAATGTTGTGTGTCAGTGTATTTCTAAGTTCTAATCATAAAATAAATATGGCACCCTAGGGCGGATCCAGCCATTTTTAAAAGGGGTAGCCGACCCAAGATAAAAAGGGGGTTCCAGTCAAAAGCATTGATCGTAAAAAAGGCGGGTTTCAGCCCCAGGACCCCCATCCCCTTGGATTGCCCCAAAAAGGGGGGTTCCTACATATGCAATATGTATTTTTGTATGTTAAGCGTGTCCGGTCGTCGAATTTCTAATCCAAACACAATTATGCCCCAGTGTGTTCGACTATGAATGTTTTTTAAATGTTGAGAAGAGGGGAGGGGGCTTTTGTATAAAACCGTAACATGTAAAATACATTTATGATTACCTTCATTAAACTGATACACGTAAGTTCTTTTGGGTTATAAATATTGCGTTATCTTCAGTCTCTTCTGCCAAATCCAACGAACGACTCAAAATGTCGTCCGTCTTATACCCGTCCATATTGATATAACTGCATACCATGAGCATGATGTATTTTTTTGGTAATAAGAATGAATGATACGGCCAACCTTGACCTGCTGATCCATATTAGCATATGGATTTAACGGGAATATGCAAAACGGCAACTTTGACATTTGTAAAATCTACTTACTTGTCAAAGTTTTAATGAAGATGTCAAAGTAAGTTTACTAGTGGGGTTTCATTTAAAAATAAAGAATATTCTTATTAATCATGGTTTGATACTGTCAATACAAATGCCATCAATTATTTTTCATTAAATATTCAATGTAAACAAATAAGGAGTTTATCATTGTGTGTAAGTTAGTTATATACTTCGGGGTACGTTGTGACTGGGTGAGAAACGCCTCCGGCCTCCGGCCGTCGTATTTTTTTTTTTTTTTTTTTTTATCAAGACACAACTATCCCTCAGTGTATAACTATTACATAATTATGGTTTGGTGATTTATTGGGAATATATGATATTGTCCTTCACTTAATTACAGATATAATCTAGAATAAGTCATTTTTTAAAGTCAAGAATACCTTTTTTCTTATTCAAATTTTCTTTAAAAAAACCCGGACCTTCCGTTTAAAAACCCGGACGGTTTCACTGTTGCTCTCGAAAAACCCCGGACAATTCTAAACACTGAATGTTTTGGTTAAATACAAGGAAATTGTGCTTCTTTGTTGCTCAAAACATGTATAGTATTCAAACTAAGATGGGTAGTCATGTAAAAAACTATTATAATTACGAAATAGCAGTTAATTGATCTTATCGCATGTTTTCTCACTCGAAAAAAAACCGATCTACACTTGAAAAAAAAATGGACCGATTCACTCAAAAAACCACGATCCTAGCCGGATATTATACCTACCGTGCTGTTGACAGTGCTTTTCCACCATACTCCACAGCTAGAATTGTAAATGAAAAACAGTGTGTATTTACATATTTTCAATTATAATCTCTTCTGTAATACTCAATGCAGAAGCACCATCAAATTCCGAAACATGAAACTAACGACGAAGGCTTGTAGTAATCGTAAAGGACCACAACAACAAGCCAATTAAAACCACAAAACTAGAATTACGTTTGAAAAAAAGACAATCTTCGATCATCCAAAAGAATTCTCTAATTGCGTTACTGCACAGTTTCATGCCTCCATATCAAGTTATGATGCCAGAGGTTTAAATCCGATACCTCATGTAGTCCATCCTTATTCAATATTCCTTGATTTTCCAGTGACAGTTCTTTTTAAGTCTATCATCTAGATCGAATCACTTTACACGGCCTTTCTTAAAGATCTAGAGTTAAATTATTCTCGTCTTTAATATACATGGGATATTTGCCACTGGGAGTTATTAAGTAACAACATTTAGACAATCAGTAAGTTCATGAAAGCGACAATTTACCATTGTACTGTGCTGCACAAGCTAAGATAAATATTATAGTTACATGTTAAATCATTTTACCAAATGAGAAGTTAATCCTTGTAAGTTTGGACAAATATAAAGTTTGTAAAATAAATGAGCAGATAAATGCATTTTTCTTAAAAATTCTTTAATTATATGAGATCTCCATGATGATAAATGGCCATATTAAAAAAAGAATTCTTGATTTTTCCTCCCTCTTTGCTAAACAAAATATAGGATTATTTTGTAAGTAACAATTTCAAGTAGCAGTCGATACTCCTTATCCTCAACCTTAGTAGACCCTTCTATCTGTTAGTTCGCTATTTATCTTACTATGCATGCACTATTTGCAACAGGATATTACACAAACAACAAGAAGTTATATGTATGGGTTGGTTCAATTTAAAAATGTAATCGTTTATGTCTTACTATTGTATCGTTGTTGCATGTAAGACATAGAATTCATTTTGTTGCTAATGAAAAGATGAATGAGTGTGATCAAATTTGAATGCATTATGCATTATGCATTTTCATTAATTGTTTATTTCATTTTCATCAATGGCCATATCAATTACGCAAACAGGCTTTCTAAGCGGATCCTTATTAGCCTTGTTAGAAATAAAGAACACATAATTAGGCCAATAGTCCCATGTCCCAAACATATAGATTCGTGTTGCTTGACTTTGTGCTATTTTAGTTATGTCCCCAGCTTATCAATTGAGCACTTAAAAATACATGTCTGGTTACAGGTAACAGAATTCTTCTTATCAGTTCCTGGATTGGAAAAAGGAAAGTTATTTTGCCTTTGGTATTTAGCATTCTCCGTGAGCTGTCCAGAAATACAAGATATCAAGGCATATGTATAATATGATTAGACTACCTCAGCTCGCATGCGCGTGTTTTTTTTAAAAGGTACAACATCGAACCAAAAACTGGAACATTCATTAACATGCCCCTTTAGTACACATTGTATCCTACTTATCACGATTATGGCTTAAGTTCACCGAACTTAAATGTGCGTGCACGATAATGAGTAAGACCCCATACAATAGAATGTCAGACATAATTATTATTTATAATTTAGTTATTTTAGTTTTAAGTTTACACTAAAGTTTGGATCAACTTCATTTGCGTGTACCGCGGTTTACAACAAGTATGCCAAGTTTGACAAAAAAGTAGATTTTGTATTGATCGATTTTAATTTTTATATATAGCTAATGAAATTAATTCATTGCTGTTAAGAGCATAAATTTTTAAAGTTATATTTGTTTGTACAAGAAAAAAATCAGATCGTTGAAAAGAAATGTCCAAAAAATAAAATTGTAATTCTTTTCAGTTGTGCTATGTAAATTTTAGTTTTGAAAGTTTAAAAACAAACTGTTTTACAATGAACATTTTTGTTTCTTTTCTTTAAAACAAAACCAATATAAGTGCATAGTGTTGTACACCTATCATCTTTTATATGACTTTTAAACGGCACGTATTATAGTTAAATGTAAAAATCAAGGGCATTTATCAGGATGTTTAGATAAAATGTGCTATTACTTAACCTTTATCCATGAAGTGTTTACATATTGTTACTAAATTTAATCAAGATTGTTCGTGTTATATCGAATACTGAAGATAGACACACGTCGACATAATCAATAGTACATACAGTGAAGCATTGCATTTCTATAATAATAAAATTGAGAATGGAAATTGGGAATGTGTCAAAGAGACAACACAACCCGACCAAAGAGCAGAAAACAGCCTAAGGCCACCAATTGGTCTTCAACACAGCGAGAAAATCCCGCACCCAGAGGCGAGCTTCAGCTGTCCCCTAAACATAAATATGTACTAGTTCAGTGATAATGGACGTCAAACTAAACTCCTAAACATATAAATAAACTAGAATTAAAAATCGTACATGACTTATAAGGGCCAGAGGCTCCTGACTTGGGACAGGCGCAAAAATGCAGCCGGGTTAAACATGTTTTGTGAGATCTCAACCCTCCCTTATACCTCTTGCCAATGAAGAAAAAACAAACTCACAGCAATACGCACAGTAAAACTCAGTTTAATAGAAGTCCGAGTCCAATGTCAGAATAGGTAACAAAAAAACTAAGCAAAATGACAATGATACATAAATGAACAAAGGACTACTAGCCTAGCAGTTACTGACATGCCAGCTCCAGACCTCAATTAAACTGATTGAACGATTATATCTTCATCATATGAATATCAAGCACAATCCCTCCCGTTAGGGGTTTAGTATCATAGCATCATAAGATATACCTTTCTTCTCATTGTGTGTTAATGTTGCTTACTTTAACGGAAGTTTACTTTTAAAAAATATAATGTGAGTACATACATGATCATTTAAGAAGTATAAGCTATCAAAAAGCTTGCATATCCTCGTAAATCAATAAATATAACACCACAAACAAACTGGGAAACCTACCTGTTGACTGCATTCCTGTCTCTGCTGTTCATAAAACACCAATTAGACTAAAAACATGTAGCGAGTACTTTGTTCAATTTTTTGTATGCCCAATAGTGGCAATCAATACTATATTTTCGATATTAACAAGACTTTCACAGGAATCATTTTTTTTCTTTAACAAGAAATTACTCAGATCCTTTCAGATTGATGTGATTTGATAAGTTAAACAAATGTACAATTTAGCCATTAACAACTTTCCCCTACGTAACTTTCCAAAAACACATTTTGATATCTAACTTTTCTTTTTTGAATTCATTATGAATACCTCTGACAAAACGGAAATCAGTTTTTTGTTAAATGTATATAAAGTGTAACAGAATGGTCTCACGCGAGACCTTGTAGAAATCACGCGTTGATCATAAATGAATATTCCAAAATGATAATAACTCATGAAATTCAAAGTATCATTCCTTTTAACAAACACGATTAAGGTGTGAAATCACGTATTTCACTTTTTTACCCGATTGCACGATCATGTGCTTGAGAATGCTATAAATAGAAACTACTTGTTGTTACAATCTCTATGTTAGCCTGTTCTGAAAAGAGAAGCTTTACAGTCAATAAAATTAGGCTTTTTGAGTAGCACTACTAATACATGCCCAAGGTTTGGCTAGCCATAAAACCAGGTTCAACCCACTTCTCAAATATCCTTAACTCAAAGAAATCCAAGTATGAAGATATGTACTAGTCCTTCCAATTTGCACGATTAAGGCCTGACATAAAATATTTTACTTCTTGACCCGATTGCCCGATCATGTCAAGATATAACATCTGAGTCATACTTTTTTCTTTTGCTTGGCCGAAATGGTTGATGATTGCTTGCTCCCAGCATTCAGAACGTAATGTCTTAACACATACATTGTTTGTTTTCCAATCACAAATGGGTTAATATAACGTTTCTAGCTGTAAAACTGAAGGAAGAGTTAGCTAAACAAATTATATACCCCTTTTGCATAATTTATTATATTAAACAAAGTTGAGCATCCTGTCATTTGTGAAAAATAAAATTAGCAGCCAGCATACTAGGTTTGTCTAGCATTAAAACCAGGTTCAACCCACTTTCCAAATTTCCTTAACTCAAAGAAATCCAAGTATGAAGATAAGTACTAGTCCTTCCAATTTGCACGATTAAGGCCTGACATAAAATATTTTACTTCCTGATCCGATTGCCCGATCATGTCAAGATACTATCAAAGTTCTAGAGCGAAAACTATAGGAGGAGTGAGTCGGAACAAACCATGTACTTCATGCATAATTTTTCTTAACAGAAACTGAGGTCAACATCACTTCGTTACAAATCTTAAGATTGAAAATAATTTAAAGAAAAAATGACAAGGAGCAATCTGGACTGTTATGTACTCCCATGCATAATACCACCCACAAAAATGACACCATTCAATAGTCTGTCATTGGTTGAAAATTAAAAGAGAACACAAATACTTATGATATGTACATCTGTTGTATATGTACTTGCACTATATATACTAGTCAACAAAAGAAACGATACATAAGTTTGAACTAAAATTTATCGTAAATTATAATAAATAGGAAAATCTTTTAAATTATCCAATGAAAACATTCATTTACAAAGTAAATGCATATAATCAAAAGAATATGACCAAATTAGAAAGTTACAAAATACCGAGCTATTGAACACATGGGTCAAATTTATTTTGCGGAAAATGATTACAAAAGTCGTCACTTAGTTTCGAAGATGATAATTAAGTATTCAAATATCTGCAAAGGCATTCAAAATTTAAGCAGACCATGTTTAAGTTTAGAAGTTTAAAGTTCTAACACCGATTTTTGAATTTTTGGGTGAAAATACGATTTTTGGAATAACAAAAATTCCAAATTTTTTTTTTCGCGTTTTTGCCTTAAATCAATGGTTTTGATGAGAAAATAACACTCTGTAAAAATTAGACCAATAGGGCAATTATATACCATGGTACAGTTTATCCAATTTCATGATATATGGAAAATATATTGCCTTGTATCGTTTCTTTTGTTGACTAGTATATATAAAACTTATAGCTTGAAAACGGAATGAGGGAAGAAAATAGACAGACGGACAAACAGATACACGGTCAGACAGATGGACGAACACACAGACGGATGTACGGAGGGAAAGAAAGTTTGAAAGACGGACATACAGAGATGAAACAATATTTCCCTTCCCCATACTTTGTCGCGGCGACATAATAAAAGGGACAATCGTAATAATGATAACGATTTAGAGTTTAACATTTTGTATGGAGTATAGACATCTGTTTTTGATGAAGACTATATGCCCTCTACATGTCGGTCGGTTGTTGTTAAACTGACGAATGTTCCATATCTCAATTTATTCTTATTAAAACTATATGCCGATTACACTTATAACATGACGGGTGCCACATGTGGATTAAAGCACTGAGATCACCCCATAGTCTTTAGTTTTCTATGTTGTGTCATCTGTACTATTATTTGTCTGTTTGTCTTTTATTTTTGGTCATGGCGTTGTCAAGTTTAACTGTCTGGTATCTTTCGTTAAATTGTTAAGGTGAACGAAATGCTAGATAAATTTTAGATCGTGCTCGTAATCGATTCTGGTGAACGAAGATTTTACAAAATATTCAGGATTCAACCTTTCGATAATCTTCAATCCCAAATCTACATATTTTGCATTCGTATTAGTTATTTCAACATCTTCACGATTGGCTACAAGACCAAGGAAATATCACGAGTAAGTCTTTGCTTTATTGCAGTTGCCTATGGAAGTATTCAAATTTTCTTTTCTGGAAAAAAAGTACAAGCATATGATTTTTAATTTTTAAAAATATAACGTTGTAATAAATGATTTTTTAGCGAAAAAATTATTCTCTCGTTTAAAATTTTTTTCAAGCAATTTTTTTTTCGAAATGTTTATGTGTGTCAAATACAATCATGGACAGAAGTGTTTGACAAAAAAAGAACAATCATATAAATGACAAGTTTTTCTTTTAATAAAAACATATGACGACAAATTGTTAAATATTTCATTTCTAAAAAAAATCTTTTGTGAAATAAAGATAAACCCCATCAGAATAGCTTTAAGTTCTTATTTTGATGCTAAATAACAACATAAACCAAAACTATCTTCAGTAAGATATTACATGTATATATAATTTATTTTTCTAGGGTTAATATTCTTTCCAATTACCGTCTATTTTTTTGAGAAAACAAAAATCTACAGCTTTTCTTTATTGTGAACACAAAATACGATTCATAAAACAATGTTCAATTCTCCATTCAAATCAAAGATCTTGCCCTTGATTTCATTCTTTATCGGAACGCCCTTCTATCAGTATAGAATCAACACCTATCATCTCGATTAAAATGACAGCAAGCTCATAAACGATTCATACAGAATGACGCAGACGCTTGGTGACCGAATGCAAGAACCGAGTGCAACAGTGATCACAGGCCTTTTAACTTTTAAGTTTTGAGTTCAAATCCCGCTCTCAACGAGTTCTGATTGACTTCAATCTTAATTGGCAAGGATTGCCAGTTTTTGGAAAGGTTAAGTGGTACTCGATTAAACATTTACTTGGGTAATTCGAAATTAACAAATCACCATCAGACAACATGATGCAGCCTCTAAAATTCATTTTTTCTTCCTTTGATACTAGTATTCTAAACCTTTTGATTAACTGAAGCTGTATGTTGGATATATTTCTTGGTGTAGGGACTGGGAAACCTATCTGAGCTTGTTCGATTTTGGGGTCTCTGAAATCTAACTTTTTTCGGATATCTTAATTTGGCCAAAATCTTGGACTTCTGTTGACAGTTTTGTGATTAAACTATTGAGATCTACTTTCAATTCATAATCTTTAGAAGCATCTATGATATCATTGATGTCTTTAATGAGGTCAAGGTCAAAGGCCAAGGTCAATTTCTCAATTGTGACGTTTCCTTGTTTTTGCATTTTCTCCAACACTTTTAAAGATATATATAAAAACAAGTGCAAAATGTTTGCTTTATTGTCATGAAGATATGTAACATGGTCTGAAACAATCTAATAGCATCTTATAGGAGTTAGTGCCCCTGAAATGTCTTAATATAACGTTAATTGATTATTACATCAACTTGGTTCATGATAAAGCCATTTGACCTTTTACAAAAGGTTGGGTGACATATAACCTGAAAAATGACAACCGGAACTGACCTTTAGAAAACCGGAAGTAGCCATTTTTGCATTTTTTTATGGCAAGTACTCGGAATCCATATATTTTGTAATTTAAATACATAAACTTATCACTAAAGAATAGAATTGACTTTCGATAAAGCGGAAGTGGCCAATTATCTCCTGGTTTACAGGCAAAAGTATATAGAAACTATATTTTTTGGAATCAGTGTGAAAGAAGCTATCATATGAGACCGGAAGTGATATTTACTCCACCGGAAGTAGCACAAAAGTATATATAAACCATTTATTTATTACATCAATATGGAGAAACTTATGATTGGATGCCAATTTTAACTTTGAGTAAACCGGAACTAGCTTCTTTTCAATAACTTTGAAAATTGATGTGGAAAGACCTTCAATTGTTCTCTGAACAATTGGTTTTTAATTATTATTATTATTAGGTCTTTCCACTTTTCTGTGGGAAGACCTATTGCTTTTCTTCTGTTTATTTTTTTTTCTCCTTCCGCCACTTTCATTTGTCGCGTATAAATTTTGTGTCGCAAGATGTCGCTTAGATGTTTGATATATGATATCTAACAGTTTATGCGCCTTTGAAATTGACCCTGCTTAACCGAACACTTTTCTTTGTAGGAGTTATCTCCCCAAACACTGTTTTCCTTGTGAGTGCATCTCCTCCGTAACTCTAAAAGAAAGCGACAAATTTATTTTCCAAATTGCTCTTTATATCCTCAGGATGTTTTGTCCAATTTTGAACGAAGCGATACGTAAACTCCATATGAGAGTTATTTCCCCTTCTATATTTGACATAATGAATATATAAATGTATAGCATGAATGGTAAGTGATAGAGACCTAAGGTATATTGATTTGAGATCCTTGGTTCATTTAAATGAAATTGAGGCCAAGGTCAAAGGTCAAGGTCATATTCTAAATTTTGACTTTTCCATGTGATTTGATTTCCTCTATCACTTTTATAAATGTGTATAAAAGAACTAGTGCAAAATGTTTGCCTAATTGTGATTAAGATATGATACATTTGGTCTGAAACCATCCAATGACTTCTTATAGGAGTTATTGTCCTGAAATGATTCAATTTAAGGTTAATTGAATATTAATCCAACTTGGTACATGAGGTTTCGCTAACCATTGACTTATTACCTTGATGTGTTCCAAGAAACACCTGTATGTCAGAAAGGTAAATTTGACGTTCTAGATTTTGACCTGTGCTTTTGCCTCATATGTTTACATGATAAAGCTATGGGACTTTTAGCATAAGGTTGTAAGCCATTTGACCTTGGAAAGCCAACCGGAAGTGACCTTGTGTAAACCGGAAGTAGCTATTTTTTGTACTTATTTGATATAAAAGTATATAGAACCATATGTTTTTGGAATCAGTGTCAAGTAAACATTGAAATAATACCGGAATTAACCTTTTTTAAACCGGAAGTAAAAAATTATCTCCCTTATTTAAAAGAAATTGTATAGAAACCATGTATTTTTGGAATCAGCGTACAATAAGCTTTCATTTGACGCTGGAAATGACATTTTAAACCAAATTTTACTATTTTCATATCAAAATAGATCTTTACGGGTGGAAAGACCTTTTTATTATTATTATCATTATGAAACAAACAATTCTGCGATGGTACACGGGGATGAAAATTTCATAGGCGACCGCTGGTCTCCGCACATTGTGTCGCATCCTATGCAAGGGGGTGTTTTGGGCTTTATAAGTAAGAAAGAAAAAAATCTCCGCTGATACACCGGGATGAAAATTTCATAGGCGACCGCTGGTCTCCGCACATTGTGTCGCATCCTGTGCCAGGAGGTGTTTTGAACTTTAGAAATAAAAAAGAAAAAAATCTCCGCTGATACACCGGGATGAAAATTTCAAAGGCGACCGCTGGTCTCCGCACATTGTGTCGCATCCTGTACAAGGGGGTGTTTTGGACTTTAGAAGTAAAAAAGAAAAAAAACTCTCTACCTATACACCAGGATAAAAATGTCATAGGCGGCCGCTGGTCTCCGCACATTGTGTCGCATCCTGTGCAAGGGGGTGTTTTGGACTTTAGAAGTAAAAAAGAAAAACAAATCTCCGCTGATACACCGAGATGAAAATTTCATAGGCGACCGCTGGTCTCCGCACATTGTGTTGCATCCTATGAAAGGGGGTGTTTTGGACTTTAGAAGTAAAAGAGAAAAAAAAATCTCCACTGATACACCGGGATGAAAGTTTCATAGGCGATTGCAGGGTTATTGAAACCTCAGACAGTATTTGTAAGACAAGACTCCCACAATTAAATAGTTAGTCAAAGATTATATTTTATTAAACAAAATGTGCAACGTAATGTCAATATATGCATGATATGTTACCATTGTTTTTCGTAAGGAATTGAACACAGGAACCTCATTCCATGATTTGGATTTTTTTAAAGGACTTTGTACAAAGCAACCTTTCCACCTATATTGCAAATAAGTAATGTGTTTTTCTCCTTGTCATAGTACACAGCAGTTGGACCATACAAATTATCCGATTCTGTCAGTAATATCTTACCGTTTTTCCCGTCATCTTGTATTATTGCTAGATTATTAGAACTACTACACACGACAAAAACGTTACTGCTACACCGAAGGGTCCACGAATATTGTCGCTTTCAAACTGCCAAAACTTTTCTCCATTCATAAGACAACAATGTATTTTGTTACTAATGAAGTCTGTGTAGTATATCCTGTCGAAAATTGTTTGATATGCAATGTTTGTTCCCTAACAATGCCTAAGTTTGGTAATCTTTTCCTCACCTGATTTAAGCTTCTCAAGGATTTTTGCATATTCTGATTTACAAGAACGAGAAGTTGATACTAATTCCGAAAGCAAATGCGTCTTCTAACTTATCTGGGTGGGTGTTTATATTTGTCCGCATTTCAAGTATCATCTTTTCTATTTCTAACTCTCGTTTTTCGATTTCTTTTGAAGCGGATTCACGGTTTGTTATGCACTGTTTAAGGTTACTAAGTGTTCCATTAATTGACTCGACTAGGTCAGACAATGCTGTTGATTGCCTGGCATTGTTTGAGGCAACGTGTATTGATATAACATCATAACATGACTTGTGATTTGATGTAACACAAACCATGCAGAGGGCTTTGTCTTGATTTTTACAGAACCACTCAAGATTTTCTCCATGATGCTCACAGACCTCAGAGATCGACAATCAATCTTGCGGTAATCTTCAATCGAGATAACTTTATGGTTTCTCGATATTTTGTTTTTCAGGTGAGCCTTTTCATATTCTTCACATAATCCTTCCTTACAAGTAGTACACCATCTTTTCGCTTCCGGAGTTATGTCATCATATTCACATGGACCACAGCAGGGTACGTGATTTGTCGATGCCATTGTAATTCCTAAAAGGTTGAGAAACAAAATTTGTTATCATCATTATGCATATTTTTGTTGCTCAATTCTTCCTCCTGTATAACTAAACATTGATTCGTTTTGGTAGGAATATTCCCAATCTAAAATAAAAGATAAATCCAGGAAGAATATATCTAAACTTTTACAGAATTTATCAGTACTTGTTCACTTAACAAATACTAAAATAATTCGAAAAAAGAAGTTCAATACAAATCATGCAACTTATGCAAAGAAAGAGGCATTGTCATAAAAATAAGTCATTTTATCTTCTACATATAACATCCATTTACTATTTAATTAATTATTTCGTTGTATGTCCCTTTCACACTTGGCCTTGTATGCAATAGAAAAGCTGTATTTGGCAAAACCTTACAGAAATTTGGTTCTCAATACTCTTTAACTTTTTTTCGGGCGTCACTGAAGAGTCGTTTCAAGACAAAAGCGCGTCTGACGTGTACAATTTTAATCCTGGTTTTAATGATGATTTTATTTGCAATCCCTGGATGAATGCCATTGCTGGTGGGGGTTTCCTCCCAAAGGTATCACCAGTCCTTAGTCTGTACTTCTGTCCTAAAATGACAACCATGATTAAGGATATACTTAGGTGAAATAAAAAAAAATTCTAGAATTAAAAATTGATAATATAAGTCAGAAGAGCATTAGTAAAGGAACAAAATAAGCTAAAAATATTGATAGGTTAAAGAGCTCCTTTTCGAGATATTTAATTTTCAAAAAATAGCGAGAAAAGGCTGACTCGGACTTTAGCCTTATATTTACATTAGTATTTTTTATGTATCAAATCGAAAGAAAAGAAATCTGATATAGTGGCTCGCTACTGATATTCAACGCTATCATTACCTAAAACTATATATAAATATATATTCGTCTCAGTTATAATGTTAACAATACAAACAAATATTATATTTGTTGTCTATCAATACTTCATAATTGATTTTTTAGTATATGCTGCATTTTTACCTTTGTTGACGTACTTCAACTTGTATTCGTCATTTAAACTATGAAAGCTAAACGGAGAGGACTGTAACACCTGATGATGATATAATCGCATAATTGACAATTGACAGTTCATACTGACAGGTTTACAACAAATTATATCTGCAGTGATGTATAAAGCCTTAAACAACGACAGAACCCTAACACATTCGACAAGGACCAAATGTATAGCACATAGCGTTGAGAAGTCTCATGTGTTACACGGCATTAACGAATCAATGTATTCAATGCCCGAAAAGCACATTTGTTAGTGTATTTAAGTATGTATATGGGTAATTAAAAGTTTTGCAATCTATGATTTATGATATTAAAAGGAAGTGACATTTGCCAAAGATTAAATACTGACTAATAAAACCAAATGTTCGCTTCATGAATAAAACGCAGTAGTTTAATAATGGTTTGCTGATACAAATAAGCAACAGTAGTATACCAGTGTTCAAAAGTCATAAATCGAATGAGAGAAAACAAACCGGGTTACAAACTAAAACCGAGGGAAACACATCAATTATAAGAGGAAAACAAAAGAACAACAGGAGCACTGAAGGGCAACAAAAACAAACACCAACATGCAAAGACGTTGTTTATTTTCATGTAACGCACACAGTGTAGACATTATAAATAGGGATACATATTTTAGAAACGTGTTAATAAGTTGCTATGAGAAGTTCAATTCAGTTAACAGACCTGTTATGAATCCATTCATCATCAAAAAGTATTTTGACAAGAACGGCTTCCCAGTCAACAGACTATTAGTGGGCCAATTTTGGCAAATTGTCGGTCCGTTGGTCGTACGTTTGTGTTGGGTGCACAACATTGGCCCAACGTTGGCCCGCTGTTGTAAGTTCATATTATTATCTCATGTTGGTTATATATAATCGGGCCAACGTTGGCATTATGTTAGTAGCAAACACCATTTGTTGTTGTTTGCATCACAATTTTCAACTTATGTTGTTCCAATGATGGACCGAAGTTGGACACAGCAGATCAATATATCTGATATTTGCGAGGAATTTTGATCACTTTAATCATTTTCAAGTTCACTTTTTTATTCATACAAAATTGAATGTTACACCGATTGTGATCATTGAATGAAATTAGATTTACTACTCTATGTTGGGCCAATGCTGGGCCAACAGTGATCCTATCTTATACTTTATAGATTAGCCAGGTAAAATACATAATTGAATATAAATACTGTTACAGTAATAAAAACAAACTTTTATTCCTTAAACATAGATTACCTGATTAAAAGTTTAAATTTAGTATTATCATTATTTATAATAACTTTTTTTCATTCAACTTTAATTTGTGAAACATAATAAGCAATTATATATACAGAGTGATATTTGATACAGCCATTCTGTTAATCAAGAACATTCTGATAAGGTTGACCAGATGTTAGACAAATGTCAAAGATAGTTGCTATGGCAATTAAGTTGATGGGAAATTTAAATGTAATGGGATGGTCACTTTGAGGTTAATTCCTGTCGTGTATTTGTAAGAGAGCAGTGATAACAAAGAAAACAAAAAGAGAAAATCACGGCATCTGATGTTCAAAGAGAAAGAAACATGTAAGTTGTAACTTTAAAAATTCTGATATATATATTATATATGATTATGAATGACAAATACAATATGTTTTTTTTTTTTAATCTAAGGGATGTTGTTCACAAATAAAACATATAATTTCTATCATTTTATAGCGTTGATCTTCAAGTTTACGTTTCGGGCGAAATATTTTCTAGATTTTATTTAAATTATTTATAATCCTAAAAAACATGAAATATTTACCACTGAACATAAGTATCACAAAACAAATTGTATATTACCAATATTTTAATATTCTATTTCTGAAATCTTTGTTAAATATGACGATTGTATTTATTACCATTATTAATGGAAAAGTGTGTCTAATGATGTACCTTATTCCGTAATGTTTCAGAAATGTTGTTTTAATTAATGATTTCTACTTCATAGAAATATAAAACAATTCTTTAGTTTTATTATTTTTTTTTAATTTCTAAATCACCAAACATGTACCACACATATATATATATGGACTCGACTGCATTTTGTTTTTATCCTCGGCAAAACTTTAGCAAAACAAAATCGGTATTTGAATAATTTGGAGGAGTAAATGTCACAAAAAGCTGACGCTACTTCTTTAAATTATATGTATGCCGTGTTATAATTAAACATTAGGAAATTATGAAAAAGTTAACTTGCATCAAAAGTTATATGTAAAACAAAATGTAACGGCATATATGTGTGATTATTATATTTAAATAATCTAGTTTATTGTAATAACCGACATAGAAATCTAAAGAAGAAAGTCACAACAAAAATGTCCTTGAAATATAAAAAAAGGAGGGAAAAATGTTAAAAAAATGTATATCACACTTTAGGATATTTCTAAACGGAAAAGTCTATAAAAATTGGCAGACAGATTCGTGTATGAAATACTTGAAGTAAATTTTCTTTTTAATATACAATTTTTCATTCCAATATAAATTTATAGGTTAGGCATTTGACTACTACAGAAGTCAAAATTAATTAGAGTGCGAAAGGAATAGTAGGAATCATTGACAATTTTCTGGCTAGAAAATGCATGGAAATGGAGATGGGACAAAATGCATTCTACCATTTGAAAGCACAGAATGAATTACTTTGAGTAAGTAACATAATTGCCATCCTTTATGCTACATCGGATTCGAAATTTGCAACTATATATGCATAAAATGTTCAATATTACCGTTAATGCTAGTGTTTTGAGATTTGACTTTGTTTATTTTTCACTAGAATTATTTATTTAGTTAGAACGTTTTTTGACATAGTTCTGTGTCCTGTATCTATATCTACCCTCAATTTTCCTGCTTAACCTAGCTAGCACGGTGAAGTCTAACCATTATGGTAAAGCATGCATTATGCCTATTGCCTTGTTTTGTATAGGCTAGGTAAAATATTACAAAAGAGTCTTTTCTCTACCTATTTATCAAAAATTTATTTTTTGTCTTTTTGTTTATTTTTAGGAGGTTGTAATACATTCTTAAGAAGTATACATCGGGTACTCATTTATTCATTACTTTATTACAGGGGCAGTGAAATAATTTTTATGAAGATATGCTTTACTGGATAAAGGATTAAACATAAGACGGAGTCAGAAATAGTGACAAAACAAAGTGTAGCAGAAAACAAAAGGAACATTCTTTTGAATAAAAACCATGTTAGAATACAGAACTAGAAAAATAGCTGTATGAAATGAATTGTCAATGCCTTCATGCATGGCTTTGATATTGCAACATAAACCATAATGATTTTATACCAATGTGATAAATGAATTATCATGAATAGACTTTATAATTTTCATTTTAGATCTGATTTAGCAACGTATAGTAACAAAAATTTAAACTTTTAACACTTTGCTGGTTGTCTAGCTAATAACAAATTATAGATATTCATACCTTTGTATTTAAATTATTTAAGAAAAATAGGTAACATGGATATGTTGATTGAATTCATTCAAATATGGGTAAAATTCAAAAGTACAATTTCTGGAGAGAAAGATTGATTGATTGTTGGTTACTTAAACGTCCAGTGGCAAATATGTCATGCATGTTCAGGTAGATGGAGAGAAAATGGCAAATTACCAAAATGTCAGGGAAGTATGTAAGAAACAATATGGTATAACAAGAGTGGCACAATATAACGCAATAATTGCAACATTTTAAAAAGCTAATACTTTCGCAATAATGAAATGATGTAAAAACCAGGTATTATTTCATTGGTTGCTTGGATGGGATTTTAGCATTCTTCATATGGATCGAAAAGTTTACAAATTAAACCAACGGAGTGCCAAAGTTTGTTAAAAGTTTGTAGTACCACGTTGGCCCAACGTTTGTTCAACATCGGCCGCATTTTTTCATCATTGGGCCTTCGTTGGACCTATGTATTGTATAAAAAAAAAACCTTACAACGTTGTACCAACGTTTAGCCGTCACGTTGGGCCTACATAGGGCCAACATTGGGCCACTTTGCACTTATACATTGGACCAACGTTTAAAAACAACGTTCGGCCAATGAATGTAGATACGTTTGGCCATTGTTGTGCCAACATACAAATGTTGTCTGGGTTGCCATACTAAATGCTTGTGATCAATCAATCGATGGCAAATTTTAACATTTTCTATGAAATGTTTGATATTGAGGAAAGCATGAATATTCAAACGAGACAGTTGAATGCATAACACAATTTTGAAATGATTCTTTCATTTCTTTCAATACTATGGTTATGAAAGTAATATTAAGTGTGTGAAAGATACCCCAATAAACATACCAGTAACTAAGATTCTGTACAATTTAAATTAACCTGTAATGTGTATCCTACCTGTTATTTTTAGAGACACTCTCACTTGACGTTGTTCATTATGATAGTTCAAAGTCGTACATATAAGTTTCTTGATTAGATTTAACTTTTATAGCGCGATATTTCAAATCGTTTAAATAGATAAACGTAGTGTCTGAATACTACTGTTCTTATTGAAATTTTCTGTTTTCCGGTGGATGTTGTGTTTTTATTAACAGGTGCAGGTAAATTATTTTGAAAGAAGAGTTATACATGTTATATCCCTTAGTTACTCAGATTTGTTGTACTTACATAACTTAAAAAGTCTTGTTCTTTTCCTAAATTGCTTTTGACCACATTTTTCTTATACAGTGCTTTATTGTCTTGTCTACGTATTCATAGGGGGTCATCACGTGACGGCATTAAACCAATCGGAACGTCACAATTTACCCGAGGTGCGATAAAAGTAAATATGACTTACATCTTCAAGCAGAAAAACATCACTTTCATAAATATTACCCTTAACTGTCTGTAGTATTGATTAGATGGCATGACACAACGAATTTAAGTTTTTTTCGAACAATTCATAGTTAAAAATCACAAAATAGTTTAAAGTATTTAATTCTTAGAATACAAGAGGAAGATTAAGGGATCATATCCCATATCCATTTTTACATTTCTAAAGAAAAACATTGGTACTAAAAATTAAACGGTGAACGTGATAAATATCTGGTGCACACAACCGGGAAAAGGCATTATCTTAATAATGTATAACGTATGCGACTCCCTCTCCTTGTGTGCGGGTGGATCTTAACACGTACAATATGCCCATCAAGTACACAGTTTAGCCTACTTATTGTGTCTTTTTTTTTTTAATTTTCAACAAAGTCCAGAAATTTATTATCTTGTAAATCGAACTTACTTTTAAGTGAGTTAGGTAAGCAGTTATTCACAAAAAAGTCAGCTAAAATTATAATTCGCGATTTACTTACTTTGGTTTAAGTTTATACTAAAGGTTAGCTCAACTTCAATTGCGTACATCTCTATGAACAACAAAGTGTCTCAGCTTATACAAGACAATCGAATTTTATATTGATCGATTTAAATTACGAGAAATAAAATTCATCCATTTTTTCTTCCCGACTGTTGGGATCTTATCTTTTAAAAGTTATAATATAATTTTATGTGCAAGTATAAAGTTACATCATTGAAGCAAAAGGTAAAAAAAGAGTGTTTTATTCAGTTTTGTTCTCTAAAATTGCATAACTTCAAATCACAATTTTAAATGTTTATACCAAAATGTTTTACAAATGAAGGACATAAAAATACCGTGAATTATTAGCATGATAAAGAGTTTTGAAAATGTGATGATGATTTTCTTTCATTTTGATTTTTTGACAAACAACCAATGTAATTGCATCTTTTCATGCACATTAAATCTTTTACATGTTTTAAGTGACTTTTTAAAGGGACATAATTATAGAAGAATGTGAAAATCAATGACATTTATCAAACCATTTTCAGATAAAATGTGTTATTACTGAACATTTATCAATGATGTGGTTGTTTACATATTGAATCTAAACTTAGACGCGGTTTTATCATGTAATATTAAATATGAAAGAGGGACACAACACGACATAAATAGAAGAAAATATAGCAAAAGGTTTTAATATTCATAATAACAATTTTCTTTTCATAATGTGTTTCTATTGCAAACCATAACAGAAGTTCGATTAGAGTATATGCATGACCATTAGACTAATTATAAGCTTTCAAAAATGCTTCAATGGCCCCATATATCATTGTTTACAGTATCAAATCACTAACTCGTAATCTACCTATCGATTGCCATTCCCATCTGCGTTTCGGCAAATTGTAGTTGCGCCTGCTTAGATTAATATATCCTATGACCAATATTGACGACGAAATTTCCTTCTTAAAATTTTTTACAAGACTTTTACGGGAAAAAGTTTGTTCTTTATAACAAGAAACAACTAAATTTCTACAGAATAATGTGATTTGAAAAGTAAAACAAATGTTCAAATTGCCTCTTGCAAACTATGTCCTACGTGTCTTCCATGAGAAAAGCATGTTTTGATATCCCACCACTATTAATGAATTTATTTAGAATATCTCATACATTATATGAAATCAGGATATTTTTTATTCTTATCTAAAATGTAATATAATGGTTACAGATGAGAAATAGTACAACACATGCAATAATCACATTCTAATATTCCAAAATTATGTTATAGAAAGTCAAATAACTGTTCATTCCTGGGAAATAATGGAGCGGTAGCCCGTAGGGCCGACGCCCATTATTTCCCAGGAATGGACAGTTATTTGACTGTCGCTTACTTAAAATACACCTTAAATATTAAAAACGAATCTTCAGATTATAACATTTTAAAGAATGTTTATCTAATTTTGTAATGGTTTTCTTTTCATTTTCCCCGTGTTGTACCCAAGAATCCTCAGGCAAAATTTAAGATCAAGCTGACCATCTACTCACTTAACGAAGTATTTATGAACAGTAGAATAATTACTATAAAAAGATCTTGAATAAAGTTCATTCAGATTTATGTTTAAAGTCATTGGATACGCACGTCTTTCTTGTAGTGAGATTGAAAGGATATTTATTTGTGTCTTTAAGTAGTATTTCGGGAGAGTAAAAAAACTAGTATTTATGCATATATGTTAATGGATTATGTGTGTTTTTGGTTTGATAAATATTGGATGTAGAATCGTATGTGAAAAGTGAAATGGTACAACTAGAATGAATTTCCAGGTATGTAACACTTTAGTATAGGTTATTTAACTAATAATGGTGTGCTCGATTTTAAGTCATATCGAAAACAAAATGTGTATTTCATGCACAACCCAACATTTCGTCTTTCTTTCCCTTTGCTTATTACAACGAACAAAACTTTTATGCATGTTTTTTAAATAGCAATACAAGCAAACTGAAAGTATTTTTCATTCTTCCCTATTATCAGAAAGGAAGCAAAAATGTTTTAGAAACAAAAATCCGCATGATTAAAAGCATTTCTGGATTCCGTTTTGTATGTATTTAATTTAAGTGGACAACTACCTTTTAATTTCATTTAAACATTTATTTCAAGATTAACGAAATTTATTTGCACTGCCGACATAACTGTTATATTTGCCACTGGACATATGACAACAGTGAATGAATTCGATTATGTTACGCGTTTCTGTTGAAAATTGAACAAAAACCCCGCCCAATATTTAACACAAGCCTTATTCAAATGTTATACATACCCCCTCAAATTGTATTCATTAGTACTATATTTAAATTATAACAATGAACAATCAAATAAAATACCGAATACGCCATTTTGACCATTTCAGTTTCTTGGACTATTTATTCTATTAAATCACAATGTTATTGTGTTCAATATTACAATAGAATTCACTGACTCACACACAGTTAACACATTTGATATTTTGTAGATGCACAGAAGAGGAATGGGACTCAATGGAAAATATTCGTTTTTACCCACTTGGATACTATCCGTGACAAAAATTCAGCCAAGATTTGCATCGGAAAACAAATTATGGATTATATTGTTGAATTTTAGTGAATGCGATACTATATTTTACACGATGGAATTACGACTCGCAAATAAAAGCTGTTTTTTAATAATAAGATATTTAGTGTTCATTGTATTACTACGATCCCAATTTTGAAAAATCCAGTATCAGTCGTTTTAGTAAGATTTCATCTTCATTCAATATCGCGTTACGTCCTTTAGAATTATTCCCATGGGTGAACACTTTTTAAGAAAGTGCCCAAGGAAATATACTTAGGGCAAAACGTCCGGATGAATGAAAATGATCAATAGAAAATAACTCTCCATTCCTGAAAAATAATGGAGAGTTTGAACAAAAGATTTACGTCACAGGTGTATTTTAAGTTAACTCAAAGAATTCAAAGTATGATGTTAAGTACAATTCCTTCCAATCAAATATTTTACCAAGTCAGGAATATGGCAGTTGTTATCAAATAGTTCGTTTCTATGTATGTTGGCGTTGGTTTTTGTTGCACTTCAGTGTTTCTGTTGTTCCGTTGTTTCCCTCGGCTTTAGTTTGTAACCCGGATTTGTTTCCTCTCAATCGATTTATGACTTTTGAACAGCGGTAAACAACTGTTGCCTTTATTTACATTTTGTGCCCGATTGCACGATGGTTTCCATGATAATGCTCTTGATATGTTTTGTTACAATCTTTATTCAGTGTTTAACAATCGTTCAAATTGGTTTTAGGTGTAGAATCACTTAGACATGACCTACTTTGTGAAGATTTTTGAAAGTAGTAAATATTTCATACTAAATAGCTCCTAAACATGGCTGTAAATTTTGAATTCGTAAAATACATGTATTATGTAACTTTGGTAGAAGATCTGAAGATCACTGTTGAACGCTGTATGTATGTTAATTAGAAATAATAAAAAAAGAATTCTGAAATCGAACTTCGATGGTATATTTTGTTTGTTCTTGGTAACAGATGTTTCTGTGTTTGTACCTACGAACATCCTGAAACCAGTGAGCTTTTATAAACAATGATTGGAAATTATTGATGTTTCCAGCAAAAGTCACTTTAGACTTGAGACAAACGAGCTGTGAATGCCTGAAATTACATGATTTAACATTGGAAGAAAAGGGGAAATACATTTGTGGTTTTGTCTACTACTCTTATCAAGCGTTTGTCAGCTGATTACGGTGGCAAATATAAACAGTGAGACAATCGTTATCTGAATTGAATTTTGCTTTAAACGAAGGTAGTCGGTACTTTCGGTTGCCCATCCCCATAATATCGAGGTTGTTCATCACAATTTATGTTAAAGAAATTCGTGATTTTTATATTTGCCTGGAATTTTCTTTTATTATTTTTCGTCAAGATCACTGACGAAAGTGACCTACAGAAATTATTTTAGAAACACAAATATTATGTATTTTAACCAATTTGGAAATATGGCATACAATTCATATAAACAACTGTCATCGCGTATTGTACTATACCGTTGTCAAGTGTATATGTATATTGTAAGCTGTTTTTTTCTAAATTTCACTTAATTTGATTTTGTTACTAGTATTTTAGAATTATGAAGAACTCCCTTTTATCATACATTGATATTCACCGATTGTCATTGCTTGTATCAGAGAATATTGCTAAACACGTGTTTGTTGACACATATTTCACATGTGGGTTATGCAGCTGTTTTACCCTTTTGGAAAAGGTTCAATTCTTGGTTTTCCTGTATACAGTTTCGTTATTTTTGATTGTCGTCGATCGTTTTATTTTTTACATAATGGTGTTGTCTTTTTTTACTGGACTTATAATTTTCCATTGCCCCTTTCGTAGGTTTTCTCCCTTTTTAAGCCATTTTTCTAAAATATTAAATATTTTGTGAAGAGGCAGGTTGATGGAATGGATTGGCAAATACAAACAAGACCTGAAAAGTAGATTGGGGTATAGAAATATAGTCATACATTGACTTCTCTCGTCCGGCAGTAAAGTCAATGTGTAAGATATTTGTCTCTTTTTGGATGAATTGGATGCATCAATTCGCGTTCACGTTTGATCAGGGTGGGGCTATTCTATTATTTGTCCCATAGAGGGATAATGCAATGCTCTCTGCATGTTAAAAAAAGTAGCAAACAAAACTATAAAACTGCAAGCAAGACAATCCCAAAAAGGGGAAATAAAATTGAGAATGGAAATGGGGAATATGTCTATACAAAACTACAAAATCAAACATAAAAATATATCAATCTATGAAACGAATGAAATAAATAACTGATTTATTCCTGATTTGGTGCAGATATTTCCTGATGTAAATGATGGATTAAACATGGACTCACAGCTAGATAAGCACGACAATAGCATGGTTGCAACACGTACATGAGGGATCCATAGGTGGCCAGTTGTACGATAAGACTTTTTGTCTTCTTTTCATCTTTTCATCTTCTTTCCATCAATACCTAATGTTTAGATGGCATGACATAGGAGTTTAAACTTCCGATTGATAATGGATCTTTCTCGTGACTTTTGTGTTTTGCCACACTGTGTTTTGAAGCCTTTACCATTATTTGCATCCATTGTCTTTTGTTACTAGAAACAGACTTTTCCAGAATACCTTTACAAAAGCTTCTTCATAACTAAAGATACTTAATACACTTAAACGTTTTTTTCTGAATTTTTGGTACTTTATTATTAGATTAGACTTATTACTGTTTTATGTTTGTTTGCATTCAATATTCAATTACAGTCGGATTTTAAACCTTAATGAATTCACAAGCCTTCAACAAAAGCTAGATAGCAGGGCCATAAAATATTCAAAATGGGCATATATCATGACAAAGTGTAAGTGTTGTTGAATATAAACTTTCTACATGACTTTGCTGCCTTTGAAATCATAGAATCCTATGCTAAAGTACTTTGAGTATTGTATCTGTTTAAGGTAAAATAATAGAATCTTGCTTGTTTAATAAGACTGCATTTTTCTTTCAAGATGTCGTCATATTGCTGTCTCATTGACGAATGTCGATCAAAAATAATTAATTTAATTAACTACCTGCTCATTACCATTGGGAGATTCTTCTGGGAGTAGTTCGCGTTGATATATACTTATGCAATTGAAAGGGTCAATAATCTAAAAAATAAATGTAAGCGATCGTTTGCTTAAAGAACAGCAATGTGGATATCGGTAAATTTGGGTTTATTTGTAAGGAAAATTCAAGGTGCGACCTTTCCACAATATGGTTTGTTTTCCTTTATCTGAATTCTTTGCATCCGTATAACAAAATTTCTTTTACAATTACAAGCTTCTTAAACAGTTCGAGTTGACAAGCAATTGAGATATTAGGAGTACGCCCTTGCGTTTTTACACCATACTGCTACAGTTGTCTTTCTGTAGGTGTAAATTGCTAATTATAGAATTTCTATTTTTTGAAAAATATATACATAAAGAAAAATAGCATTTTTATAATTTGAAATTAATATAGAACTAGTATACATTATTGTTTAGAGGCCAGCTGAAACCCGCTTCCGGGTGCGGGATTTTCTCGCTGTGTTGTTCACCCATTGATTGCCTTAGGCTGTTTTCTGCTCTTTGGTCGGATTATTGTCTCATTGACACAATCTCCGTTTCCATTTTCTTTTCTATGATAGAGTATTAACGGGAAAAGTGGACTATCTCGTCTAGTTCTCTGTTTAAAAGGTATAGCTTGTTAAAAACATTTGAATGATGTGCCTTATATGAACAGTGATGCAGCTTATAATGCAAACGAAAGACAAATAAATTAATATAAAATAAATGACAGAACTTTGTCATCAAACACAAGAATATAATTTTTTTTTCTTTTTTGAATATAATAATTTTTAATGCATTTTCAATGAATTGCTTTCAGACAAAAAGGCTAACACTCACAATTTTCGTACCACGATAGTTGATTGATTGTTCTTGCTTGACTTTCAGTCTATATTTACGTAGACCAAGCGTTATGTCAATTTTAAACTATTTGGTAATGAAAATCAATCAGCTTGAAGATTTGTTTTTATTTATTAAGTGTATTAATTAAAAGTTAGTCCCCCTTGTAAAAATCATTGTCATTTTGCTTAGTTTCTTTTGTTACCTATTCTGACATCGGACTCGGACTTCTTTTACACTGAGTTTTACTGTGCGTATTGCTGTGTGTTTCTTTTTTCTACATTGGCTAGAGGTATAGGGGGAGGGTTGAGATCTCATTTAACATGAATAACCCCGCCGCATTTTTGCGCCTGTCCCAAGTCAGGAGCCTCTGGACTCTGTTAGTCTTGTATGAATTCTAATTTTATATAAAAAGAAGATGTGGTATGATTGCCAATGAGACAACTGTCCACAAGAGACCAAAATGACACAGAAATTTACAACTATAGGTCACCGTACGGCCTTCAACAGTTAGCAAAGCCCATACCACATAGTCGGCTATAAAACGCCCTGACATGACAAATGTAAAACAATTCAAACGAGAAAACTAACGGCCTTATTTATGTACAAAAAATGAACGAAAAACAAATATGTAACACATAAACAAACGACAACCACTGAACTACAGGCTCCTGACTTGGGACAGGCACATACATACATAATGTGGCGGGGTTAAACATGTTAGCGGGATCCCAACCCTCCCCCTAACCTGGGACAGTGATATAACAGTACAACATAAGAACGAACTATAAAAATCAGTTTAAAAAGGCTTAACTCATCAGATGGACAAAATACAAGTGGATGTGGCAGGGTACTTGTACATCCAAATAACAAAAGACACTAGGAACAGATCTGAGAGTACTCGCAGTTATCTGACAGCTAGTTCAAAGCCACTAACAACTAATAAAAAATCATGCATCTAAGACTAAATTATCAATCCGTACACATCCAACATCCAATGGATTTAGTGTAAAGACGTCATAAACAGTCAGAGAAAAACATGACCTTGTGCAATGCCAAGATACAGGTATCGACAGATTGTAGATCCATGAATGTGTATATGTATAAAACATACTAGTAATATTTAGTTTGCTGTTAATTTTTAGTTCTTTTATATGTTTTATAGTTTAGTATGACGTCCATTTTCACTGAACTAGTACACATTTTGTTTATGAACCAGCTAAAGTACGCCTCCAGGTGCGGGATTTTCTCGCTGTGTTGAAGACCAATTGGCGGCCTTCGGCTGTTTTCTGCTCTTTGGTCGGGTTGTTGTCTCTTTGACACATTCCCCATTTCCATTCTTAATTTTGTATTTAATATATTTATATTTCGTTATACAAATTATTATACATGTATATACATCATTATTTCATACTTCATTCTACATAAGAACATTGCATCTGTTTACTTCCAAATTTATTGTATATGTTTTATTGATAACGTAGGTTTTTCTATAATTTTTTCAGAGAATAAAGTTTATCTGTTTATCTTTTAGTGGCAAATACATAATGCATGTTCAGGACGAGACTAAATTAACAATAAATATAAAAGTGTCGCTGCCATTGTAATTCCTAAAAGGTTGAGAAACAAAATTTGTTATCATTACTATGCATATTTTGTTGCTCAATTCTTCCTCCTGTATAACTAAATATTGATTCATTTTGGTAGGAATAGTCCCAATCTATAATAAAAATAAATCCAGGAAGAATATATTTAAACTTTACAGAATTTATCAGTACTTGTTCACCTAACAAATACTATAATAATTCTAAAAAGAATTCAATACAAATCAAGCAACTTATGCAAAGAATGAGGCATTGTCATAAAATAAGTCATTTTATCTTTTACATATAACATCCATTTACTATTTAATTAATTATTTCGTTGTATGTTCCTTTCACACTTGGCCTTGTATGCAATAGGATAGCTGTATTTGGCAAAACCTTACGGAAATTTGGTTCTCAATACTCTTTATCTTTTTTTCGAGCTCACTGAAGAGTCGTTTCAAGACAAAAGCGCGTCTGACGTGTACAATTTTAATCCTGGTTTTAATGATGATTTTATTTGCAATCCCTGGATGAATGCCATTGCTGGTGGGGGTTTCCTCCCAAAGGTATTACCAGTCCTTAGTCTGTACTTCTGTCCTAAAATGACAACCATGATTAAGGTTGTACTTAGGTGAAATAAAAAAAAATCTAGAATTAAAAATTGATAATATAGGAGCATTAGTAAAGGAACAAAATAAGCTAAAAATATTGACAGGTTAAGGAGCTCCTTTTCGAGATATTTAATTTTAAAAAAATAGCGGGAAAAGGCTGACTCGGAATTTAGCCTTATATTTACATTGGTATTTTTTATGTATCAAATTGAAAGAAAAGAAATCTTACATAGTGGCTCGCTACTGATATCCAACGCTATCATTACCTAAAACTATATATAAATATATATTCGTCTCTGTTATAATGTTAACAATACAAACATATATATATTTGTTGTCTATCAATACTTCATAATTGATTTCTTTAGTATATGTTGCATTTTTACCTTTGTTGACGTACTGTTTTCTGCTCTTTGGTCGGGTTGTTGTCTCTTTGACACATTCCCCATTTCCATTCTTAATTTTGTATTTAATATATTTATATTTCGTTATACAAATTATTATACATGTATATACATCATTATTTCATACTTCATTCTACATAAGAACATTGCATTCGTTTACTTCCAAATTTATTGTATTTGTTTTTATTGATAACGTAGGTTTTTCTATAATTTTTTTCAGAGAATAAAGTTTATCTGTTTATCTATTAGTGGCAAATACATAATGCATGTTCAGGACAAGACTAAATTAACAATAAATACAAAAGCTGGTTCCTGTCATAGAAGTTAACCGGGATGAAGGATGAAAAAAATGGACTGCCACTAAAAAAATGATATGCTGGATAGGGACAGAAATTTTATCTTGACAGACTTTTGCATTTACCTACCTACGAACCATTCAAAGGGTTGTCAGACGTGTCCTGTAATGTTCTCAGAACGTGACATTCTTTTAAAACATAAGCATTGGGTTTATCATTCCCATTCTGACCCGACGTTGCTGTGAATTTATACATCCCGCTTATACAAACGGATGGCTCGCGTGGGCATGCATTTTACTGCCGGTCGCAAAACAAACAATGAGTTATTTAATTTCTTCACCCCAGTCAGTATTATCTTATGTAAAATTTATCAGTTTGAAATGAATTATATTGTAAATTAAGGTGTAAATTAATAAAATGAGCTTAACTTTTTTGTGGGAACATCTTACATCACATAAAATAACATAAATTTCTTCATTGGAATTAAATGTTTTACACAATTACATTCTGCATAAAAAATGTTCTGTCAGTAAAAACGACACCGATCACTTCAATTAAAATGACAGCATTCTCACATACGACACTTACTAGCCGAGTTAAGGGCTTTGATGACCAAATGTAACATCGATCACATGCATGTCAACTTGGATGTTGTGAGTTCAAAGCCGTTCTTGATGAAGTGGGTTCGACCTCGATCTCGATAAACAAGGATTTCAAGCTTCCTACCTAAGGTCAGTGATTTTCTTCGTGTAATCCGCCTTCCACCAGAAGCTTTTCGCCATGATATATCCAATATAAAAAAAAAGGAGATTTGGTATGATTACCAATGGCACTATTATCCACCCGAGTTCAAATGAATTGTATGTAAGCAATTATATGCACCGTTCGGCCTTCGACAATGAGAAAACCCCATACCGTGTAGTCTGCTATAAATGATCCAAACATAAAAAAATGTGAAACCATTAAAATTAGAAGACTAATTTATAACAAAACAATTTACGAAAAATAAATATACCAACGACAACCATTGGAATACAGGCTCCTGACTTGGAACAGGCACATACAGAATTTGACGGGGTTAAACATGTCTGTGAGAGTTCAACCCTCCCCTATCCGAGGACAGTAGTGAAACAGGGCAACAACAGAACAAACTGTAAAAATCACTAGCCATTGCATGACTTAACTCAAAAGATTGGTACGAGACACAAAACAAATAACATAAAGATAATACACACGATGCATCGAGTTTTCGATGTTACTGAAAATTAGTTCAAAGCCTTTTCAACTATTGAATAAATCATGATCTCCCAGACTAGTGTATCAATCAGTACATATCCAAAGAATTGACTAATGTATCAATCAGTACACATCCAAAGAATTTAGTGTAAAGCGTCATAGACAGTCTAAGAAACGAATAATGTTGTGCAATGACGAAATATAGGTAAACAGTATCGACAGAATGTATGATAATGAGTTCTCATAACGGTATATATACTCTGTAAAAACAGAAACGCATGTACTTTGAAAGGAAATGTTACAATTACTAATAAGGATATTCACTCAAAACGTGTTTGATTGAGAAGAGGACAGTCAATTTTTTCGATGTTGATGAATAACAGACAGTTTAGCACAATTAGAGTTACTTCCAGTACCATTAAAGTTAGAACCGTGTATGACCACCTCTCTCTGCTAAGACTGCTACGCATCTCCACGACATGGATGCTATCAATGTTCTAATGTTGTTGCGTTGAATTGCTCGCCATTCCTGTGGCAATATTTGTCGGCGCTGATTAAGGGCCTGAGGCGGGGGATGGACGCTGGTGCAAACGTTTAGATTGGTACACGGTCCCATAGATGCTCAATAGGATTCAAGTCTGGTGATTTGGAAGGCCAAGGTAGCACATTGATGTTATTCTGCTCAAGGCAGTCTATTTTAAACGCGCTGTGTGAGGCCTAACATTGTCCTGCTGGAATAACTCCCTCTGTCCGTCAATAACATGCATAAGTTGAGGTTGAAGAATTTCGTCTTTGTAACTTTGTGCCGTTAAATTACCCGGAACAAGTACAAATTCCGTTTTACGGTCATTAGATAGCCACCCACATCCGCCAGTTGCGGAATGATCAGCTCCTCAATCTGTTGCACCATCGGACTCGATTCCGTCTGTGTAACGGCCTCAAAAAAGGTCCAAAATAAGGCCTCCTGGGTCTAATGCCATATTGTCGCAGTCGATTGCAAACTGTTTGTGAGCTGATTCGTCTCAATCCTGGTATCCGACTGCAGTGTAAATGCTATCATACTTTTGCATGTAAATATTATTAAATGACAAATGGCGTGAATTAATAGCGTGGGTATTTTCGGAAGCTATCGGGATTCTTCATCATTATAACCGTAACGAATGACCAACGCCGAATACGAAAGTCTTACATTCCTAACATAGAAAGTCGATTTGATTTTTGTTATTTCAATAAAAAAAATAATTTATAAATAATTTTCACTCTTGCTATTTATATCAAGGATTTTAAAGTAAGTTTGTATACAAATCATTGTTTTATTAAAGTAATAATTACGGAACACATACACCATGTAAACATATATATCTATACATATATTTATTTGTTTATTTAAACATTCATTGTTATTATTTTATACATAATTTTATTTCGATTTCTTTTAAGATCCTCTGCTTGTCAAAGGGAAGCAATCCCTGTATTGTTCTATTGCACTGAACGGTACTAGACGTTTAATCTATCGATGTACTGATTTGTACAAGCACGCTCTTAACGGTACTTAATTACCTGCTAGTTGTCGTTTCTTAATAACCTGAACCAGTACTGTCCGATACTTGATCGCTCGCGGTAGCCAGTGCACTAAACATGTACTGAACGACTGAAAAAGATCTTGACATTTTTCCTTGCGATGAATTCAGACATTTAAGAGTTGTTCAGTTTATAATGACCGTTTCAGTAGTGAAAACAGTTACTAGTGGTGGCTGTTGCGGCAACGGTTCGATTCCGTAGATGAAATACCCGGATGTAGCGATCTTATCCAGGAGTCTTTAGGCGAAGGCGTCCACTCCTCGAGCAGTCATTAGTGCAGCCAGTCTGTTTGTTTCCAAAGTCGCGAAATTGTGCTCTGGTTAACATTTTCAGTTCTTGCTACTTCACTTTGGGCACTCTGGCCTGAAAACGACTGATGACAATATATCGAAAAGCAGGGTCCAACCTTGTCATGGCAGCGTTTTAACGTTGTGATGAATTAATTTTTTAAACTTAGTCCTTATATGCGCAAAAGTGTAACAGTTGAGTTGACCACAAAATTCTCGTGAAACACGTTAACAAAATTTCGCTACGAAAAAGGTTAAATGCACTTTCAGCGAGTCGCAATTGTCATGTGGCAGAGAGCCAAATCAAAAGAACGGGCATTTAAAGTTTAAAACTTACTTGTAAAAATTCGAAGATGCAATTGACCGATTCATTTTACCTTGTAAAATATTTTGTTTTGCATTTTGAAAAAATCATCCGAGTTATGCGTTTCCTTTTTTTTTTTTTTTTGGAAAAGAATATTTAGCAATATATATTTAGTGATGTTTTAAATTTTCATAACAAAAAAATCAAAGTTAGTACCAATAAAAACAATACTTAAAGATTGCATTACATTTATTACCAAGTTTCACTGAAAGTATCATTAAAAACAACAAACAAACTAGCCGACAATAACACTTTTAATATTTTTAATTTGACTCTCTTTCTTTCATATCTTAAACTTTTACTTCGATAGACTGTTGCTGCGTAATATACGCTTTGTATAAAAAAAAGTCTTACTTGATTAAACATGTACAGTTTTTGCAATTGTTCATAACAATGTTAAATAGATTTTTGTTTATTCAAAAAATTTCTCCGGTTGCCCAGGGTGCAGACAAAGAATACACGTTTACAATTAAACCAACTGCCCGGTAAGCAGGAGGCTAAAAAAAATCCACCATGTTCTTTAACAGTATAGAAACGTATAATAATGATGCAAATAGATTTAAAAACAGTTGTGATAGTTTTTGCCATGACTATTCAAAACAATTTAGCATTGACTTCGTTTGTTTGTAATCATTTGTGACGTTTTAAATTGCATTGTTTTTCAATTTATTATAACATATGTTATAAGCTAAAATATTGTTTGGTTGTTTGGTTATTCAAATCTAAGACACTAATTTTGGCCACTGCCCTCGCCATCAAATACAAGAAAAGTCAAAACTAAATATATCTGTGTATGTTAAAGATGGTGTAATATAGTGTCAATATATGTAGACATTGTCTTTCGTAGGAAATTTTCCTGAACACAGGAACTTCATTTCATGATCTGAAATTTTTTAAACGACTTTATACAAAAAAAAGGTTCCCTCTTGATTGCATATGAGTAGTGTTCTTTTCTCGTCGTCATAGTACACAGCACGTGGACTTTCCAGTCCATCAGATTCTGTCAGTAATATTTTACTGTCTTTTCCATCATGTTGTATTATTGTTAGATTATTAGAATGAAAACCTACGACGTACACGTTATGGTTACTGTCTGCTGATGCATCGCGAGGACATATAATGTTTTTACTTTCAAACTGCCATAACTCTTCTCCATTCATAAGGCAACAATGCACTTTGTTTGTGTAGTAGAATATCCTGTCTCTGCTAGTAGTGAGGTAAGTTGCGTTATTAGATATTTCCAATGTTTCCAAATGTCTTCCTGATAGATCCAGGATATGTATTGTAGCGCATCCACTTACAACATACAGTCTCCCATTCTCTTGAAATACACCCCTAGCACTTTTCTGAAAACTGATTTTCTTTTCGACCTTGTATGTAATGTTATTCATTATATCTAAGAATTTTGCGGTACCGTAAGTCACGACAATACGATTAAAATCTACCACTGCAATACAACACGGCGAACCAGAGACCGGAATGTCTCGAATGTGTTCACCTGTATCGCTGTACTCGATTAAATATTTACATGCGTTATTCGCCATTAATAAATTACCATTAGGCAAGATAATGCAGCCTGTTATACATGTTACATGCATTTTTGACATTCTGCTTTTCATTGATATTCTAAATGTTTTGATTAAATGAAGCTGTATGTTGGACACATTTCTTGATGTTGGGACTGGGATACCTATCTGAGCTTGTTGGATTTTGTGGTCTCTGAAATGTAACTGAGAAGAATTTTCGGATACCTTAATTTGGCCAAATTCTTGAACTTCTGCTGACAGTTTTGTGATTTGACTGTTGAGATCTACTCTCAATTCATAATCTTTACAAGTATCTATGGCATCCTTGATGGATTTGGTCTCGCTAACGAGCGACTTATCACCCTGATACGTTCCAAGAAACACCTGGATATCAGAAGAAAACTGTTTGATGTGCAATGTTTGTTCCATAAGTTTGATAAGCTTTTCCTCTGCTGATTTTAACCTCCGAAGGATGTTTGCATATTCTGATTTACAAGAACGAGAAATTGATCCTAGTTCCAAGAGCAATTTTTCTTCTATCTTGTCTAAGTGGGAGTTAACTTTTTTCCGCATTTGAATTATCATCTTTTTTATTTCTAACTCTTGTTTTTCAATTTCCTTTATAGCGGACTCACGTTTTTCTATACACTGTTTAAGGTTGCTAAGTGTTCCATCTATTGAACCCACAAGGTCAGACAATGCTGCTGATTGACTGGCATTTCTTGAGGCAATATTTATTGATATAACATCAGAACATGGCTTGTGATTTGATGTGACACAAAGCATGCAGAGGGATTTGTCGTGAGTTTTACAGAACCACTCAAGATTTTCTCCGTGATTCTCACAAACCTCAGAGATAGAAACATTTTCAATTTTGCGGTAATCTTCAATCGAGATAATCTTATGGTTTCTCGATATTTTGTTTTTTATGTGAGCCTTTTCACAGTTTTCACACAATCCTTCATCACAATTAGTACACCATCTTCTCGCTTCCTTAGTTGCGTCATCATACCCACATGGACCACAGCAGGGTAATTGAATCGCCGATGCCATAGGAGTTCCTGTAAGGTAAATCAAAATGTGTTTGAACATCATTATCCATTTGACCAATCCTTCATCCGGTTCATAATTTATAAATGTTAAGTTATACCTTTAAATAATCAGGAATTGAATAAATTTTGTCGAACCAGTTTCTTGAAGATTCATTAGGCTAGAGTAATTTCAACAATTCAACAAAAATAATTCCGTGAGATTGTTGTAAACTATGATAAAATTTATAAGTACTGATTTAATATAACACAACAACAACAGTATGATGAATGGATATTAACAGTTCTTCTTAGAAGTTTTCATTTATTTATAAAATACGTTGAATTAATTCACTGTATTTTTCTTTTTCATTTGATCTTTCTTGTAAATAGAATTCAGTGTATTTTTCATATCGTGGTACTCGCTTGAGATAGAAAGTTATCGCTAGAAACAAAGGGCGCACGTGCCGTTGACAATGTTAACATCAACAACGTCATAGACAAAATGGAAATCAACAGATAATCAATGGTCTTTCAAGCTCGGGAAACACCTTCTAGTTTGAAAAACCAACGATAATCTATAACTATAATTCTTTCATACACATATATTCTGTTACCTCTATCCTCAATTTATATAGTTCGTTAGATTATATTCTTAATCTGTTTATGCGTTCCTGGCCTAGGAGGATTATTCATCTTTAAACCTTATAAGAACTTCAAAACATCGTATCATCGTTACCTGTTCCCTTTCTTACACGTATCTCGAACTGAACTGCAAGGTCATCACAGAACTGGAGAACATTTAAGGACAATCGTCAACTTTGACACAATTTGTGGCTAACCACAGAGTGAGTTACATTAATAACTTTGTATTTGATGCCTTTAAACCGTTCATCACATATTTGAAATCTTTATCCGTGATATACTGGAAATTTCACCTTTATAATTGCAGATTTATTTAGTTTAAACAATATTTTATTTTTTCAAAAGTGCACAAAATACAACTATACAATAGAAATACTGGGATTCGGAAACAAGAAGAACTTCCTTTAAAAAAATGACAAAATTAGGAACATAGTATAAGAAACTCGTATAATATAATTTTCAATTCACATTACATGTTTATTCTGTGGTTTGCCCGTTACTCAGAAGTCAAGTTGATCGAAAAATGTGATCAACTCATTTTTTTATAATTGTAGTCTCACATGTAGCTGTGAAAATATGTAAATGTTTCAAAAATAAGGTTTACTAAATTTTATCATCGGTACAAGGACATCATTCGTAAATATAGCTCAACATGCAGACTTCTTATACGTTCAGGTATTTCACATCCAATCTTTTATGGTAATATTCTTTATAAAGCACTCAAATGTCAGTATTCACCTCAGAAGCTAACAAAACCTTTAAATAGACTTATTAAGAAGGGATATAGTTACGATACTATTGTCAGGTCATTAAAGATTGCATATTTTGGCTTTAATATTGATTCACTTATAGGGTCTTTGCATCGGAACTAAACACATTTATTTAAAACCAGTTGTTGGCATGACACGGGTTATGCTCTTCTCATATATTTTATGATGGTATGATACTAAACCCTAACGGAGGGATTGTGCCTGATATTCATATGATGAAGACATAATCTTTCAATCAGTTTAATTGAGGTCTGAGCTGGCATGTCAGTTAACTGCTAGTAGTCTGTTGTTATTTATGTATTATTGTCATTTTGTTTATTTTCTTTTGTTACATCTTCTGACATCGGACTCGGACTTCTCTTTAACTGACTTTTAATGTGCGTATTGTTATGCGTTTACTTTTCTACATTGGCTAGAGGTATAGGGGGAGGGTTGAGATCTCATAAACATGTTTAACCCCGCCGCATTTTTGCGCCTGTCCCAAGTCAGGAGCCTCTGGCCTTTGTTAGTCTTGTATTATTTTTACTTTTAGTTTCTTGTGTATAATTTGGAGTTTAGTATGACGTCCATTATCACTGAACTAGTATATATATTTGTTTAGGGGCCAGCTTAAGGACGCCTCCGGGTGCGGGAATTTCTCGCTGCATTGAAGACCTATTGGTGACCTTCTGTTGTTGTCTGTTCTGTGGTCGGGTTGTTATCTCTTTGACACATTCCCATTTCCATTCTCAATTTTATTAAATTAAATTAAAGTTTCAACATCTAAATCGACATAAAAATAAATGTTATGAAACATATCTCCCCAGATTTTTTTCGCGTTCAATGGACTGTGCTATTATCTACATTTGACATTTTATACATTACATAATTCAACACATTGTAAAATTGTATTTTATTTTGTATTTTCAGCTTTTTACCATTTGTTAGATTGACTCTTGATTAAAGTAACAGCACCTGATAAGTCTGTTCTGCTTGAGCCCAATCGTCGGTTATACTTAATGGTCAGGCCATTACAACATATATCACCCTGCTCAGTCGCATATCTTGTATCATTCCTTTGAGATGTAAGCAGTATTTATCAGCTATGTCACAATATGTGAGGAGAAATTATCAGCAAAACAGCAATGTGATAGTTTCTCTTACCAAGCTTACTTTTGTAAGGACAGCCAAGCGTAAAATTGGCTAAAGGGTAGAATATGACGATAAACAAATTATGAGGTTTTCTGCGTATAAATAGTAAAATATCAGTCGCTCGACATAATTTGTTGTTTTTATTTCGTGCAGTGCGCTCATGTCTATTTGGGAAGCAAATCCAAATTCATTTCAATATAACAGAACTATAAACAACTGTCATATAAGGTAAGGAAGCTTTAAAATTAGGTTTAGCTCACCATTGTCTTTGGAAAATGTCTGTACAAAGTGTGGAATATGGCAGCTGTTTTTCAATTGTTTTGTTGGTTAATAGCGTTTGATTTTGTCAGTTTTTATGGACTTCCCCTTTTTCATTCTGCCTTGGATTTCGGTATTTTCTTTACCTTTTTCACACACCTAAGATTCACATTGTGACTTGTGACTAATATTATTGATGCAGAAAACGCGATTATCTATTCGTCTTTACTATACTTTTTCCGATACAAATATACATTGTATTTCCTGTTTATGAAAACAAAATGGATTAATTGCATACTTTGTCCTCTGACCCTGGCCTCATTCCAAGACCTTAGTTACTATGGCATGGCTCGGTCATAGTCTCAAACTACCGGTGCTGAATAAGACCTGGCCGTCCTTACAAATAAGACTCATTTGGGAATTTTAATACAAAATAACTGGATGCTAAATACCTGCATACTTTCATTTGACTAGTCTTACTAGGAAAATAGTCATCAACGAGAAAAACAGAAATGAGTGACAATTTCAAATAAAGGCACAGTGCAAATCCCAGAACAGGAACACACAGTTGCTGACATGTAATATAAAAATGCAAATAGAGCTGGTACGTAGTTCTATTAATAAAAAAATAGCGATTGATTCCAAGTTAATAACAATTTTCGGTGAACATGAAACCAGATTGTACTTAAGAGATCTTAAGAGTTAATGGCGTGGGAAAATTTATTCAAACCATTTAAAAGTTTCCGTATTATCAAATATAACAGAAGTATGTCGTTATTAATTATTTATTTTTCAAGGAAAAACAAGGAAATATGTCTCTTTTCCAATTTATTCTAGGTATTGCTATGACTATATGTATTCAGCATTTTGATATGGGCAGTAACTTGTATTTTATGTTGTTACTGTAGACGTCAGCATATATTTAATTGACCGCTATATTTATTTCAATAACAAGGAAGTCATTTTGTATGCTACATGCACCTTTCAGTAAAACGACCAATATAGGCAAATATGTATGACTGCACGTGCTCCTCCATGAAAACGTTACAATAATGCATATGAAAACAATGATTAGGCTTGAATTAAGCGTTGATCGTGCACATTTTTAGCATTAAAAAGTAAAATTACAAAATACCGAACTCAAAGGAAAATTAAAAACGGAAAGGTCCGCATCAAATGGCAAAGTCAAACGTTCCAACACATCAAACGAATGGAAAACAACTGTCATATTCCTGAATTGGTACAGGCAGTGCCGTATGTAGAAAATGGTGAACTAAACCTGGTATTATAGCTAGCTCAACCTCTTCTGCGCTTCCTACAAGCTATACTTCGGATAACACTTTTATATCCAAATAAAATTACCAGAAAACATTCAATTTTCGAGAAAATCATATTCATCAAACTAGGAAGTGGAATACGTGATTAAAAGACAAAAACACACAATTTTCTTCCATTTTTCAATAAATCATGAACTCATAGTGTTTAAAGTAAAATTTAATTGATGATAAAGTTATAGAATTTAAGAAAAGAACAGTAACGATGTGAGAAAGTTTACCTGATAATTGTTAAACTATTTGTCCAGACACATATTCTAAACGATGTTTATTGTCATAAATAGTTAGAAGTCATATGTACAGAGACTCGCCTCCATTTACTTGATCGGAAAAAGATTTAAAAGCGCGCTATGATAAAAGATTATCAATTTCCGTCCTTGTATATATTTTAGTCAAGTTCTGTTGACAGGTAAGATGCACTGAATTTAACCCATGGAAAGATGACGAGTTTATACTTGATGATGACATACATTGAAATTTCACAATTTTGATTAACCTTTTTGATTAAATTAGATATTAGATATCATGCCCCCCTTTCCCCAACCTTGTATCTGAATTTACGTGCTTTAATTGCGTAATAGTCAAATTTATACAGTTTCAATAACTCGACTAAATTAGTAAAAATAAAATTCTATGCATAACTTAAAAAGTCTTCGCAAAAGCGGTTTCTACAGAATCATAATTTACATTTTATTGACTTTACTAATCTGGGAGGTGTTTTTTTTAAACGAAAGCTTATGACTATCTTATTTACTATTATAAATATTGTTTGTCATGAGATATTGTAAATCTACACATGTTTTCAGAATATATTTTGGACATTACATTGAAAAAATCCTATTTCCTGTTTTCGGAGATTTTATGATAAAAATCTTAGTTTTCGACCAAGAATATTATTTTGGTCATGAAATTTTGTCAGTTTCCTTTCAAAATAATGTTTGTGGTGTTTTAAATAAAGTTCAACTTGAAAAAATTTCCGGTTTCCTTTTTTTGATGTTTCTATTAAAATCTTTGTTTTGCCTCAAAAACCTAATTTCCGGTCATGAAATTTAGTCAGTTCCCTTATATTATCATGTCTGTGATGTTCCAAACTTAGCTGAATTGTAATGCAAGATGTTGCTTCATAGAGAACATAAAACTTTTATTTCCCAATTTTAATTGATTTTTCTCTGCCAGTGTATTTGATATTAGGGAATTCCATGTGTCGGGGTATTAGCAAATACCACGGCAAATGGGAAATATGTCTACAAATAAATCGATTTCCGAGTAACAAATGAGGCGATATGAAAATGTTTGTATTTTTAAACTAAAAAATAGCACCTTACAGATACAAATATATTATCACTGATGAGTCTTTTGTAGACGAAACGCGCGTCTGGCGTAAATATAAAATTTCAATCCTGGTATCTATGATGAGTTTATTCTATAGATCAATATCCGAATTCAACTGACAGGCGATTTCAAAAAATTAAAAGAACTGTCTGTATATCCGTCTGTTTTTCAGTCCGTCTGTCTGTCACAAAATCGTCTAAAACAACAACTTCATTTGTGTTTTGGTTGATTTACAAAAGGATAAGTTATGAAATAAAAAGTGAAATTTGTTTAAACAAACTGATTTAACGATAAAGAAAAGTTTTCAAACTTTTTCTACTCTCAAAGTCTGATTGGTATTTGTTGCCTGTGGTATAAATAAATTGAGATCAAACATATCTTGGAAATGATAGCCAATGACAAACCCTTTATGCATGGTTTTCTAAAACGGATTTAGTTCCGGGTTAACAAATACGAATACAGCTTAGGGTTTTGAGCAATTTTCAAACTAGCTTCCAAAAAACAAAGAATCTTGATTCATTTTATTAAATTTCTTTAAAACAAACACTGCTTTCACATATATATTTCGACTTCGGCTAGGAAGCTACCTCTAATTTCCAAAACATGCAAATACCTGAAAATAGAACATCAAGTGGTTGCCTCCTATTTTCACTGAACAGCATTCACATTGATAATTTATGTCATTTACATCATATATAAAACATATGAGAAAAAATCATGCATCATTGTATAATAGTTATCTGATCTTTCAAACCAAAGAGGCATGTAGGTTCACGGTTGCATTTCTTGTTGCAACTTGTTTACTCATTGTTTGCTTTCATTTATAAAAAAAATTTGATGTTATATTCAAACTCGGTTTTCTGTATCCCCGTGCTTATTGAAGCTTATTGAAGCGGCAAAGAAAATCAATCTTCACTCATGAATCATAAACACATGTATATTGTGTTGAAGGTTTATGAATTTTGAAATTTTTGTTATATGGGCAGGATCAAGGGCAATCACGGATCCAGATAACAACGACCTTTCATTTTGTGTGAAGGGCATTTTTTTCAAAACAAATTACTTGATTCAAAATTTTTGAAAATACATTATCTGTATCAGAATTCAAGTAAAAACTAGTATGTTCCAATTGAAAATTGATGAAAAAGTTTTCTTCCTGTATTATATGGGGTGGTTGTTGGGGGCGGGGAATTTGTCAATCCAGAGAAAAACACCATGCCTCAATTTATGGAAAGAATGATGAAACGTGTATCACAAGTATATTAAGTGTATTTATATATTTATAGTTGTCTATGTCGAAGATTAATTATTTTTCATTACGTGCCATTATACCAGAATAAAATGCGAACAGGTGTTTTAGGTTATGCAGTGAATACTGACATCGTTTGCATTAATTAAAATGGAAAGTTTAAACTTGAATAATAATCACATTATTTATGGAAAATTCGCCAATGGTGTCGAAAAAATAATATCACAACTACAGTCAAGATTCTCGTGGGGTCCAAATAGCAAAAAAATGATTATACTTTAACACGTGTTTCACCATCAGATTGATTGATTGTTTACTCAACGTACTGTTGTAAATTATTTCAAGCACATTCAGTACAAGATCATATTCACAATAAATCTCATTTTATTCATAGTCACCCTTCCTTCCCATGTCTTGAAGGATATTCGTAAGGTGTTGAAGAATAAGTTTAAATCGCATTCTATTTTCAATAGTACTAATACGATGGGGTTAATTTTCTACAAATCTTCACCTGCAATATACCTTGAATAAAATAAAATGTAAGACGTGTTCCATTGTGTTCTCATGATAGGATGATGTATAAAACAAAAAGAAGAAGATACAAATGGGGCATTCAAAACTTTTAAATCGCAATTGAGGTGTGCATGATACTACTATCTCAATCAATTAAATTATATGTTGGGAATATAGCATATGGATAACTGACTATAACGTTAAACCTATAAAAGCACCTCGGACATAAGAACTTAATATTACATATAAACGTGTTATTTTCATTTTCTAAATCACTGAATAACAAAGACGCTTCGTCGGATGATTATAAAAGGTTCCTATGATTAAGTACATAACCGTTTGATGTCCTAGTAGTAATTCTAATCTGATTTTACAATAGTTTTAGGTTGTTGTCTCAATAACGTATACTCGTCATAATTCCTTGATCATCAAGCCTTATTTTGATACATTATTTATCCATTGTGCATGAAACACTCTGCATGCAATTGGGTTATGATATTCAAATGTTAATCTGATATTTGTATACACGAGAGCGTTGTCGTTATTTTCGAAAACTTTTATGACTTTACTTACTTTTCTGGATCAGATTTACATACAAGCTATTCGGTACAAATAAACGTTAAACTGTGCAATTTTGAGGAATGAAGTACCGTTAAATGTATTAATAAACTATCAAAACATATTCAGGCTTTGTTTTTATACGGTTAACATGTGTTGATTTGGACTATAGTATTTAAATTTAAATCATTTCAGCATAACAATACGTCAAATATACATTCATTTTATTGACAATTAGAAACACAATCTTTGTGCAGTAACGTTTATTTATTTATTTTTATTACAAGATTGATCGTTTATATAAATATACAGTGTTAATTTCCATTGTTTAATGCAAGCGTACATTTTAGATAAATAAATTGAATGAAAACTACGGTTCCTTATTTGTGCACTGTGATTAAAAATTCGTATGTATCATTACTTTCATTTGTTTACAACTCTGTCTTGTATTGTTCTGGTCGTACTATTGCAATATTCAATTTTATGACTGTATCATGTGTTTCCATCAGTTTACCATAGTACTATCACATTGTTAGGTTAGAAATTAATGGTAAACCCTAGTATTTAGTGTTTTAATGTCTAATCTTACCGTTTTAATTTATTGACATAACTGCACGACTCGATTCTCAATTAACAGTGGTAAGATAATCGTTGCAAAGAATCCTGCTCAAACTTTTGTGAAAGACGGTTTTAACTTTGCAGTGTTGCGAGAGTTTATGTTCTATGTTGAAGGCAATTGTAGTGACCTGCAATACAAGTACCGTTCAATTGAGTTTAGTTATATGTCTTGTGTTTCTGTCTCTGACCTAGGTTTTCTGTATTTGGCCTGTGTAGTGCATCATGACATAAGACATTGTTACATGTACCATGATGAACTTTCGTGCAGGATTGCTTTGTGTATTTTTGACATGGAACTCCTGACCAGACTATGACTTTTGACTCTTGACCTATGCACGTTCAACTTGCGTGTGTCATCATGATACAGTGTATTCCTTGGTATATTACCTTGACCTCAAAATATAATTTTCAATTGACCTTGCTTCTTAATATGTGGCATGTAGATGTATTGTTATAAGATGGTGAGTCTAGTGGCACGAGAAACTTCATGTGAGCTTGACCTTTGCCCTCAAGGTACAACTTGTATATTTTGTTTGAATTAAATGGAGAATTGTCTGATTGGCACTCATACCACATCTTCTTATATCTATATTAGATATATAGATATATTTATTAGTTTAGTGTACCACGATGACTCTTTCCTCAAAATCTGCTTTGTGTTTTTTGACAAGGAACTCTTGACCAGACTATGACTTTTTGACTCTTGACCTATGCATATTGGGTGTGTCTCTTGGTATGATTACCTTGACGTCAAGTCAGGAGTCTGGTTTTCGTTAGTCTTGTATGATTTTAATTGTAAGTTTATTTCTATGTTTTAGAGTTTGAACTAGCACACATTTTGTCTAGGGGCCATCTGAAGCCCGCCTCCGGGCGAGGGATTTTCTCGCTTTGTTGAAGACCCATTGGTGGCCTTCGACTGCTTTCTGCTCTTTTGACATGTTACTGTCTCTTTTGCACATTCCACATTTCCATTCTCAATTTTTAAAAATGCTTGGTTCAAATGAAACTAAATCCTTTAATTTCCATGAAAGTCAAGAGAGAAAATTTACTGCTAGTAGTACCATGTGCTACCAGTTGTGATAGATAATGCAAAATGTTTCAATCATTTTACCTTAGATTTCATTTCATGGACATGTATATATGGATAGTCTGTTTTACATCTTAAAAATTCACACAGAAGGTATACGCATATCAATAAACTGAACTCAGTGCAAAGAACCTTTAAAGTACACTTAGACAGAGAGCTCAATCTAAGGAAACACTTTGTTATGCTGGTCACATGTAACTTGAAATATCACTGTTTGTTACCAAACTGCACCGAGATCCTGAAAAAATATGCAAGCTAATTCTATTAGAAGTAGAATTCAATGGAAGTTAATAAGCTGAAATAAATGTAGAATATGTCTACTTGCCACAGATGCCCCTGCTTGTAAAAAAAAATGAGTAAACTTCCACATATAGATGCAGGATTCACGTAATTTTGACCGTTTTGTTACCATAAGCATTGTGTACAAGTTTTAAAACATTTGGTTGAGGCAGACTAAAGTTAAAGAACGGAAACAACAGATTTAGCATTATTCCTATCTTAAGGCTCCGTGTTGACATTTGTATCATTGGTACTCGTACCACATATTCTTACATCTAATAACTCATGAACAGTGACGCCACCCAATATCGAACTTGATAGATCTGTGTTATGGGGTAATAAGCATTGCGTATAAGGTTTATAACATTTGATTGAGTCAAACTTATTTAAGAGAACAGAAACGAAAAAGTCAGCATTTTCTATATATGTTTATAAAGGGGCATGATAACTCATGAACGTTAAAAGTGACGCTACCAAATTTCAAATTTGATTTTGTGTTGTGTGGTAATAAGCATTGTCCAAGGTTAGGGGGATGGTGGGGATCCCTCTAACATGTTCAACCCCGCATTATTCGGTATGTATGTGCTTGTCGCAAGTCAGGAGCCTGTAATTCAGTGGTTGTCGTTTGTTTATGTGTTACATATTTGTTTTTCGTTCATTTTTTGTACATTAATTTGTCCGTTTCTTTTCTCGTTTATAGCTGACTATGCGGTGTGGACTTTGCTCATTGTTGAAGGCTGTATATGACCTATAGTTGTTAATGTCTGTGTCATCTGGTCTCTTGTGGAGAGTTCTCATTGGCACTCATGCCACATTATGTGGAGGGTGGGGATCCCGCTAACATGTTTAACTCCGCCTTATTCTGTATGTATGTGCCTGTTCCAAGTCAGGAGCCTGTAATTCAGTGATTGTCGTTTGTTTATGTGTTACATATTTGTTTTTCGTTCATTTTTTGTACATAAATTAGGCCGATAGTTTTCTCGTTTGAATTGTTTTACATTGTCATATCGGGGCCTTTTATAGCTGACTATGCGGTATGGACTTTGCTCATTGTTGAAGGCCGTATGGTGACCTATAGTTGTTAATTTCAGTGTCATTTGGTCTCTTGTGGAGAGTTCTCATTGGCACTCATGCCACATCTTCTTTTTTATATTGTGTATAAGTTTTGTAGTATTTGGTTGAGGCAAACTAAAGTTAGGAGAACGGAACCTATTTTTTGGGACGTTCGGGACGGACGGACTAGAGTTACACTTTATTCCCCTCCACTATGGCGCCAACACAGAAGTTCTGACTATTGTGCTGGTGACACTCATCCCACTAGCACTGTCATTAACATACACACAATTTTATTTTAAAAATATTCAATCTTAATTTTGATTTCTTTATTTTGGACCGAATGATTATATGCATGCCCTTCACAAGGAGTATCAAATTTGACAAATTTATTGTACATGTTGTACATATACATTTGAATATTTTATAGCTTATTTTTCAACTAATTAAAGCTTACCAACTTAAATTGATCATCACTTTCTTTTTATATGTCTTTTAACATTCTGTTTTAAACAAAACGATTTGTTACATATACTTCACATGTATTTCTATCAAATCTGACATTATTACAAAGCCAATTAAATAGAATTCAGTTGAACTTGAAAATAAATGTGCAATCAAATATATATGCAAGTCGTCAACTTCTTCTTCTTCTTCTTTTTTTTTTTGTAACTTCCTCCTACTAACGAGGAGCACATCCAATAAGGATTTAAACCAGTTTATGGCTTATATTCACGGGCACAATAATGTTAATCATCAATAGGGCTTATATTACACGGGTAAAATTGGCGATGAAATCCATTTAAAAATATTTCACTTTAAAATGCATATATCATACTAAAAGTTTTCATTCTCCATAACACATCTATTTACACGATAAAATGTTTAAATTTTCGATTGGAATTTTACAGTAAAAATATTGTTGATGTATTAAGTTAACACAACATAGCAAGACCAGTTTAAAAATTATGCTACTTTTAATGTCACTCAGGCAAGCACATCAAGTAAGCACTGCAAACCAAATAATTAATTTAGCCATTCCCAGATGTTATACAATCAAGCGTGCGATAGTCCAAGCACAAGGTGAAAATAAAGATTGTTAGGCTACGCAAAGGTATAATAAAAAATTTACTATTACTACTTTGTATTAATTGAGTTTAGACGTTTGGTCAAGTGGCTAGATGCACATATCGTTGGCCAAGTGAACGACATGTCCTAATTGGGTGGTTTTAAAACTTCTATAAATATTAACGGAAATAAGGGATAAGTAGAGGAAAACAAATGATAAAAGAACGACTGAATTAAATAAAAGGATGTTCGATATACTGTAGGTTTCGGTTTATTTTTAAAATCTATACGATGCTTTATTTTTATCAAGTTTCCTAATCAAAATAATCAAAATGAGAAAATAAATACCTTACAGCTTCCTTTACCGTCGATGCTGAAATGTTTTATGTTATAAAACAATTTTAGCGTCTTTGACCTACTTTATCTTTTTATTCGGATACTTGCGGTTATCTTCTCCAAGTTCAACGGGAACATTAGAATGATCTAGAATAGAACCAAGATGGAACCAAGAAGTTGGGTTGCTATAACCAAACAACCCGGATGTTGAACCAGTTACCATAGTTTCGAACCAAAGAACCCGGATAGAACCAAGGTTCAGAACCAACAAAACCCAGATGGAACCAAGGTTTAGAACCAGTGTGCCCCGATTTAATCTAATTGCATTCAGAATTCTCATGACTTTTTTTACCTTCAACGTTTTTTTCCAAATCATCTATTTATTTAGTATATTTATATATAATCTTAACGCATTACATTATTCTTGAGATCTTAAAATTCAAATTTAGACATTATTTTAAAGAAAGTTTTGAAAAAAGTCCATTTCTTTGATTTTTGTTTTTTGAAGATATTTTTGTAAGCTGCAGCGGTTTCAAAGTGTGTTTTCAAAATTAAAGTGTTCTGGAGATAGTTGTTTTGTTGAATTAAAGTCAAATTTTACTGGGGGTCTCATTGGGGGGTTCTGATCCCGGATCCCTCTTACTGTTTTGTCAGATTCCCGTATCCCGCTTACACTATGTACGTAAGCAATTCTCATTTTTTTTTTGTAATTTCCCGTGTCCCGCTAGACTTCATTTACCGTTCTTACGGCACAATAATTTGACATTCACGTGTCATGCTTAATAAAAATCGGCAATCCCGCGTCACGCTTAGACCCCAATGAGACCCACTTTATTGCACTCGTCTAGGCGAGCTGTTTCCATAGAAATATGCTTTATAGTTTATTCATAAATACTACATTTGCGTTTGAGGCCGCGAATTAGAAATAATATGTCTGTAGTGGATAACCAATGTTTATATTGGAGCGTCTTTTTAACAGGTTTTAGCAACATTATACAATTATGATACAGCAAATTAACCAGATTGAAATGTAGAACATAACGTTTGGCAAACTTTACATGTTTTCCTGGCTAAGGTACATGTTTACAACGAAATCCATAAATACATTATTGTAAAAGACAGACGAAAGATACCAAATGAATGTTTAAACTCAGTAGTTGAAAAAACTGATAATGCCATGGCAAAAGTATTGAAATCGATAGAGTTAACGTTGTTTATAGTATGGATAGTAAAATAAGGTGTTGAATCTAAGTTGATAAATTCGCCCAAAATGAGTTTGGACAAGGTTTGTAGCTATGTGTTTTTGGTATAAAAACATTTGATAGTCAGTGCAAACAATGAAAACAATGACAACTAAATATCAAAATCGTGTACCTAAGCGCCTTTTGTTAATTTGCTCTGTAAGATCGCAAAACGTAGAATTCAAAAATAGAAATTGTTACATCAAAATGTTTTACAAATTTTTTATTCATCAGAAATCATGTTGGATAGTAGTTGCTCACGTTGATGTCAGCTATAAATACAATTTATTACTAACTTACAAAATCAAAGTAACCTTACTTGTGGGTTCTTTTTTATTTCATTTTTTTTAAGAACAAACAATATAAAGTTCATACACTTTAAATGTATCTTTGAGATGAGCTGTATGTATTATCGTTTAAAGTAATTATATATAGGGCACTTTCCACATGATGTTCAGATTCATCATAACTTTTTGGCAACTTTTGCCATAATTACACCACCTGTTTCTCTCCGAGCACATACAAGTTTTGAAGCATGGCTGGACTTAGATAAATAAAATATTATTGCATTTAAAGTTTCAGAATATATACTGGATTTTTTTTCATTTCTCACAGAAGGTGCCAAAATAAAGTAAGTTTGTTAAAAGAAACATCACAAAGATACTGAACTCCGAAGAAAATTCAAAACGTATAGTCCCTAATCAAAAGCTCAAACACATAACGTAGTTTGAGAAGTTCCCCTTATATAATAAACGAAGTGAACTGTATCGATTTCACATGGATAAAAGAGAGACAATAGGTGATTTAAATAGCAGTGTATTTTCGGTCTAATTTAGGTTTTCAGAAAATGAACATCAAAGTCAAGGTAAGATTTGAATTTTCTGAAATTTAAAATGATAATAACATTTTCATATGTAGATGCATCGTATTTAATTAACAGGGTAGCTTTTGTGGTATAAACACGTTTTTTGTTAACTTCTGTTGTTTGACTTTATCGGTGAAGTCTTTGTTTACATAATGTTACTAAATGTAGTCAGGATACGTCATGTAAAATCAAATATGGACACTAGGCGACATACACAGTAGTCATATCCAGTTGTAAGTGAAACACGGCTTTTAATAAATAATTAGAATAACAAACTTTCTTTTCATAATGATTTAATTTTGCTTAATTAATCGACATTTAATTTTAATAATGTCAAGTATGTTACGCGTCTGGTGTATTAAATTATAATCATGGTACCTTTGATAACTTTTTATGTAAGGGTATGAGTGATTATTCAACAAGTCAAAGCTGCCATAAAAGCTTGCCTGACGTCATGGAAAAGAAATTATTGAATTAAACCAAACACAATATATTAAAACAAATTTTGCTTAAAGTGTATTCAAATCATCGTATGACCTTATGTTGATATTGGCTCTTGAAAACTATCCTCTAGGTCACTTATGCGAGATAAGGATATGTTGATATCTCATTTTTGAATATGTTTGGAATATGTTTTTCATTGCCCAATATTGGCGTTTATACGAGATCAGCACTTTATTACGCCAAAAGAAAAATATAGCAATGTACCTAACTCCAAAGTAAATTTAAAATGAGGCAGCCATAAAAACAGACTAAATCAAACGTTAGACTTTATCAACCAATGAATAGACACCAAACTGTCATGTTCCTATTTTTGTGCACGAGTTTTTCGACAGATATGGTAGTTTAATACAGGTTTTATATGACAGTTGGTTTAATATGTTAAAGTATCTTTAAAATTAAGAGAGGCGAAATATACCAGATGGACATTTAAAATCATAGATAGAAAATGAATTGACAACGCCATGGCTAAAAGAGAAAAAGACAAATAGACAAATTATAGTACACCAGTCACAACATAGAAAACTAAAGACTAAGCATCATGAACCCCACCAATAACTGGGGTATCTCAGATGCTCCGGAAAGGTAAAGTTCGAAATATTTTTTGGCAAAATTTTGTGAGTAATCGGATGTTTACAATCAACATTTTATAGAACGAATTTGTGTTAGAAATATTTACCATTCACTCAAATTATGAAGATTACATGGATACGCACATTTTCTTCCAGCTATCATGGTTAAGGCGTTAGCCTAACGATTGTCCCCTACACCTGATTGCACGATGCGTTTTGACACAATCTATACTATAAAAGTAGATTATCGATTTTAATTATATCCAAAAGAGAGGCAAACGTAGCCACCCAGCCAATTTAATCTAGTTTTAAATGTATTTTCTGACACAGAAATAAAAATACTTCAAAACAAAACAAAAACTTAACAATAAATCAAATACGACCCAATACTTATCCGAGATACACTCTTCTATTACAATTATTGAAGGAAACTTTGACGTAAAGATGTCACAATGTTTAAACGAGATCAAATTCGTTGCAAATTTGGTAATTCTTTGATCAAATACGATATAAGATAATAAATACCTTCAATTTCAAATGTACTTCATGAAGCATATTCAAAATCTATGTGTATTGTAGATGGTGTGAGTAAGACGTGTGTTAAAGCGGGGGAAAATAATGCAAAGGGAAGCGATGGATTCCTTTGAGCTATACAACAGACAAATGTCTACAACAATTACACAGTGTAAATACAACGAAGTAAACGCAAAAGGCGAAACACCTCTACATTTAGCAGCCAAAAGTATAAATCTTGGAAGTCAAGATTCCATTGAAAACCTATTGACAAAGGGAGTAGACATCAACGCTCGTAATAAGTGGGGTCAAACGCCACTCCACTATGCTGCAATAGCTGGTTGTTTACATTATATTGAGACCTTGACAAAGTCACCTGGTATTGATATTAATAGCACAGATATAAATGGTTACAATGCCCTTCAGAGTCTCATTGCTGCAAAAGATGGTGAAAGTGCCGATTCGGATGACGATCTGGAGGACGATTTCTTAACAATGGAAAATTATCTTGAACGTGTACAGTCATCAGATGACATAGATGATGTTACAATGCCTGAACAGAAATCAAGTGTCGATCTGAGAAAGTCTTTGCAAGTTCTTGTCAACGCTGGAATTGATGTGAACAATCAGACTGTATTTGGAGACAGTATCCTTCATCTTATTGCATTGAGGGAGGAAAACCCATCATTATTAAAGTTTTTTATTTCGAATTTTTCAGACATCAATCTAAATCTAATAAACAAAAAGAATGAAAACTTTTTGCATGTTTATGTTTCCCATGAACGTTTGGAAGATATTGTGGAATTGTTTGAGTGGATTGCAGACAAGTACTCCGGATCTAGTTTGAAGGCATTGTTATCTAGTAGAGAAATCCGTGGGAAAACGCCATGGTCTTTAATGATTGGCAATACAGGTGAAGCAGCAAATTTTCGAAAAATTCTTGATTATGCCGTTTCACCTGATGTTTATGATAACCTTGGGAACACAGTTTTGCATCAAACTTGTGGTATTTTATATGGACGGTCGCACGCAGAGTTTATAGAATATATGCTAAAAAGTGGTGCTGACTTAAACGCACAAAACATGTACGGAGAACCTGTCTTATCGCTTACGTTAGATAATGAAGTTTTGGAGATTTTCGTACAGTTCAATCCCAATTTTGAAGTTGAAGATAGATGGGGAAGAAGTGCTTTAAGTTCTATCAAGAAATACCGACCTCTCCCGGATTTCCTGAAAGCTTTGATGGAAACAGGGACTGTAAATGTTAACACTAGAGATATATACGGCTCTTCACCTCTGCATTTTGCAGCGTATCTCAATTATGAGGAACAAATAAAGCTTTTGTTGGAATATGGTGCAGATTCAAATGCTCGCGATAATCTTCAAGAAAGACCTCTGGACACAGCAAAGAGACACAGAAGTGTTCGTTGCATTGCCTTATTAAAAGCGGCCAACATAATAGAACAAGAACATACCATTATATACACTCGAATAACAAAGCTGGGAGATAGTACGTTCGAAGAGATTATTTGTGGACTTCCAGAGGCGATACTATCGTCATGTATCCAATCACCACAAGATATTCAGACACTACTACATTTACCTTTGAATTTAAAAGACTTCATGAACTATCTTCTTGAATCATATCATACAACAAGTCCAAACTACAGCTCTGAAGTAGATTCTGTTACATTCGATGTTAACAATCTTGTCACGTCGCTTTGCAAGCAAATTCAAAAATACGATTCTAGATTTGAAATGTCAGTTTTTCCATCTGGAAGCATGGCTGAAGGAACAAAAATTGGCCGTCCAGATGAATTTGATTTTATTTTATGTCTTGATAAGTTAAATGATATCACGGACATTGTTATGGCAGACAATTCTATGAAGAAAGGATTCGCGTCCCTGAAATTTAAAGATATACCAGATGTTGACGATTACTTGCCGTTTACTGATGTTGATGGCTATTTCTTGCCAATTTTATTTTTGAGGTTATTCTTTGAATATTTGAAAAGAGCACTGAATGAACCTCATTTGTGGAGGAGGAAATTTATACTTTAATGTTGAAAATAAAGTAGGGACAATATTCGCCAAACCAGTGTTTACTTTTGATGTATATTGGTTCGGTTCTGTGTACAAACAATTGAAAATAAATATAGATCTTGTTCCGGCAGTTTACAAAACAGGATGGTGGCCAGTAAATATTGATGTCGACAAAATACCTCTTATTAATTCAGATATCAAAGCAGCTGGTTGTTTTCTAACTCTGCAAACCAAAGTACTCAAAATGTCTGTAAACAACTCTCACTGTATAAGCCGAACATGTAACACTGAAGAAAATGACGAAGAACAGGCAAAGAAAAGAATGTTGCGAATTTCAGCTGCTCCTGCAGAAATATGCCTTATGAAGTCATTGCCAAATAAATTTCGACAAGCTTATGTTCTTGCAAAATTTTGAAAAACGTATGTCCTGAAATTGATGTTGAAACCAAACAATACGGTCTGGAGAAAATGGACATGGAATATGCAAGACCGCGTCGCACAAAACCATCAGAACTGCTTAAAAGCTATATGTTGAAAAATAGCGTGTTTTATGTACTGGACGAACTGGAAAGGAAAAACCAATTAGAAGATGGACTTGACATCTCAGATATAGCTATAAAGATGTACAATTTTCTTCTTCGATTTATTGATGGTGGTAAAATGCACATGCGTCCGTACTTTCTTTCAAGTGATATCAATGTCTTCGAGAAATCAAGGGAGCTATCCTTAAACAAAACATTTATTTTTCATTTACAAAGAGAATTTAGCATGAAGCTTGTGCTAGGTATACTGAATGCTCAGTTTCCGAGGGAATGTTTGGCTGCTAAAATATTTAAATCTAGCAATTAAATCAACAGCATTCTTTATTATATCTGATTGCATTCAAAGCACTTTATTTTATAAGATTTTCATACAATGACATCCGCGTACGCCTACGTTAACAAATACACCTGTTTAAAATGGTAGCGGATAATTTACCAAGACACTCTATAAAGCACCGGACATCTGGATATATATTGTTCATTGAAAATAAACTTTCTGCACGGACACCTAGTTATCAGATTAAGAGGTCAATAGGTAAATTTAACAACGTTTGATACACACAAACGATGCAATGAGCTATATGTTATTCGCCATTCTACAGTATATTTTCAAAAGCGTACACCATTGGACGTTAAGCAACCAACAATCAATCAATCAATCAAAAGCGTACACAAACACGTTGTGATTGGCTTACAACGTCCATAAACATTTATTTAACCATTGGTGTGATCTCATTTTTTCATTTTTGACAGAAGGAGCAATGATACTACAACGAGAATTTGGGCGCTTCGGCACGTTTACTTAACAGTACCATTTTACGTCACCAGATGTACATTTCGACAATTAATGTCATTTCAGTGATGCTCAAGATCAAAATATTTGAAAAATTTAAACCTATAATTAGTGTTCGTTTGGGTGCTGATCAAACCAAAGGACATAAGATATGACCAAATCAGGAAACTGAGAATTGAAAAAAAACATTGTTCCTATCGTTGTTCCCTTTGCGTATTATTGATTAATTTGGTAAATAATCGGAATTAAAGGCAGTTCAGAATCTTACACCATGAAGATAAATCAAATTAAAAATCTTACATGGTGATACAGTTCAACCTGTCTAATCCGACACAATACGGGCCAGAGAATTGTGACGGATTGTACAGGGTGTCGGCAAACTCAGGTTCACTTTTGAACATCACAAGTATGCACAATAATATCAGTAGATAACTATGTGTTTTTGCTCTAGTTTAATTTTACTGTTGAGTTTTAATTTGCGAAATGAATGTAAATAATACATTTTACCTGCGACTGTCATTTTTTTTTTTTTTATAAAATGCAGTTAGTAATTTGTTATATTTTTAATTCTATTGTTGATCAAAATTGCTCTTATGTTAAACTTGTAAAGACAAAAACCCCGGGATATTTGTACTAGTTGATAAGATTTCACGTTTTCTACTAATTTGTTTTTGCTTTTATTAAAATTTTGGGAATATGTTTTTTGGCTCTTAGTTGATTTTTTTTTATTATGTGAAAGTTTCGTTTTTCTGTTTTTTTAATTTAGTTTTTTGGCGGAGGATGAGGATTAACCGATCTATTGACAGCTAGGACTTATATATATTCCTGTTATAAATATCCTTTTGAAAGTATGTATAATAATGTAAAGGAACTTCAATAGACTACATAGTTTTTAACAAGGAAAAAGTGGGACTTTTTCGATCAAGGTTATTGTAAATTGGATGTAATTATTTTGGTGGGTTTCTGTCTCATTATTAAACATAATACTCCTAACAATTCATTATCTACCAAACTTTTATAAATAAAGGACGTTCTCGCGATACTCGGATACAATTTGAACATGTTATCAGTGAAGTGTTTGTTTACATATTGTTACTAAAATTAGATTTGACACGTCAGGTACATTCCAATATGGAAGATGCTCAAAGTCACAGGCGACACACACAGTAGTAAGTGCAACACGGCTTTTATCAAATAATTAAAAACATCCTTTTTCATAATACTAATTATCTATTGCTTCCTTAAACGGAATTGAGTCATAAATTCTGCATGTGATGTGAGTATATATATGACTTTTTTCAAATAGTAGCTTTCAAAAAAGCTTGCCCGACGTCGTAAAAACTATTATTAAATTAGATCTTAAATTAGATGGATTACTCATTTATCCACTTCATGACATGTAAAAGCAACAGTAGTATACCGCTTTATAAAATTTTTAAAAAATCAATTGAAAGAAATCAAAACCAGGTTACAAACTAAAACCGAAGGAAACACATAAACCATAAGAGGAAAACAACGGAACAACAGAAACACTGAAGTGCACCAAAAAAACCCGCAAACATACATAGAAACGAATTTTTTTTTATAACAACCGCCTGTTCCTGACTTGGTACAGGACATTTAAAGAAAAATGGTGGATTAAACCAGGTTTTATGGCTATCCAAAGTTCCAAACCCCCCAGTTATATTGCAATGTAAATAATATCGCGAAAATGACAGCACTACATGACAGAAATACAGCACAAACAAACGCAAGAACAGAAAAACGCACAAATAAATTATAAAATGCACGTTAAAAGACTCGTTAACTGCAAAATAACTGGATGTCAAAGCCAGCTTTTTTATTCATCCAAGAACTATCTATTATTTATGTGAACCATCGTGTTGTTGACCTCAAAACACAGCCATACGATTATGCAGGTACATGTGATTTGATGAGTAAAACAAATGCACATCTTGCCTTTTTGTACTTACCCATTACGTACATTCTACGAGATCAACATGTTTTAATATCTCACTTTTGTATTTGAATTTCTTTTTAATCTCTAAGAGTTTTTTTTTTTTGTTTCTCGTTTTTTATATAGATTATGCCGTTGGTTTTCCCGTTTGAATGGTTATACACTAGTCATTTTGGGGCCCTTTATAGCTTGTTGTTTGGTGTAAGCCAATGCTCCGTGTTTAAGACCGTACTTTGACCTATAATTGTTTTTCTTTTACATACGGTGACTTAGATGGCTTGTTGTCTCATTGCCACTCATTCCACATCTTCTTATATCTATAAACCTTAAAAACTTATACTGCATATATAGTTATTAGGGCCCCTGGATGAATCATTTGTGCAGATTTTATCTTTGTTTCAAAGAAAGAAATTCTTGTCGTGAGTAAAGTTTTATCCTTGAACTATAGACAACATTTCACATTACATGTCATTGTATATAAGAAAACAACCATCGCATGATGATTACCAATACAATTTTACCCATTTGCTCCTTTGTACAAGCTTTAGTAACCAGGAAACCTCAAGTTTTCAAAATATTCCACAGAAACACCAAATAAAAACAAAATAATGGTGCTTTGAAACACCGGAGATATATGTTTATGACTCAGAAATTCATTTTTGTCGAGCCTGGGACTTTTGTCGCAGATAGATCAACATAAGGATAGTGATCCGGCGGCGGCAGCGGCATTAGCTAACTTCTGAAAAACTTTATATTTTGAAAGGAGGAAGACCTGGATGCTTCATACTTTATATATAAATGCCTTATGTTACGAAGTTATCGTCTGTCACATGTCCCTTACATTTTTCGTTTTTACAGGAAAATAATGTTAATTCGTCTTAGATTTTATGCATTAAAAATTCCAATTGGATGTTCAAGGGATTCATTTAAATACACCTGGAATCATCCCTGCCATTGTCCTTGACCTCATTTTAATGGTTTAGTGACTACTTGAAAATAAAGTTAAGATTTTTTTAATGTTTATTTCTCTCTATTATGAGTAATAAGCTAACTATGTTTGGTATGTGCGTACCTTGCAAAGTCCTCGTGCTCGTCAGACAGTTTTCTTGACCTCATTTCATAGATCAGTGAACAAGGTTAAGTTTTGGTGGTCAAGTCCATATGTCAGATACTAGAAGCAATAAGTCTAGTATATTCGGTGTATGGAAGGACTGTAAGGTGAACATGTCCAACTGGCAGGTATCATCTGACCTTGACTTCATTTTGATGGTTCAGTGGTTACAGAAGAGTTTTTGTGTTTTGGTCTGTTTTTCTTACACTGTATGCAATAGATCTACTATATTTGGTGTACGGAATGATTGTAAGGTGTGCATGTCTAGCTGGCAGGTGTCTTCTGATCTTGACCCTATTTTCAGGGTTCAGTGGTCAAAATTGAGCTTTTGAGTTTTGGTCTTTTTCTCTAATTCGATTTGCAATAGGTCAGCTGTATTTAGTGTATGGAAATATTTTATGATGTACATGTCAGTCTCGCAGGTTTTATTTGACCATGGCCTTATTTTCACGGTTCATTGCTCAGCGTTAAGTTTTTGTGTTTTGGTCAGTTTTTCTAATATTATTAGTAATAGTTCAACTATATTTGTTTTATGGAAAGATTGCAAGCTGTGCATGTCTTATGGAACGCCAAAACTGTCTTGTTATGACCATTTTCATTATATGATGTGCCTTTACCTTTATATGATGTGCAAACACCTTTTTATGATGTGCAAATATGCTTATATTATGTGCAAGTATCTTTATGTGATGTCCAAACATCTTTTGTATTATGTGCAAATATACTTATATGATGTGCATATATACTTATATGATGTGCAAACATACTTATATGATGTGCAAATGTACTATGATGTGCAAACATACTTATGTAATGTGCAAACTTTCTTATATGATGTGCAAATATTCTTATATGATGTGCAAATATACTTATATGATGTGCAAATGTACTTATATAATGTGCAAATATACTTATATGATGTGCAAATATCCTTATATGATGTGCAAACATCCTTATATGATGTGCATTTTCCTTTATATTATGTACAAACATCTTTATATGATGTGGTTGTGTCATTATATTATGTGCTTGTAATCTTATATCATGTGGTTCGGTTAACTTCATTATATGATGTCGAAACGTCATTATATGATGTGCTTTCATCGTCGTTATGGTCAATGAACATGATTACGAATAGAATGATTACTGTCTACGTCATAACTGATTCCGATCTGCTTCTGCGGAATTAATATAAACCCGGATCAAATCTGTAGCTATCATTTGGAAAATGGTTGAGATTTAAAAAGAGAAAAACCTTGACATGTTTGTTCCTCGATTTAAGATGAAAAAGTCACACCAGATATTATTGGAAAATTGTCAAATTGTAAATTGCAAAGTTTAGTTTTAATCGATGGGTCTTCAATAATGAACATATGGGGTCTACAATAATGAGCATACAGTTAAAGTTATTAAATCAAATAAATCATTCTTTTAAGCCATGTTCTATGCTCATTGTCCTAGGCTTATATCTGACAATATCTTTATACCTAGCGTTAGCGTTTTATTTTTTAGAGAAGGAAATACATGAATTTTCAGTATGTTCAATTTTTTGTAAAGTTTGCTTTACTGATAGTTTCTCTTTATATATTACTTTTCTCAGGAAAGACACAAAATAGGGTAATGACTAATATAATGGACCGGTCATTTACAGCCCCATAAAGAGGGATAGGAAGAAATTAATGGAGCCTTTAATTTTGATTTTTTTTTTTAATAGAATGGTGTTTCAATTGTTTATAGTTATAGATTTGTCGCCGTATAATGTTTTGGTGATGGGTTCTTTGTCCGTAAATACTTTGTTGCTAGACAAAAACTTTTTAGAAATTAGGGGATAAAACGGGACCAAAAACAAACAATTCTTAGGGTTCTTTGATATGCCGAATCTAGCAATATATTTAGATTTCGGATATTGGACAATATAATAGGTTATTGTCAAATTTCAACTTTTGAAAATTTTAGATCCATTTAAATTTTTAAACCTATGATTGCCCTTACTGTAAATGATTCGACTCTCGTCGTACTCTTCCCACCCCAACCCCACCCCCCAAATAAAAAAAGATAGTTTTGACTCGAAAGACGTCAATTTGTACGCCTAGCTCTGAAGCTAAAAATATTGAATGAAGGTGTGATAAATAACCAGTATAGCCAGATTAAGTTCCAAGTCGCAAACAATTTCCACATTTGAAGTTCTAGATCCACTATTGACGTGTTATTTTAAACTTATATTGTAAAAGAAATTTAATGCGTTTTTTTGTTATTACGAACAAAAGTATTGAGAAAGGTGTGTGTAATTTTTTTAGGGGGGTGGGGGGGGTGAAAAGTTTATGTCTTTGGAAAGGGTTTTGATTGGTATTTTTTTCTTATTTCAAGGTAACAACTTGGAAAAAAAGTTAGAGAAATTCCCATGTTTCCTACCACGTCCCCACTACCAATGATGAAAATGACAATTATTATAATTTACTTATTTTTAAATCTGTTCTTGTCCAAACCATTTTGCTAAGAAAAGGTTTCTCTATAGATAAGTTATCAAGATAATAAACAATAAAACAATAAAACTCATAAGAGCCAAAATTGCCCAAATGGGACCTTAAAATTTACCATAGAATATATTCAAACACATTGCACTATTTTTTTTAATCTATTGTAGCTTTTCAACCCCTTGAAACCGTTCAGAAACAACCAGGAGAATCACACAAGCAATTTGAAAAATCACGTGAAATTCGCGAATTATTTTGGATAAAAAGACTTCAAACTGCTTATCCTCTCGGCCTTAATGACAAAATATTAGGACAGGGGAACATAACTAAAACTTCAATCGATGTCATTAATATTGTCGATAAACGACTTAGAAATAAAAGATCTCATGGCAAACGCAAAAACCGTAATCAACGTATTAAACATCGTATTAATTATACACTTGCTGATCTGTTATCTATAATAAAAAATAATGGCAGACATCAAGTATTATGCAAACTGGGTCAGATACCAATAAGTAAATTATATGCTATTTTTCTGGAGTGTGATACAATTTCTTTTTAGCCCGATGTATGAATACACCCGTATTATTACAGCCTTTTGTCATCATAGGCTATTTCCTAGTATCGATAAACCTGAAAATCATAAACGGCATTTTCTTAGATTAAAATATATAAATAGAGGTATTGATTTTATTAACTTATCTAGTATATTCAATGACTCTACCATCCAAAGCCAAATACCTCCATATTTTGATAATATAGAACCACCTATTATTTCGTATTCTTATAAAAACCAGCAGAAGTTTGATTTTTAATTATACGTCAGTTACATCAGACGTCAATATAGTAAATAATGTTCCTTCCACTTGAGATTGTGAAACATCTAGTTTTAGATATGTTCCCTATGGTCATGTCCTTACAGGAGACCTCAACATCGTCGAAGACCGTGAGGTCATAACTTTTCTTAAGAAAGGACCGAAATATCGTCCTCCATCTAAAATAGATTGGAAACAGTGTCGTAAGGTTATTAAAGACGCTCTGTCTGTCTACTGTAAAATTGGTGTAAACGTGAAAATCTGATAAAAATCTCTAGACAGTTATTTGAATAAAATTATGAATACTGTTAATATTCGTATATCTCATTTTGAAAACAATTCTGAAATTAGTAATAGGGTCCATGATATTCCCATTTCCAGAATAAAAATAAACTCAAGTACTCGCAAAGCGGTTTGTGTTCGTACCGGCAGATAAAGCAGCAAATAATGTAGTGGTGGTGTGACGAATATACTAGACGGAAGTTCTCCAAAACGAAATTACAAATTCATCTACATTTAGGTCCGTACGCTCCACAGAGAGTCAAATTGTAAACAAGCATATCACTGCCACTACCCAGCTTAAAGCCTCTTCCGAACATTTGAAAGTCCCTACTATGTACTGGTTACCTAAATTGCACAAAAACCATTTAAATTCCGTTTCATCTCCGCATCTAGTAAGTGTTCTACTACCAATCTATCAGTTCTTCTAACTACCTCCTTACTACTATCAAAGAACTTGTTATTAACTTTTGTAATAAAGCTTATGAAAATAATGATATTAATTATTTTGGAGTGTTAAAATTCTTTAGAGGTTTTAGATAAAATACATACTTTTGATGGTCCTTTTAACTCTGTTGACAGTTATGATTTTCTACTCTCTATACTACACTTCCACACAATCTTATCAAGAAAAAGTTTTCATATTTAATTAAATGGTCTTTTGAAAATCTCATTACAAATTTATTTGCTGTAACTCGTTTAAAGCCTTTTTCTGTAACGAAAAGGAAAGTATGCTAGATACACTTACTGGAAATGTGAAGATATGATTGAAGCTTTAATTTTCTCCTGGACAACATATATGTACGTTTCGGCGATAAAGTGTATCGACAAGTAGTAGGTATTCCTATGGGCACTAACTGCGCCCTTTAATAGCAGATTTATTCCTGTATTGCTATGAATCTCAGTTTATGACCAAAATGCATTGATCGCTTGAATCAACATGCAAATTTGAGAATATTGACACGGTATTATGCATTGCATAAAACGTCTACGACAAATTCAAATACTAATAGCTGAAACAGAAATTGGACTCATGAATATTTTCGATTACTGCAAGTCAAAACGAATTCTATGACATCAATCTTAATCTGGAATAGCTTAAAAATGCGTTGACATTCGTACTTTACGAAGATCTTATGAATACGATTACTGAGATATGTCTACGATCATTGAATATCCTGAAGATATCTCAAATTGGTAATAAATTCATTTCATTATGCTATGATATTAATGATCTAACTTTGATGTCAGAATTTCATCTAGATAGTTTGGCGATCTGGATGATTCATCACAATTGACATTATTTTTCAGCATATTACAAAATAGATTGCTATGATAACTGCATTTTACGTACTCGATGTACATGATTTCGAAGGAAGAATGGCTGTATTGCGTCTTATACTAGCAAATTGTATTTTAGTCATAGTTTGATTACGATCTGTATCAAAAGTGTTCCTGAGTAACTAACAATTTGAGAGATAAACTCATCTTCGATAAGGTTCTGTTATCATGATATCAGCGCAATTTGACAGTAGCATAAAATTCTCGTGAAAACTGACTTATTTGACAACTTACACTGCAAGACTGAGAAACATGATAAAGAGATTGTCGCATTTAAAGCGTTGAGAGATATGCCTATGAATCTGTATTGCGAAATTGAAGTTATGTGGCAAACGTTTATTAGACAGATCCTGATATCAGTTCAAACATCTAGCTTGACGCATGACAAATGTCAATTCCAGACCACGTGATAGACAACCAATGAATTTGAAATACAATGTCTGGAAAATCAAGGAATGTATCGCATATGTCCAAGAATGCAATTATCTGCAAGATTTGACAAAAGTTCTAAATTCATTCTAATTTGACTAAAATCAAGAAGTCGTATTCGTAATATAATAAGTCTTCAGACATCAAATAGCTATATTAAAAACATTTATACTGATTACAATTAGTAGTAACTTATGCAATACTGAACTAAAGATTGTTAAATACTTAATTTTAAGATTTCTGATAAATCAAGCTTCATTTGTATTTGAAAGCACACATATCTTGTATGATATCATCGAAACATATTGCTTCAAAACTTTATACTGACTTATTATTATCTATCAAGAATGTTAGATCAATAGTCTGTAATCACATTAAAAGTGTTTAGACGTCGTAAAATATACAACTTGAGCACTATTAATACTTATATTCAATAGTATTTTGATGATAATTCGTACAGGAAAGAATTAAACGTGTCACTACGATATAGAAATTTAGAATTTAAACTGGCAATTCTAGACAATCAAGATGTGATTCAAAATGACATTTTTAATAAGTAGTCGCTGAAATATAAGAACCAACAAGTTAATCAAGAATGACAACGTTTATACGAAGATATATTTCAAATCGAATCAAAAGAACATCAATTTATGAATTCAGACAAATCATCAAATGAAATATCAATTATACAAGATATTCAATCGCATTTCAAAACAGAAATATAGAAATTTCAACCACGATTATATCAGAGATATAACCTAGTCATTGATACAATATTTAGTACATACTATCTTAATAATAAATTTAATTGTACACTGACTTATGCTAGAATATCTAACTATGAATTTATTACCAAATTAATCATTTGATTGTAAGCTAAGGACAATGTACATTATGGAGAATATAATTATGCAATGAGACATAAATTATCCAATTGGATTGATAAACCAGTAGCATGGAGATAAGATAAACAAGACGAAATAGAGACTAAAAATGATAAACACAAAACACATACGAAATAGCAAACATACAAGAAAGAACAGTCAATATAGACACAACGTGTAAATAGTCTGCAATGTAGTAAATACATCTGACTAAGTACATGTATTTAACATACCGGAAAAAGTGCTATTCGGTCAGGTCATCGTAAGGAAAGTTGTCAATTAACTGCTAACATATCAATTCACTTAACGTTGTCAATTGGTAAAGAAGAGGTAATAGACATATTATCAGGTACGGCAATTGAAAACATGATGTGACGAATTAGATTAATAATGAATAACTAGATATGAAATCATATTATGAATAGGTCAATAAAATAGTATAAATCATGCAATAGATTCGATTTGATAAACTGTTATAATACTAATCGGAAAATGAGCAGATAATATCATGAAGTAATCAGAATAAAAGTGCAGACAAGATAAGACACGAATTACCAGGAGAAACATATGAGATAAATTGTACAGATGAACAGCATCGAGGAAAGAATACCAGAAGACATAACCATAGACTAAGAATAGTGACAATATCAGATACCAAAGAAAAAAGACAAACATGACAAATATGCAACAAGAAAAATAGACACAATCATGATCAAATAAAGTCTAAACAAATCATAGTAATCAATTATGCAGAATATGATAAAACTGTACATCCAAGTCATAATGTGAAAAAGTAAACAATTATAGGTCAAATTACGGCTTTAAACACAGAGCCTTTGCTCAAACCGAACAGCAAGCTATAGGTAAGAGCCCCAGATTTTGTTTTATCATATTTTCGCTGCAACCGGGAAATTCTTCAACTAGCTCCTGTATTAATTGATCTTAATTTTCCTCCAAAATGTTTGAAACTTTAATTTTTGTTAAATTGCACTGAGACTGTCTCACTTTATCTTGAAAATGCACTTTCGATTGCGATAAAAACAGATTTAAGAACTATTTCTTAAACTTAATAACTAACTGTATGCTCATAATTGTAGACCCCGTATGTTCATTATTGTAGACCCATCGATTTGTTTCATCTTAAATCGAGGAACCAACATGTCAATGTTTTCTCTTCTTAAATCGCAACTATTTTCAAAACAATAGCTACAGATTTAAGCCGGGATTTATATTTATTCCGCAGAAGCAGATCAGAAACAGTTATGACGTAGACAGTAATCATTATAATCGTAATCATGTTCATTGACCATAACGATGATGAAAGCACATCATATAATGACGTTTCGACTTCATATAATGAAGTTAACCTAACCACATGATATAAGATTACAAGCACATGATATAATGTCACAACCACATCATATAAAGGTGTATGCACATAATATAAGGGAAAATGCACATCATATAAGGATTTTTGCACACCATATAAGTATATTTGAACATCATATAAGTACATTTGCACATCATATAAGGATATTTCCACATGATATAAGTACATTTGCACATCATATAAGAATGTTTGCACATCATATAAGTATGTTTGCACATCATATAAGTACATTTGCACATCATATAAGTATTTATGCACATCATATAAGTAAATTTGGACATCATTTACAGATGTTTGGACATCATATAAAGATACTTGCACATAATATAAAGATATTTGCACGTCATATAAAGGTGTTTGCACAGGTAAATGCACATCATATAATGACAAGTGCACATCATATAAAGGTAAATACACATCATATAAAGGTATATGCACATCATATAATGAAAATGGTCATAACAAGACAGTTTTAGCGTTCCATATTGTCTGCCTGGCATGGTTCATCTGACCTTGACTTCATTTTCATTGTTCATTGGTTAATGTTTAGCTTTCTTGGTTAAGTCTGATTTTTAGAAACTATAAGCAATAGGTCAACTACATTTAGTGTATTGAAGATTGTAAGGTGTACATGCATTTCTTGTTCGGTTTATTTGACCTTGACCTTATTTTCTTGGACCATGTTAAGTTTATGTTATAGTTGTAGTAAAGCTTTATATTATTAAGGACTATCAACATATTATCAAAGATAAGTTAAAAAGGCGAGACATTCCAGTGTGTCCAAGGAAATGTAGGATTGATTTCCTTCAACTGTCAAATTCAAGGGAACATTTTTTCGAACTTTTTTCGTATGCAATGGCGTACTATGATTTTATGGTATTTCACTTCAATAGCAAATTACTTTGCAGTTCAGTTATTTAAGAGAAACATATTCAAAACCATTGCCATCAGAGTTAGGGTATGTTGTTGATATTTTATCTATCTGTTAAAAACCTATGAACAAACGTCTAGATTGTGTGACACAGAAATGAAAATGATATCTTAAAAAAACACCCTAAACGGTGACGACAATACGATCTAATGCTTAGCAGATATCAACTTCGTCACAAAACTGCCAATCTATTGACAAAGCACATATACTAGTGTGTATATCCGTTAAATATGGTAAAATAGGATTTTAAAATTACAAATTCAAAAAATGTTTATTGTTTAATTATCTTTAAGATCTTTTTTATTCTGCAGATATTGTAAGCAAGACATTCTATTCTGCCTGCCAATGATTTATGCAATTGCTCAACTTGTAAATCGAGTTCAAATTATGAAGCCAACTGCTAGTATGCAATGTAGTGAATAGATAATTGAGATGGTAAGTGAAACATTACTGTGGGCTTTTCAACTACTGAAAATAATACCTTTTGTGAGGTTTCTTAATTGAGAAATGGCTACAAGAAGTGAATTTCGCAAATACAACGAAGTAAACACAAAAGGTGAAACACCTCTACATTTAGCAGCCAAAAATGAAAACCATGACGGGAAAATTGACATTGAGAACTTATTGACAAAGGCCGTCGACGTCAACGCCCGTAATAAGTGGGGTCAAACGCCACTCCAATATGCTGCCATAGCTGGTTGTTTACAAAATATTGAGATATTGACAAAGTATTCTGGTATTGATGTCAATAGCAAAGATATAAACGGATACAATGCCCTTCAGAGTCTCATTGCTGCAAATGATGGCGAAAGTAACAATTCAGATGACAATTTGCCTGTAATGAGTATTTACCTTCCAGGTGATGATGACGATGACGCTGACATATTCAAAATGCCACTTCGTTTATACGGTCGTATGAAAAAACATTTAGTATCGATCTAAGAAAGTCTTTGCAAGCTCTCATCAATGCCGGAATCGATGTGAACAATCAGACTACATTTGGAGACGGTATCCTACATCTCATTGCTACGAGGGAGGAAAACACGCCATTATTGAAGTTTTTTATTTCAAATTTTCCGAACACAAATTTAAATTTGATTAACATGAAGAATGAAAACTTTTTGCATGTTTATGTTACCCACGAACTATTAGAAGATATTTTCGAGTTGCTTGAATGCATTGCAAAATATGATCAATCTAGTTTGCGGGCATTGTTATCCAGTAGAGATGTTTTTGGAAAAACGCCATGGAATTTAATGATTGGCGGATCAGGTTACACTACATCTGCCAAAAATCTTAAAACAATTCTTAGCTATGGTGTGTCTCTTGAAGTCAATGATACACTTGGAAACACAGTATTGCATCAAATTTGTGGTGTTTCACATGGATATGTGTATGGCGATGTATTGAAATATCTCCTGGAAATTGGTGCTGACATAAACGCACAAAACATCTACGGGAATCTGTTTTATCCCTGACGTTAAGTGAGCATATTTTCAATATTTTTTGTGAGTTCAATGCAGATTGCACAATTTACGATAGATGGGGACGAAGTGCGTTGGTTTCTATCATGAAATATAGACCTATGCCAGATTTATTCAGAACTTTCCTTGTAAAGGGGACATTTAATTTGAATACCAGTGACATGTATGGATCTACGCCGCTGCATTTTGCAGCGTATCACAATTATGAGGAACAAATAGAGATATTGTTATTATTTGGTGCAGATATGAATGCTCGCGACAATCTCCAAGAGAGACCCCTGGACACAGCAAAGAGACACAATAGTTTTCGTTGCATTGCGCTATTAAAAGCAGCAGACAGAACGGTTGTAGAACACACATCCTTTCGAAAATCAATGCATAGATACAAGACGTTCGAAGAGATTCTTTATGGACTACCGGAGACGATAATATCGTCTTCTATCATATCACCACAAGATATTCAGACACTACTAGAACTACCCTTGAATTTAAAGGACTTCATGAACTACCTTATCGAGTCGTACTATACTAGAAGTCCAAAATATTCCTCTGAATTAGAATCTGTCACATTGGATGTTAATAATCTTGTCACGTCACTTTGCACGCAAATTAAAAAATACGATTCTAGATTTGAAATGTCAGTTTTTCCATCTGGAAGTATGGCTGAAGGAACAAAAATTGGCCGTCCAGATGAATTCGATTTTATTTTATGTCTTGATAAGTTAAATGATATAACTGACATTGTAATGACAGACAATCTTTTGAAATCTGGATTCGCTTCTCTCAAATTTAAAACTACACAAGTTTTTGACGAGTATCTACCATTTACTGATGCTGACGGCTATTTCTTGCCTATTTTGTTTCTGAGGTTATTCTACGATTATTTGAAAAGAGCACTGAATGAATCTCATCAATGGAAGGAGGGAAATTTCTACTATAATGTTGAAAATAGCATGGTAAAACTTTTCGCCAAACCCGTGTTTACTTTTGATGTATATTGGCTGGGTTCTGTTTATAAGCAATTGAGAATCAGTATAGATCTTGTTCCAGCAGTATACAAAAGAGGATGGTGGCCAATAAATACTGATATTGACAAAATACCTCTCATTAGTCCAGACATCAAAGCAGCCGGCTGTTTACTGACGCTGCAAACAAAAGCGCACCAAATTCCTCTTCACGACAACGACTGTATTAGCCGAACCTGTTACACTGAAGACCCTGAAGAAGAACAAGCAAAGAAGAGATTGTTGCGCATTTCAGCTGCTCCTGCAGAAATATGCCTTATGAAGTCATTACCCGATGATTTTCGGCAAGCTTATATTCTGGCAAAAGTTTTGAAGAACGTATGTCCTGATATTAATGTTGAAACAAAACAATACAAGCTGGAGGAAGAAGACAGCGAATATGAAAAACCACGTCGCACAAGACCATCTGCATTAATTAAAAGCTATATGTTAAAAAATAGCGTGTTTTATGTACTGGACGAACTCAAAATGAAGAACCAATTAGAAGGTGAACTTGAAGTATCTGAGATAACTATAAAGATGTACCATTTTCTTCTGCGATTTGTTGATGGGGGATATATGCACATGCGTCCGTACTTTCTGTCAAATGATGTTAATGTCTTCGAGACATCAAGTGAGCTATCCTTCAACAAAACATTTATTTTTCATTTACAAAGAGAATTTAGTATAAAGCTTATGCTAGGTATACTAAATGCTAAATTTCCAAAAGAATGTTTGGCTGCCTTAAAATTTTTAATTTTAGCAAATATTTAATTTTAGCAATTAAATCACTAGCATTCTTTCTTACTCATGTTATCAAACACGAAAACTTGTTGATTGCATTCAAAGCACTTTCGATAAGATTTCCTTACAATGACATCCGCTCAGGTCTAAGTCAACAGTTAAACGTGTTTAAACTGCTAGCAGAAAAGTTATCAAGACACTTCATAAAGCACCGGACATCTGCATATATATATATAGTTGATATATAAAATAAACTTTGTAAACGTACACCTACAGAGGTTATTGTCAATTATAGGAAAATGAACAAACGTTTGATACACATACTGTGGACTCATTAATATTCGTTGAATAATAATTTAAGTGGATTCGGTGGGTACAGGGTAACCACGAATTTAAGTGTTCAACAAATTACAAATTTTCTAAAGGAATGTATGCAGACTTTTCCAAAACAACGAAATCAAATATCCACGAAAATGCAAGTTTTCCTCAATCCACGAAAATTAGTACCCCCGAAAATAAATGAATCCACAGTATACGATGCAGTGAGCTTTACCGTATTCGCCATTGCAGAATCAAATGCATTCTAGGATACAGTATATTTTCAAAAGCTTACACAAAAACGTTGTAATTGGTTAACAACATCTATATAAAATTTATTCAACCAATGATATGATCTTATTTTTCATCTCGGCTGTAGGACCAATAATATTACGCATACATTTTAGACGCTTAAGAACTTTAACAGTAAAAATTGTACTGCGCCAAATGTTCATTTGGACAATTAATATCACTGCAGTGATCCACGAGATCATAATATTTGACAATATTAAACCTATTTTTAGTGTCCATTGGGGTTGTGATCAAACCAAAAGAACATAAAGGAGGGGTGAAAGGTATCAGAGAGACAGTCAAACTCATTGATCGAAAATAAACTGACAACGCCATGACTAAAAAAAAAGACAAACAAACAGTACACAAGAAACAACATAAAAAACTAAGGATTGAGCAACACGAACCCCACCAAAAACTGGGAGTGATCTAAGGTGTTCCGGAAGGATAAGCAGATCCTACTCCACATGTGACCCCGTCGTGTTCCTCGTGTTATTTCAAACCCGGTAAATAGTTTAATTCGGTAGGTCATATGACGTTTACATTTTCTGACGTCAGACACGCAAAGCAATGAATGTGTTTTTTAATTTGATAGATGCTTTTGTGCCTTTTTGTATATGATTGTTTGTTTTGAGATTGTAACACAGTGATGACTGCTGTACCCATATTTTGACTTTTGTTTGTTGTGTCTGTTTTGTTCACGCATCGTTGTAAATATAACGGAATTTGACGCGACTGTCATATAAGTGAGAGGTTTAGCGCTTTAAAACCAGGTTCAATCCACCATTTTCTACATTTGAAAATGCCTGTACCAAGTCACGAATATGACAGTTGTTGTCCACTCGTTTGATGTGTTTTGCCATGTGATTTTGCCATTTGATTATTGACTTTACGATTGAATTTTCCTCGGAGTTCAGTATTTTTTGTGGTTTTACTTTTCACATTCATGAAAAGGGAAGGGGATTGTAGTTACGACGTAGGAAACATATCCGATATCATCTGTGAAACGGTTATTCCATTACGGTCAACCAACTCGTGATGGCGTCCGTAAAATTTACGATGGGATGATTTCAAGTGCACCATTTGGAACTCTTGGTTTAATAGCTTCCTTGTGAGCAGCAACCCTCTATCAAGGAAATCATGATAGGAAATACAAGCGCGGGAATATCGTATCAATTAGGAGACATATACTCCGTATGCAGGCGCGGCTTGAATGTTGCTACATAGAAATGGAAAGTTCACAATTGGGAAGCTGAAATCATCTCGTTTGTCGTAATTTTTGTTTTCAACCGACCGTCATTATCTTTTTCTAGATGTAAGTCAAGATATGAGGCAGACTTAACTGTATCTGTTGTATCCTTTATCTCTTGTTCGATGGGATAAATGCGTTCAACATAGTCACCAAATTTTGAATAATTTAGTGAGAGAACATCATTCACATAGTGGAAAGTAAAGTTAAAGGATATTGATAAGATCCTAAGAAGTTCCTGTTTGAAGTCAGCCTCAAAATAATAAAGGGACAAGTCGGCAAGAAGGGGGACACAATTAGTTCCCATTGGAATGCCGACAGTCTGTTGAAAAACACGTCCTCCAAACGTAACAAATATGTTGTCAATCAAGAAATCAAGCATCTTGATAATGTCAGTTTCAGAGAATTTTTTGTTTGAATCAGTGTGATTCTTTACAAAGTAGGATTTATCCCTCTCTAAGACAAGATACTTATATCTATGTTGGCCATTCTTTTTTATGAACCAAAGCAAATGTGATCAAATTTGTCTTCATTCTATTTTCTGTTTAAAGACCATTAATTGGGATTCTCGGTTTTGTCGGATTTATTATACACCTTCAAAAATGTGAAGGCTTTATTTCAATGACTGATGTAATATATACCAGAATAGAAAGTATCAAAGGACTGAAGTACTGAACATCGGATGACCGAAAGTTCTTGTGGATGGTCACACGCACTTGTCTAAAAAAAATCACATCTCTATACTGAAAGTTAGGTTAATTTACAAGGATACATTTTTTTTTCGGAAATAAGTTCGTGCGTGGATGATGAGTAAATAACAATGAATTCAACCTCACCGTAATGACTATTATATTGTAGGATTGTGTTTTTATACGATCGGTTACCAGTCAAAAACGAAAGTAAATCTCTGTGGCGACAATACATTGGAAAGCCTTCACGGTCATCGCGATGCAAATGAAGTGTTGTCAGATCATTGTAATCAAAGCTTAGACAGATTATCTGTACATTGTATCTTAATCAGATTGGTTAGGCACCGACTCTTCATCTAGTGTGGGCCGGAGCACGTGTACCTCCTTGTTCCAGGAGAAACATATTTATCGAATTTTTTTTAAATAACATGGTTATTTTTTTTTTTTATTTCATGTCTCTCATTTCAATGGAAACAATTATTTTGATTCCCTTCTGAAATTTGGAATCAAACATTTACAAGAAAATGTGCCCCCCGCAATCACCCAAAAAATTCAATGGTCAGTATTTTAGCCCTGTTTACTAGAATCTGGAGTTGTATCTGAGCGGCATTCCTTTTATATTACGGGTAGCTGTCTAATGGCGGTGCTTTCATGGTAGCATGTTCGCCTCGAGTGTGGCTGGTCGTGGGTTCGAATCCCGGCCGGTTCAAAACAAAAAAGAAAGGTATTTGCTGCTTCCCTGCTAAGCACGCGAAATTAAGGAGTAAAAGCAAAGACTGGTTCGGCTCGAAATCAGAATAATGTGTCCGGGTAAGGTGCAATGTATTCCTGTGAACTAGCTAGTCTCGATTACCCAGACGCATATATGAAAAATAAAGCGGCTGGATGATCGAGACTATGAACTAGCATGTTAAAAATTCGGCTCAGGGTGTCGGTCTAGTACAAAACAGGGTTTATATTCATTTCACATTTATATGTTCTCGTACGAATATGCACCTGTCCCAAATCAGGAGCCTGTAATTCAGTGGTTGTCGTTTATTGATGTTTTACATCATACCGGTATTTGTTTTTCGTTCATTTTTTGTACATAAATTATGCCGTTAGTTTTCTCGTTTAATTTGTTTTACATTTGTCATTTCGGGGCCTTTTATAGCTGACTATGTGGTATGGGCTTCATTGTTGAAGGCCGTACAGCGACCTATAGTTGTTAATTTCTGTGTCATTTGGTGTCTTGTGGAGAACTATCTCATTGGGAATCATACCATATCTTCTTTTTTTTTATATATATATATATATATATATATCAAATTTTCGCTCGACGTCAAGCATCCATTCATAATCATGCAAGTAAAGCTGTGCAATAAATGCATGACAACATAATAAAAACATGCACGCAAATGTGATGCACCGAGTTAAAGATCATCCCATATCTCCTTTAATTCATTTTTAGGGGCCTCAGTAGCCGAGTGGTTTAAATATCTAGCCTTTGGTTGTGATTCCGAATCCCACACGTGGCAGGTAAAGTCGGTGGTTCTCTCCGGGGACTTCGGCTTCTTCCATCAATATAAACTCACCGCCACAAAATAGCATGATAGTGTTGAAAGTGGCGTTAAACACCAATCAATCAATCAACAAATTAATCAACCAATCATCCATACCGGAATAATTATGCAAGAGTAGAAAATTTTGTAGCTATCGTTATGAAATATTTTTAAAATTGACTTTGAGTTCATTGGTGTCTTTTGCAATGAATAGAAATCAGAAGATATGGTATGCCTGCTAATGGTTAACCGTCGGAAGGACCGAATATCGAAAACGAAAAACGCTAACCGGTTAACCGGACTTTTTTCAATTTTAATAGATTTGATATAAATGTGTATTGAAATCATTAAATTATGTTGTTCTATTCAAAACTATCATCGTGGTAATTAATTTGACAGATCAATTGTCGAGTATATTGATTGCTATTGTTAACTTGATAAAAAACATGAAATTAATTAGAACTTAGACAACTTGTCTATCAGCTTGGGGCAAGATCTTACCAATGAGACAACTGTACATCCAAGTCATAATGTGAAAAAGTAAACAATTATAGGTCAAATTACGGCTTTAAACACAGAGCCTTTGCTCAAACCGAACAGCAAGCTATAAGTAAGAGCCCCAGTATTTGTTTTATCATATTTTCGCCGCAGCCGGGAAATTCTTCAACTAGCTCCTATATTAATTGATCTTAATTTTCCTCTGAAAGGTTTGAAACTTTAATTTTTGTTAAATTGCACTGAGACTGTCTCACTTTATCTTGAAAATGCACTTTCGCTTGCGATAGCAACAGATTTAAGAACTATTTCTTAAACTTAATAACTAACTGTATGCTCATAATTGTAGACCCCGTATATTCGTTATTGTAGACCCATCGATTTTTTTCATCTTAAATCGAGGAACCAACATGTCAAGGTTTTTCTCTTCTTAAATCGCAACTATTTTCAAAACGATAGCTACAGATTTAAGCCGGGATTTATATTTATTCCACAGAAGCAGATCGGAATCAGTTATGACGTAGACAGTAATCATAATAATAGTAATCATGTTCATTGACCATAACGATGATGAAAGCACATCATATAATGACGTTTCGCCATCATATAATGAAGGTAACCGAACCACATGATATAAGATTACAAGCACATAATATAATGACACAACCACATCATATAAAGGTGTTTGCACATAATATAAGGGAAAATGCACATCATATAAGGATTTTTGCACATCATATAAGTATATTTGCACATCATATAAGTACATTTGCACATTATATAAGGATATTTACACATGGTATAAGTACATTTGCACATCATATAAGAATGTTTGCACATCATATAAGTATATTTGCACATCATATAAGTACATTTGCACATTATATAAGTATTTATGCACATCGTATAAGTATATTTGGACATCATATAAAGATTTTTGGATATCATATAAAGATGTTTGGACATCATATAAAGATACTTGCACTTAATATAAGCATATTTGCACATCATGTAAAGGTGTTTGCACATCATATTATGACAAGTGCACATCATATAAAGGTTAATGCACATCATATAATGACAAGTGCACATCATATAATGAAAATGGTCATAACAAGACATTTTTGGCGTTCTATAATGTCTGCCTGGCATGGTTCATCTGACCTTGACTTCATTTTCATTGTTTATTGGTTAATGTTTAGCTTTCTTGGTTAAGTCTGTATCTTAGAAACTATAAGCAATAGGTCAACTTCATTTAGTATATTGAAGATTGTAAGGTGTACATGTATTTCTTGTTTGGTTTATATGACCTTGACCTTATTTTCTTGGATCATGTTAAGTTTATGTTATAGTTCTAGTAAAGCTTTATATTATTAAGGACTATCAACATATTATCAATGATTAGTAAAAAGGCGAGACATTTCAGTGTGTGCAAGGAAATGTAGGATTGATTTCCTACAACTGTCAAATTCATTTTTTCGAACTTTTTTCGTATGCAATGGCGTACTATGATTTGATGGTTTTTCACTTCAATAGCAAATTACTTCGCAGTTCAGGTATTTAAGAGAAACATATTCAAAACCATTGCCATCAGAGTCGGGGTATGTTGTTGATAGTTATCTATCTGTTAAGAACTATGAACAAACGACTAGATTGGTTGACACAGAAATGAAAATGATATCTTTAAAAAACACCCCAAAAGGTGACGTCAATACGATCTAATGCTTAGCAGATATCAACTTCGTCACAAAACTGTCAATCTATTGACAAAGCACATATACTAGTGTGTATATCCGTTAAATATGGTAAAATAGGATTTCATTATATATGGTAAAATAGGATTTAAAAAATTACAAATTCAATAAATGTTTATTGTATAATTATCTTCAAGATCTTTTTTTTTATTTTGCAGATATTGTGAACAAGACATTTTATTCTGCCTGCCAATGATTGATTGAAACTTGTAAATCGAGTTCAAACTATGAAGCCAACTGCTAGTATGCAATATAGGGAATAGATAATTGAGTTGGGAAGTGAAACATTACTGTGGGCTTTTCAACTGCTGAAGATAATACCCTTTTGTGAGGTTTCTTAACTGAGAAATGGCTACAAGAAGTGAATTTCGCAACTACAACGAAGTAAACACAAAAGGTGAAACACCTCTACATTTAGCAGCCAAAAATAAAAACCATGACGGTAAAATTTACATTGAGAACTTATTGACAAAGGGCGTCGACGTCAACGCCCGTAATAAGTGGGGTCAAACGCCACTCCAATATGCTGCCATAGCTGGTTGTTTACAAAATATTGAGATTATGACAAATTATTCTGGTATTGATGTCAATAGCAAAGATATAAACGGATACAATGCCCTTCAGAGTCTCATTACTGCAAATGATGGCGAAAGTAACAATTCAGATGACAATTTGTCTGTAATGAGTACTTACCTTCCAGATCTATTTTCATCCGATGACGCTGACATAATCAAAATGATACATCGTTTACACGCTCGTATGAAAAAAACATTTAGTATCGATCTTAGAAAGTCTTTGCAAGCTCTCGTCAGTGCCGGAATCGATGTGAACAATCAGACTACATTTGGAGACGGAATCCTACATCTCATTTCTAGGAGGGAGGAAAACACGCCATTATTAAAGTTTTTTATTTCGAATTTTCCAGACACAAATTTAAATTTGATTAACAAAAAGAATGAAAACTTTTTGCATGTCTATGTTACCCATGAACTTTTAGAAGAGATTATAAAATTGTTTAAATGCATTGCAGAATATGATCAATCTAGTTTGAGGGCATTGTTATTCAGTAGAGATGTTTTGGGAAGAACGCCATGGAATTTAATGATTGGCGGAGCAGGTTACACTACATCTGCCGAAAATCTTAAAACAATCCTTAGCTATGGTGTGTCTCCTGAAGTCAGGGATACACTTGGAAATACAGTAATGCATCAAATGTGTGGCGTTTCACATGGATATGCGTATGGCGATGTATTGGAATATCACCTGGAAATTGGTGCAGACATAAACGCACAGAACATATACGGGGAATCTGTTTTATCCCTGACGTTAAGTGAGCATATTTTCAATATTTTTTGTGAGTTCAATGCAGATTGCAAAATTTACGATAGATGGGGACGAAGTGCGTTGGTTTCTATCATGAAATGTAGACCTCTGCCAGATTTATTCAGAACTTTCCTTGTACAGGGGACAGTAAATTTAAATACCAGTGACATGTATGGATCTACGCCACTGCATTTTGCAGCGTATCACAATTATGAGGAACAAATAGAGATGTTGTTATTATTTGGGTTAGATATAAATGCTCGCGACAATCTCCAAGAGAGACCTCTGGACACAGCAAAGAGACACAATAGTTTTTGTTGCATTGCGCTATTAAAAGCAGCAGACAGAACGGCTGTAGAACACACATCCTTTCGAAAATCAATGCATAGAGACAAGACGTTCGAAGAGATTCTTTATGGACTACCGGAGACGATAATATCGTCTTGTATCATATCACCACAAGATATTTAGACACTACTAGAACTACCCTTGAATTTAAAGGACTTCATGAACTACCTTCTCGATTCGTACTATACTAGAAGTCCAAAATATTCCTCTGAAGTAGAATCTGTCACATTGGATGTTAATAATCTTGTCACGTCACTTTGCACGCAAATTCAAAAATACGATTCTAGATTTGAAATGTCAGTTTTTCCATCTGGAAGTATGGCTGAAGGAACAAAAATTGGCCGTCCAGATGAATTCGATTTTATTTTATGTCTTGATAAGTTAAATGATATCACTGACATTGTAATGACAGACAATCGTTTGAAATCTGGATTCGCTTCTCTCAAATTTAAAACTACACAAGTTTTTGACGAGTATCTACCATTTACTGATGCTGTCGGCTATTTCTTGCCTATTTTGTTTCTGAGGTTATTCTACGATTATTGGAAAAGAGCACTGAATGAATCTCATCAATGGAAGGAGGGAAATTTCTACTATAATGTTGAAAATAGCATGCTAAAACTTTTCGCCAAACCCGTGTGTACTTTTGATGTATATTGGCTGGGTTCGGTTTATAAGCAATTGAGAATCAGTATAGATCTTGTTCCTGCAGTTTACAAAAGAGGATGGTGGCCAATAAATACTGATATTGACAAAATAACTCTCGTTAGTCCAGACATCAAAGCAGCCGGCTGTTTCCTGACGCTGCAAACAAAAGCGCTCAAAATTCTTCTTCACGACAACGACTGTATTAGCCGAACCTGTAACACTGAAGACCCTGAGGAAGAACAAGCAAAGAAGAGATTGTTGCGCATTTCAGCTGCTCCTGCAGAGATATGCCTTATGAAGTCATTGCCCGATGATTTTCGGGAAGCTTATGCCCTGGCAAAAGTTTTGAAGAAGGTATGTCCTGATATTAATGTTGAAACAAAACAATACAAGCTGGAGGAAGCAGACTTCGAATATGAAAAACCACGTAGCACAAGACCATCTGAATTAATTAAAAGCTATATGTTAAAAAATAGCGTGTTTTATGTACTGGACGAACTGAAAATGAAGAACCAATTAGAAGATGAACTTGAAGTATCTGAGATTACTCTAAAGATGTTCAATTTTCTTCTGCGATTTGTTGATGGGGGACATATGCACATGCGTCCGTACTTTCTGTCAAATGATATCAATGTCTTCGAGACATCAAGTGAGCTATCCATTAACAAAACATTTATTTTTCATTTACAAAGAGAATTTAGTATAAAGCTTATGCTAGGTATACTAAATGCTAAATTTCCAAAAGAATGTTTGGCTGCCTAAATATTTAATTTTAGCAATTAAAGCACAAGCATTCTTTGTTACTTATGTTATCAAACACGAAAACTTGTTGATTGCATTCAAATCACTTCTTTCGATAAGATTTCCTTACAATGACATCCGCTCAGGTCGAAGTCAACAGTTAAACGTGTTTAAACCGGTAGCAGAAAAGTTACCAAGACACTTCATAAAGCACTGGACATCTGCATATATATATATATAGTTGATTGAAAATAAATTTTTTAAACGTACACCTACAGAGGTCAATTATAGGAAAATGAACCAACGTTTGATACACATACTGTGGATTCATTAATATTCGTAGGATAATAATTTTCGTGGAATTCGTGGGTACAGGGGAACCACGAATTTAAGTGTTCAACAAATTACAAATTTTCTAAAGGAATGTATGCAGACTTTTCCAAAACAACGAAATCAAATATCCACGAAAATGCAAGTTTTCCTCAATCCACGAAAATTAGTACCCCCGAAAATAAATGAATCCACAGTATACGATGCATTGAGCTATACCGTATTCGCCATTTCAGAATCAAATGCATTTTAGGATACAGTATATTTTCAAAAGCTTACACAAAAACGTTGTAATTGGTTAACAACATCTATATAAAATTTATTCAACTAATGATATGATCTTATTTTTCATCTCGGCTGTAGGACCAATAATAATACACATACATTTTAGACGCTTAAGAACTTTAACGGTAAAAATTGTACTGCACCAAATGTTCATTTGGAGAATAAATGTCACTGCAGTGATGCACGAGATCATAATATTTGAAAATATTAAACCTATTTTAGTGTCCATTGGGGTTGTGATCAAACCAAAAGAACATATAGGAGGGTGAAAGATATCAGAGAGACAGTCAAACTCACAGATCGGAAATAAACTGACAACGCCATGACTAAAAAAGAAAAAGACAAACAGACAAATAATAGTACACAAAACACAACATAGAAAACTAAAGACTAAGCAGCACGAACCATACCAAAACAGGGGTGATCTCAGGTTCTCCGAACGGGTAATTAGATCCTGCTCCACATGTGGCATACTTCGTGTTGCTCATGTTATTACAAACCCGGTAAATAGTCTAATTCGGTAGGTCACATTCGTGAAAAGGAAAGGGGATTGTGGTTACGACTTAATGAACATATCCAATATCAACTGTGAAACGGATATTCCATAAGATATAAAAGGTAAGCTTAAGATATGACCAAAGATATATGAGCAAATCAGGATTCCAAAAATTGAATAGAAATAAACATTGTTTCTGCCACTGTTCTTTGTGTGTTTTTTGATCAATATGTTAATAATCGGAATGAAACGCAGATCAGATGGACCCTAAAGATAAATCAAATTAAAACTGTCTTGCAGATTAAAGTTATACAGTGCAACCTGTCTTATCCGAGAAAATAAGGGCCAGATAATTGTGTCGGATTGTACAGGTTGTAGGAATACTCAGGTTTCACTTTTGAACAAGATAAGAAACGAGGGGCGAAAGATACCAGAGGGACAGTCAAACCCATAGATCGAAAATAAACTGACAATGCGATGGCCAAAAAAAAGAAAAAGACAAACAGACAAATAATAGCACACAAGACACAACATAGAAAACTAAAGACTAAGCAAAATCTGGGGGTGATCAGTAAATAAATGTGTGTGTTTTGTGCTAACATGTGTAAACCATTTGAACAACTAATCATTTGATTCTCGATATTTCGACGAAATTGTAAATCTTTTTTTATTTCCATCAGAATTATTGGCATATTGCTGGTTATGACATTCTTTCTTTATCAAAATTACTGACACTGTTGCACGTCCAATTTGATACATCTTGCAAAGTTGTTTTAGTGGATGATCTTACCCTGAGACAACAAGTCAAAGTGGAATAATATAACTATTTTTTTTTTATCGCAGCTCTTCTAGACTATATGAAAAAAACATTTACGCTTCATAACAACTAATGACACTAATTCAGAATACCATATAATAATAAGTATAACATACTTTATATACTACTAAACAGTATGTACCCTTTATGAACCCCGGATACAATGTGTAGGTATGTCAAATTAACAGTGAGTTCGTATCCTGTCTTCCTGGTGTAAAAATATGAATAGTATCTTCATATGCTTGAGGTTTAGAGTTCGATTCCCCGCATAGACATTGGAAATTTTAGAACGGGATGAGGTATGAGGTGTTAACACTATCCTTTTTGAGGGCTGTTTTATATTTTTTTATTCTTATTGTCTATTTTGGTTAATCCTCGTTCTGTCTAACTTTTATATACATACTCATAACTAATGTGATCAAATTTGACAATTTGATTCTGACGTTTCGTTCAAACTTTATGTCGCTAACATGATATAAAAATGTATTAAAATATGGGGTTTATTTTATCCAGGCATGCATGTATATATGGCGTTAGTTGGATTAAGTAAGACGTTTACAACAGCCCTTGAATTTATTTAACACCGGGGTCATTTTTGACACGTCTTTTAATCTTTATTTAAATTCGTAGTATCACAGGCCAGTGTGGCTTATATAAACAGATTGTCAAATTATAAACGCCGAAAGATAGTACAAAACCGCAAATTGGAGTGACTTTTGATTTATTTTAGTATTCATCCAAAAAATGAACATCGTGGCCAACATTGTTGGAAGTAAGGCTTAACATTATCTTTCGGATATTCATAATGTTATTGTGGTTAGTATTGTCCTTTATATAATATGCAACTCAATATAAAGTTTGAAATTTTGTAGCAAAATCCTTTCAACAGCAATATGACGCATAACATTATGATTTTCAACCCTATAATTGAAATATACAGGGGAAAGTGACCCTAATCCTTTGGATTTTCAACCTATTCATTTCGGAAAGTGTTTGGTTTTTCGGTAGTTTTGGACTAAGCACCGGCAAATATCAAACCAAATCATATAATCGGTAAACCGAAGTAAGGCAAACGGATAATTCAATAAGATATTTAGTTCAATTTTACTGTTGAGTTTTTATTTGCGAAATGCGTTTATAACGTACTTTTTACCTGCTACTGACATTTGATTTTTATTACTTCCAGTTAGTAATTTGTATTATATTTATCACTTGTGTTGATCAAAATTGTACTTATGTTAAACTTGTCAAGGACAAAAAATGGAGCATCTGTACTGTAATTATGTTTGCTTTTAGTAGAATTTTGGGAATGTGTTCTTTGGTTCTTAATTGATTTTCATTATGTGTAAATTGCGTTTTCTGGTTTTTTTTCTGTTTTTTTAATTTTTAATTCTTTTTTTTTTTGGGGGCGGAGGGTGAGGGTTAATCGATCTATTGAAAGCTAGGACTAATATTGGATCTAATAAATATTCGTGTAATAGTCCCAGATTAAAGTCTGTATAATAAGAAAACGTAACTTCAGTAGACTACAAAGTTTTAACAAGGAAAGTAGTGGGACTTTTCAAAATTATTGTAAATTGGATGTAATTATTTTGTTGGGTTTCTGTCTCATTATTAAAAGTAATACTCCTAACAATTCATTATCAAGGACGTTCTCACGATACTCGGATAAAATTTGTAATTTATAACTGAACATGTTATCAGTAAAGTGTTTGTTTACATATTGTTACTAAATTTAGTTATGATACGTCAGGTAAAATCCAATATGGAAGATGCACACAGTCACAGGCGACAGAAACAGTAGTAAGTGCAACAAGGCTTTTATTCAATCAGCAAAAACATCCTATTTTTCATAATGCTTATCTTTTGCTTACTTAAACAGAATTGAGTCATAAATTCTGCATGTGATGTTGGTATATGAATTTTTATTCAAAAAGTAGCTTTCAAAAAAAGCTTGCCTGACGTCGTAAATAATCTGTTATTAAATCAGATCGAATACACATTTATCCACTTCATGACCTATAAAGGCAACAGTAGTATACCGCTGTACAAAATTAAAAAATCAATTGAGAGAAAACAAATCCGGGTTACAAACTTAAACCGAGGGAGAAACACATCAACTAAAAGAGGAAACAGAAACACTAAATTGCAGCAAAAACAAACGCCAACATACACAGAAACGAACTATTTGATAACAACTGCCATATTCCTGACTTGGTACAGGATATTTTAAGAAAAAAATGGTGGGTTGAACCTGGTTTTATGGCTAGCCAAACCTCCCAGTTATATGGCAATGTAAACAAATATCGCTAAAATGACAACACTACGTGACGTCTACAGCACAAACACACGCAAGAACAGAGAAACGCACAAATAAATTATACAATAGTCGTTAACAGCAAAATGACTGGGATCAAAGCCAGCTTTTTTATTCATTCAAGAACTATCTATTTTTGACGGGAACCATCGTGTTGTTTACCTCAAAACACAGCTGTAAGATTATTCAGATTAATTTGATTTGATGAGTAAAAAATTCACATATTGGCTTTTACACTTATCCCTTACGTAGATTCTGCGAGATAAACATGTTTTGATATCTCACTTGTGTATTTGAATTTGTTTTTCATCTCTAAGGGGTCATTGTAGAACCATTTTTAAAGTTGATTTTGAATAAGAAAAAAAATGTTTGAAATAGAACTCGAATGGCATATTTTGTCTGTTCCTGTTATCAGGAGTTCCTGTGTTTGCATTTCCCAACTTTCTGGATACAGTGCGCTTTTATACACAAATATTGTTAAAATGTTGGGTTTTACTTCCAGCGCAAGTGTCAACAAGCTAATATGTTGACAAAAATGACTGATACTTCATTTGAATATAATAAGAGCTATGAATGCTTTAAATTGCGGAATTTCACATAAAAAGAAATGTCGCCATAAACTTTTTCTTTATATTTACTAAGCGTTCATCAGCTGACTATGGTAGGAAATACAAACAGAAACAAAACCATAGTCCGAATGAAATTTTGCATAAAAAGATCCTGGTAATTTCAGTAGTCCTAATCCCACGAAATCAGCGTCGTTCATTAAACATTACGTTACCAATCTGTTTGACTTTTGTATTTGCCGAGATGTCCTTTTTTTCTTTTTCTTTTATAATCAAAAGTTACTGAACTTAAACTTTGGTAAAGAAGACAACTAGATATTTGACCTATCCATTGTAAAAAAGACATATTATTTCAAACAGCTGTCATGTAGTATTGTACTAGTATTATAGAACTATATATTGTGATCAAGTGCATACGTATGTTGGAAACTGTTAACAAAATATCTCTCATTCCAATGTCTTAGTGCATTGGTATATTTGACAGCTTTGATCCGTCACTGAAATAATGCCGATATCAAAACAGATATTTTCAAATATTGATAAGAACACACTGTGTCTGTCTGACTGTCAGTAGGTTTACATCAACCAAATTGTAATTATGAGTGTAGACCGTAAAACCATATCAGAATAATTAGACCCTTTATTGTACTCTATAAAATTAAATCGCTATGGTGTTCTCGGGGTAGTGTGCTCGTATCTGATGAGGGAGTTCGTTGGTTTAATCCACCATGCAGTTCAATCAAACCATGCAACAAAAGAAAAAAATGGTGTTTGCTGCTTCTCTGCTATGCACGCGGCATTACAGAGTACGTTCAAGGACTGGATATCGGCATAATGATGTAGGATATTGTGGCAAAAATGCAAACTGTTAACTTGTGATTTAAAATAAAATCGTTCAAAATCGAGATGAATGTGTCAGAATACTACAAAGCAGTGTTCGCATTCATGATTTTTCCTAGCAAAATGGCGTCAATTTAGACCTATAAGTTTTATTTAAGGAATCCTTCCGCTTTTTTCATTGTCCGTTTTCAGGATTTTATTACACTTTATTGCCATCTGATCTGTTAAGTTTAACATGTTTAAAAATACATTGACCTTTGAAACTTAGTTTAACTGTATGTTGAACACTGAGTATACAAGATTGAAGAACAAATTAATAAAGAGTACTGTTGAAATGACGTACAGATGCGCACCTACTAAATGTCAGCTAAAATCGGATGATTGGGAGGGGGGTAGAATTCAATTGTTTGTTTTAAAGCACGTCAATACGTCTCACTTCGCTCGCCTTAACCTTAAATTATTGATCCGTTCCTGGAATTAATTTCGTTGAGTTTGCAAGATAGTGTGTTAATGAGGAGCAAAATTGCCTAAACACAATTTAACTGTTCGAAATAATATAAAATCCGAAATGATCCATTATATATATACATATATATTCATATAAAAAAGGGTGAAAAGTGTTATATTTCGTCTCGCGTATTTTGATATATGCCACATTTGATCAGTATTTAGCATGACGAAATATTTTCTCTTCTGTTCTCGTACTATGAACAACAATTTTATTTTGTTTTGAAAAAAATCTTTCCGTACTCCATGTTCTCCTTACAACAACATTATTTTTATCTTCCTGTGTACGTTATTTTATTTAACGGCATTTTATCCAAAGTCATAGTTGTCTTTCTGGTTTTGTTTTACACCTCACTCCCTTTTTATTTTATTTATTTTGTATTTACAATGTGCCATAAATCAAATTTATTCGTTCAGTGTATGTTTACTTGTTTTTTGTATATGTCTTTTGATTCAGTTGAGCCATCTTAATTGATACTTTATAGTGTGTCTTTCTATGTTGTAATGTTACACTATTATTTCAGGTTTGAGTGACGGTTGACGCCTGTTAAAAACGTTTAAACCCGCTGCAATTGTTTGCACCTATCCTAAGTCAGGAACCTGTTGTTCAGTGGTTTTCGTTTGTTGATGAGCTCATAAGTGTGTCTCGTTTCTAGTTTTTTATATAGATTAGACCGTAGGTTTTCCTGTTTGAATGGTTTTACACTAGTCATTTTTGGGCCCCTTTATAGCTTGCTGTTCGATGTGAGCCAAGGCTCTGTGTTGAAGGTCGTACTTTGACCCATAATGGTTTACTTTTACAAAAAGTGACTTGAAGGGAGAGTTGTGTAATTGGCACACATACCACATCTTCTTATATCTCTATAATTAGGTATGGTTGATTGCCAAATAGAATTATTACTATTTAAGACAATAGAACAAAGATGTAAATAATAACATACCACAGCAATGCATTTAACAATGAGTTAAACCTTTAAAACCTTTACCGCATATTATGCTATTAGGGCCCCTAGATGAATCATTAGATACATGTACATGGAATCATTTTTCCTACTAAATTGCAAATTCTGTCTCAGTTAAGTTATTCAAGGGCACATATTATAATGTCAAAATCATGACCATCTGAGTCGGGGTCTTTTGTTGGATTTTTTTATTCGGTAAATACTATGATTTTGTGACGCAGAAATTAAGAGATAACTGTATTATATTTTTAGCTCCGACGGAATCAATAGGTGATTTGATGGTCGCAAAATAAGTTTATTGGCGACGCATTAGCGGAGACAGTAAACGGGTATTTGCGACCATCAAATCGCCAATTGATGCCGTCGGAACTTAAAATACAATATTGTTATCTCCATTCTAATGAAATAGACGTTTTGAATTGATGCCATGAAAATGGGTGATGTTATCCAATCAAAATGAACGTTACAAATGATGTTGCAGTAGAATGCAAATTATATCTAAAAAACATAACTCTAAACGGTGAAATCAAGACGATATAATTGCTTAGCAGGGATCAACTACGTCACATCTCTGCTAAGCTATTGACCAAACACTTATATGCTAGAATATGTACACTTTATATTTGGTATAATATAATTTGAAAAAAAACGAATACAAAAGATTTCAATTGTATTATTATCTTCAAGCTCTTTTTTGCAGATATTGTGAGCAAGACATTCTGCCTGCCAAATATTGATGCAATCGCATACAACTTGTTAATCGTGTTCAAACTATATGAAGCCAACTATTTGTATGCAATATGGGGAACAGATATTTGAGAGGGAAGTGAAACATCACTGTGGGCTTTTCAGCTGCTGTAAATGATACCCTTTTGTGAAGTTTCTTAACTGAGAAATGGCTACAAGAAGTGAATTGCGCAAATACAACGAAGTAAACACAAAAGGTGAAACACCTCTACATTTAGCAGCCAAAAATAAAACCCATGACGGAAAAGTTTACATTGAGAATTTATTGACAAAGGGCGTAGACATCAACGCCCGTAATAAGTGGGGTCAAACGCCACTCCAATATGCTGCAATAGCTGGTTGTTTACAAAATATTGAGATATTGACAAAGTATTCTGGTATTGATGTCAATAGCAGAGATATAAACAGATACAATGCCCTTCAGAGTCTCATTGCTGCTAATGATGGTGAAAGTAACAATTTGGATGACAATTTGCCTGCAATGAATCTACTTTCATCCAATAACGCTGACACATTCGAAATGCCACTTCGTATTAAACGAACATTTAGTAGCCAACTAAGAAAGTCTTTGCAAGCTCTCGTCAATGCCGGAATCGATGTTAACAATCAGACAACATTCGGAGACGGTATCCTACATCTCATTGCTACGAGGGATGAAAACACGACATTATTGAAGTTTTTTATTTCGAATTTTCCAGACACAAATTTAAATTTGATTAACAAAAAGAAAGAAAACTTTTTGCATGTTTATGTTACCCATGAACTTTTAAAAGAGATTATGGAATTGTTTGAATGCATTGCAGAATCTGATCACTCTAGTTTGAGGGCATTGTTATCTGGTAGAGATGTTTTGGGAAGAACACCATGGAATTTAATGATTGGCGGAGCAGGTTACTGTACATCAGCCGAAAATCTTAAAACAATCCTTAGCTATGGTGTTTCTCCTGAAGTCAATGATACACTTGGAAATACAGTATTGCATCAAATTTGTGGTGTTTCACATGGATATGCGTATGGAGATGTATTGGAATATCTGCTGGAAATTGGTGCTGACATAAACGCACAAAACATGTACGGGGAATCAGTTTTATCCCTGACGTTAAGTGAGCACATTTTTGAGATTTTTTGTAAGTTCAATGCAGATTGCAAAGTTTACGATAGATGGGGTCGAAGTGCGTTGATTTCAATCATGAAATATAGACCTCTGCCAGATTTATTCAGAACTTTCCTGATAAAGGGGACAGTAAATGTGAATACCAGTGACATATATGGATCTACGCCTCTGCATTTTGCAGCGTATCACAATTATGAGGAACAAATAGAGATGTTGTTGGAATATGGTGCAGATATAAATGCTCGCGATAATCTCCAAGAACGACCTCTGGACACAGCAAAGAGACACAACAGTTTTCGTTGTATTGCGCTATTAAAAGCAGCAGACAGAACGGCAATAGAACACATCATGACATTCATTCGAAAAACAATGCTTAGAGACAAGACGTTTGAAGAGATTCTTCATGGACTACCTGAGACGATAATATCGTCTTGTATCAAATCACCACAAGATATTAAAACACTACTACAACTACCCTTGAATTTAAAAGACTTCATAAACTACCTTCTTGAGTCGTATTATACCAGAAGTCCAAAATATTTCTTTGAAATAGAATCTGTCACATTCGATGTTAATAATCTTGTCACGTCGCTTTGCAGGCAAATTCAAAAATACGATTCTCAATTTGAAATGTCAGTTTTTCCATCTGGAAGCATGGCTGAAGGAACAAAAATTGGCCGTCCAGATGAATTTGATTTTATTTTATGTCTTGATAAGTTAAATGATATAACTGACATTGTAATGACAGCCAATCTTTTGAAGACAGGATTCGCTTCTCTCAAATTTAAAGGTACACAAGTTTTTGACGAGTACCTACAATTTACTGATGCCGACGGCTATTTCTTGCCTATTTTGTTTCTGAGGTTATTCTACGATTATTTACAAAGAGCACTGAATGAATCTCATCTATGGAAGGAGGGCAATTTCTACTATAATGTTGAAAATAAGATGGGAAAAATTTTCGCCAAACCAGTGTTTACTTTTGATGTATATTGGTTGGGTTCTGTTTATAAGCAATTGAGAATCAGTATAGATCTTGTTCCTGCAGTTTACAAAAGAGGATGGTGGCCAATAAATACTGATGTTGATAAAATACCTCTCGTTAGATCAGACATCAAAGCAGCCGGCTGTTTCCTGACTCTGCAAACAAAAGCGCGCCAAATTTCTCTACTCGACTGCGACTGTATAAGCCGAACATGTAACAGTGAAGACAATGACGAAGAACTAGCAAAGAAGAGAATGTTGCGGATTTCAGCTGCTCCGGCAGAAATATGTCTTATGAAGTCATTACCAAATAAATTTCGACAAGCTTATGTCCTTGCAAAAGTCTTAAAGAACATATGTCCTGATATTGATGTTGAAACAAAACAATACAGGCTGGAGGAAGTAGACAGCGAATATGCAAATCCACGTCGCACAAGCCCATCTGAATTGATTAAAAGCTATATGTTAAAAAATAGCACATTTTATGTACTAGACGAACTGAAAATGAAGAACCAATTAGAAAATGGACTTGCCGTATCTGAGATAACTATAAAGATGTACAATTTTCTCCTTCGATTTGTTGATGGTGAACAAATGCACATGCGTCCATACTTTCTGTCAGGTGATATCAATGTCTTCGAGAAATCAAAGGAGTTATCCTTAAACAAAACATTTATTCTTCATTGGCAAAGAGAATTTAGCATAAAGCTTGTGCTAGGTATACTGAATGAAAAATTTACAAGGGAATGTTTGGCTGCTAAAATGTTTAAATTTAGAAAATAAAATCAGAAGCAATCTTTATTATTTATATATTATCAAAAACGATTTTTTTTACTGGTATTCAAAGCACTTTTTTGGATAAAATTTCCTTACAAGGACACCCGCGCATTTCTCCACGGACACCTAGTTATCAGATTAAAAGGTCAATTATAGGAAAATGTACCAACGTTTGGTACACATATAAATGCAATGAGCTATATGTTGTTCACCATTTCAGAATCTAATGCTCTCTAGGATACAGTGTATTTTCAAAACGTACACAAAAACATTGTGATTGGTTAACAATCTCCTAAACAAAATAAAATTCAACCCATGATGTTATTTTATTTTTCATTTTGGGCGTAGGAGCAATGAAATTACACATTAATTGTAGATTCTGAATAACGTTAACGGTACCAATTTAACTGCATCAGATGTGCATTTCGACAATTAATGTCTCTTCAGTGATGCTCGAGGTCAAAATATTTGAAAATCCTTAACATATTTTAAGTATTCGTTGAAGTGCTGATCAAACCAAAAAGACCTGAAGTATGACCAAATAAGGAATCTGCGAAATTGAAAAAAAAATTAAGCGTTGTGTTTTTTTACTGCTTTTTCCTTGGTGTATTATTGATAAAGTTGGTAAATAATCGGAATGAAACGCATAGTTGAGAAACAATACACCCTAAAGATTAGTCAGATCTAGAATGTCTTTCATGGTCCACTGATTACTAGTATACAGTTTGAAAGGTTGTATGTACAGTTAATGTCAACAATGTCATCGTTCTTGAATGTTGGTTGAAATATATAGTTAAAGCATTCCAGTTAACTAATTTTTTTCATATTTGCAACTATTTACAGAACTATAAAATTTTGAGAAAAACATACGTGGTAACGGCTGTGATCTTGGTTTGTCAATGGTACATGCAACACGACATCTCCGCAACACTAATCGATTGATTAATTGTTGCTCGTCTTCCAGCGGCAAATATTACGCACAAATTATGGACGATAACAATTTACTTTTACAAAAAAAAACACTGTGTAACAGAGAAGAAGACAATTAACCTGCTGGTTCAAAATGATAATGATAAGGCACTCCAAGTAACAGCAGCTCAATTCTCATACTAATCATTAGATGTCGAGATAAAACAGAAGTTTGATCTGACATTTGTCACTTAATTAGAAACAAGAGGTTACTAGGAGCACGAGTTATTCTAATGTCTGCTTTTCTATCAATTTTGCTGTTAACAATTAATCTATATTCATAATTGTTTTTGTCTTGCCATTCAGTGAGTGTATTCGGGAAGACGAAAGAATTTTTGAAATTAAAATGCCACCAATCAAACAAGAGTGCACACGCTGATATGTCTCGCATGCTTAACTAACCATTGATTTTATGTTGAAAGTCTTATAAAAGATAAAGGTTTTACTTCAAGTATCACATAAACTTCTTTAAAGATCCTTGACTTTGAGGTCAAGGTCTGATAAATCCTGTCAGACAGATATGTACACCTTACAATTATTCCATACACCAAATATAGTTGACCTATTGCTTATGGTAATTGAAAAACAGACTCAAAACACAAAAACTTAAAATCGAACGATGAACCCTGAAAATGAGGTCAAGGTCAGATCATACATGCCAGTCAGACATGTACACTCAAAAATCATTCCATACACCAAATATGGTTGACCTTCTGCTTATAGTATTTGAATAAAATGCTTCGCTGAGCGCAGCCTGATACGACCGCAGAGGTCGAACCCAGAACAGTTGGGGCAAATTTGGACACAATTATCAAGCTTGATACTGTCTGAATTTGGATTGTGATCAAATTTTTGAAATAATATAGCTTTCTGACACAAAATAAATGTGGTCAAAGATCTTAAAAATCTATTGCGCAATACTGAATACTGTGCAATTGAAGATTTCTTCTTGAAAATTTTCAAAAAATTTGAAATTTCTAAAATTTTGAAGAAAAAAAGTATGAGCCCCCAAAAAAATTGGAACCCCCCAAACTTTTTGAACCCCCCCTTTGGAGTAATTACCCCAAACTCAATCCCAGCCTTCCCTTTGTAGTATGGAACCTTGTAGTACAATTTTAGAGAGATCCATACACTTAAACACAAGTTATTGTCTGGAAACTAGAAAAATGCTTGTTCTTGGCCCCTTTTTTGCCCCTAATTCTTGCATGTTTGGGGCAATTACCCCAAAACTCAATCCCAGCCTTCCTTTTGTGAAATGGAATCATGTGGTACAATGTCAGAGAGATCCATACACTTACACACCAGCTATTGTCCGGAAACTACAAAAATGCTTGTTTTTGGCCCCTTTTTGGTCCCTACGACAACATCATAGCATTATACGAACCCAAAAAAATGTTTGCGGTCGTATAAAGACAGACCAAAACACAACAACTTAACATTGACCAAGGAACCATGAAAATGAAGTCAAGAAGTCAAGGTCAGATGAAACCTGCCAGACTGACATGTATCCTTTAAAATCATTCCATACACCACAAATATTTGCCCTACTGCTTATAGGTTGCACTTCTGTAAATATAGACAATGCAATCTCCCATAGGAACTCCTTTTACGGCTAAAACTGTACCACTTTTACTATGAAGTTTAGTAAAAAAAATCTATCCTAGAAAGGAAAGCTCATATGCACTTCTATTTTTTTCAAAGGTCAAAATACTTTTTAGTATAGGGCTGTGTGGCATATTTTCAACTTTTATATGCCCCGAACTTCTAAGAGTTTAAGAATTCAGTACTAGACCTCCCTTCACTTTGGGTCTTCCTCAGAATTCAATTTAACCGCTATCCATGTGTATATATACTGGTAACATTCCCAAGTTATGTCTCTACGAGAGCAAACATAGAGATCATATCTGGGAACCAGTAGGTAAACAAAACAAAATATCTATGAATATTATATATCTCCCCAAAAGAGGCGTGGTTTGTGAAACAGCTGTATTTACAAAGTGCAACCTATAGTATCTGAAAAAAGGACCTAATCATGTAACTCTAACCTTCATCACTGATCCATGAAATGAGGTCGAGGTAAGGTGAACTCTGTTTGACAGACATGTAGAATTTGCAAGGAACCCATATACCAAATTAAGTTATCCTATTACTCATAATAAGTGAAAAAAAAACACTTGACTAAACAAAAATATAATTTGTGTTCAAGCATCCGCTGAACCATTAAAATGTGGTCAAGGACAATGGACATATGAAACATAACATAACATACGGTATCTGCATACAAGGTATGAAGCATCCATGTCTTCTACCTTCTAAAATATTAAGCTTTATAAAATAGTTTACACCACCGCCGCCTGATAGTAATCACTATGTCTCCAATACTACGACTTTCTTTGCAGTCCAAACAATAAAAAGCATCATGTTCCCTAGCTCAAAATCCTGGATTTGTCACTGAATATCAGAATGAACTATCTGGTCTGGGTTTTTTTTACATTTTGCATAAACACTTAGAATTTTGGATGAAGAAGATGACATTGCAAACATAAAAATCCTGTCATTTTTCTTAACCCCTTCTATTGATCAGATCTACAAATGAATTATATCATTTATCAGAAAAAGGTAATCCAGCACTTTCTTGTACTTTAATCAAAGGCAAAAGATTGAAATCAATCAAAATTATGGGTAAAATTGAGAGCTGCTCAAAATTACAAAATCACGAAAAAGGAAAATCAGGAGTTAAGACGTTCACCATGTTTCAGACACATTTTCTAAAATAAAGTAAATTTCTGATTACTTTAAATTGAGTATGTGATTAACAGTATATGACATTGGTTTCAATCAGCTTTCTTTTTCACATTTATTTTGTCAATTAAACTTAATCGTTTTTATCTTCATCATTTTAACAACATTTGGTGGATAGTTGTGTCCTTGGCAAACATACCACATCACTTTATTATTACATTAAGTCACAGAAAACATCATTTATTTATTAGTATTGGCCTTAAAAATAGCTTACAGTAACTGTGAGTACTCTTAGATCAGTATATTATGCTTTTTTTTTTTTTTTTTTTTTGCTTTTTGTTTGTCATGGTTTGTTCTTTCTTCCAATCTATTGAGTTAAGCCATTGCCACCTAATTTTTACAGTTTGTTCTTAGATTGTTGAAAGTCGTACAATGACTTTAATACAATACTATTGCTTATATCTTAGTCATCTGAACTACGGTGGATAGTCACAGATCTCCTTATTTTTACATAAACATAATATAATAATTATACAATCAATTTTAACAACTTTAATTGAAATTAGCAAACAATTACTAGTAATCGAACTACAAAAAGACTTTCCTGAATAAAGTTCAATTTAACTCTCGTATATTCCTTTAATGATACTGGTTAATATTTTTAATTCATTTGAGAGTCATATTACTTTATAGCATACACCATTGCATTCATGTTTCAGACGTCTACAAGTGCTATGGAGCAAGTATTTTTTCCTATTGTTGCAGTCGAAACAAATGCTCAAAACGTTATTCAGTGAACATTCTTCATTTGTCTGCCAACTTGAGTTACTTAGACCTATCAGTTTTAGATGAATATCACTGATTCCAAAAGTCTTACTAATTTTACAGAAAATTTTTGCAAAGTACACATGTAGCAATTTCTGGATTGTAGAGCTCTTAAAGGTTTTTAATCATCTGTCCTTAAAAAATTTCAAATGCATACAGGGCCATTTGGTGCATGGGAGTCAAACCTTTTACCAGTCTGAGCTTTGCTTAACTAGATATTGACAACTGTTCTTTGTTTAACCTAATGTTGACAGCTGTTCTTTGTTTAACCAAATGTTGACAGCTGTTCTTTGTTTAACCAAATGTTGACAACTGTTCTTTGTTTAACCAGATATTGACAACAGTTCTTTGTTTAACCAAATGTTACAGCTGTTCCTTGTTTAATGAGATATTGACAACTGTTCTTTGTTTAACCAAATGTTCACAACTGTTCTTTGTTTAACCAAATATTGCCAACTGTTCTTTGTTTAACCAAATGTTGACAGCTGTTCTTTGTTTAACCAAATGTTGACAGCTGTTCTTTGTTTAACCAAATGTTGACAGCTGTTCTTTGTTTAACCAAATGTTAACAGCTGTTCTTTGTTTAACCAAATGTTGACAACTGTTCTTTGTTTAACCAAATATTGCCAAATGTTCTTTGTTTAACCAGATATTGACAACTGTTCTTTGTTTAACCAAATGTTGACAACTGTTCTTTGTTTAACCAAATGTTGACATCTGTTCTTTGTTTAATCAGATATTGACAACCTTTTACAGTCTGATGAAAAATCAAAGTGACAGCTTCTTCCCACTATTAATCAACAGTCTCAATATCTGGGTCCTTCCTACTGATGCAACAAGGAGAATACTGGATGAACCCCAATGTTAACAAAGATCTTAATAGTTCCTCTCTGTCTGCTGCCTTTAAGTAATTATATGGTCTGCTTTAGTAAATAACTGGTTTATTTATATGATGGTCTCTTGTCTTCATCTCCTCAAATTGTATTTTGTTGCATTGGAAATAGGAAAATGTTATCTGGAAAATAATAATAATTTATTATACTTAGCACTTGTTCTGTTCCTTCTTATATAATAGAAAAACAATTAATGTCACTTTTGGCTAAAAGGCAGATTCATTTGTCAATATTCTTTTTGGGAGATAACCACCCCTAAAATCATAAACTACCATATCGCCATCTGAGCTGTATATGAATTATTTGTTTCTTGGTTTTAGTTCAATGCTTTTGAAAAGAATTTCAAAAACTGACATAAAAAACAAGAGGCTCCCAAGAGCCTGAATCTCTCACATGGAAAAACATATACCGTTTATTTTTTTTTTCTTTATAACAATCAGTTATGTTTGCTTCTTTGTAAATCCTATTTTGTGACATTTTTGTAGGTTTGTACTGATGATTACATTTACCTGTATACAGTTTATACCTATCTATTAAAGTTTTTGAAATAAAAAGTCATTAAATCACAATAAATCCTATTACAAGTTGGATAATTTGGCCATGTAGACTTGATCTGAGTTTGCCTAACATCTTTGCTAATTATAATTTCTTTCTATCTATAATAGTTTCTGCAAATACTAAAACTAGAGGCTCCAAGGAGCCTGTGTTGCTCACCTGATATTTTTGTTTACAATTGATGCATGAAATAATCCAACTGTTATACTTTTGCTTTAGTTTCAGAGATATAAGCTAAAAAGTGCATTTTACACCCATGTTCTATTTTTTTCTAGTTTGGTTAAATTTGTCTCAGTTGTTTCAGAGGAGAAGATTTTTGTAAAAGATTACAAAAATTTGCGAAAAATTGTTAAAAATTGACTTTAAAGGGCAATTACTCCTTAAGGGGTCAATTGACAATTTTGGTCAAATTGACTTATTTGTAGATCTTACTTTGCTGAACATTATTGTTTACAGTTTATTTCTATCTATAATATTATTCAAAATAATAACGAAAAACTGCAAAATTTCCTCAAAATTACCAATTCAGGGGCAGCAACCCAACAACAAGTTGTCTGATTCGTCTGAAATTTTTAGAGCAGAAAGATCTTAACCTGATGAACATTTACCCATTGTCAGATTTGCTCTAAATGATTTAGTTTCAGAGATATAAGCCAAAAACTGCATTTTACCCCTATGTTCTATTTTTAGCGATGGTGGCCATCTTGGTTGGCAGGCGGGGTCTTCATTTTTTAAACTAGATACCTTAATGATGATTGTGGCCAAGTTTGGTTAAATTTGTCTCAGTTGTTTCAGAGGAGAAGATTTTTGTAAAAGATTACAAAATTTGCGAAAAATTGTTAAAAATTGACTTTAAAGGGCAATACCTCCTTAAGGGGTCAATTGACAATTTTAGTCATTTGACTTATTTGTAGATCTTACTTTGTTGAACATTATTGCTGTTTACAGTTTATCTCTATCTATAATATTATTCAAGATAATAACCAAAATCTGCAAAATTTCCTCAAAATTACCAATTCAGGGGCAGCAACCCAACAACAAGTTGTCTGATTCGTCTGAAATTTTTAGAGCACATAGATCTTAACCTGATGAACATTTACCCATTGTCAGATTTGCTCTAAATGATTTAGTTTCAGAGATATAAGCCAAAAACTGCATTTTACCCCTATGTTCTATTTTTAGCCATGGTGGCCATCTTGGTTGGCAAGCAGGGTCATCTGACACAATTTTTAAACTATATACCCTAATGATGATTATGGCCAAGTTTGGTTAAATTTAGCCAAGTAGTTTCAGAGGAGAAGATTTTTGTAAAAGATAACAAAAATGTGCGAAAAATTGTTAAAAATTGACTTTAAAGGGCAATAACTCCTTAAGAGGTCAATTGACAATTTTGGTCATGTTGACTTATTTGTAGATCTTACCTTGATGAACATTATTGCAGTTTACAGTTTATCTCTATTTATAATAATATTCAAGATAATAACCAAAAACTGCGAAACTTTTGGACCAGGTGAACTAAAAAGAATAAAAGCCATCTTTCAAGGGCAATAACTCCTATAAGCAGTCAATTGACAATTTCAGTCGAGTGATTTTACTTTGCTGAACACTTTTGCTTGTTTCAATTTCTCTTTATCTGTTAGAAATTCTGCAAAAAACGCAAAAAATTAGTATTATTAGTATTTCGAGATCAATAACTCTTTATAAGGGGTCAAATGACGATTCATCTATGTTCACTTATTTGAAGATCATATTATGTCCAAAAAAAATTTACTATCAAACGATTCTTTCTATCAACTATAGTTTTCTAAAAAATATGCAAAATGGGTTAACTTTTTTTGTGTTATATATCGTCTCAATATTTTTAATATGTACCACCTTTGATAAGTATTTAGTATGACGATAAATTTTCACTTCTCTACTTGCACTCCGAACAACATTTTTTTTTAGTTTTGTAAATAATGTTTACTTCTGTACTCTGAACTACAAAATTATTATATCTAAATTTACCTGTGTTCCCTGTTTTATTAAACACCATTTTATTTTGTGTCATAGATCAAATTTATTCGTTCAGTGTATGTTTACTCGTTTTTGTTTAAATGTCTTTTTGATAGAGTTAAGCCATATCAGTTGTTATTTAATAGTGTGTCTTTTTATGTTGTAATGTTACACTACTGTCTCAGGTTAGGGTGAAGGTTGGCTCCTGTTAAAATATTTAAACCTGCTGCATTGTTATGCACCTGTCCTAAGTCAGGAGCCTGTTGTTCAGTGGTTTTCTTTTGTTGGTGTGGTTCATATATGTTTCTCGTTTATCGTTTTTTATAAGATGAGACCTTTTGTTTTCCTGTTTGAATTATTTTACACTAGTCATTTTGGGGCCCTTTTTAGCTTGCTGTTCGGTGTGAGCCAAGGCTCTATGTTTTAGCCATGGCGACAATTTTTCTTGATAGACAAAAATGAAAAACAAGATACTCTTAGGATCATTCAGCCCAAGTTTGGTTGAAATTAGTCTGGTGATTCCAGAGAAGATCTTTTTCACTAGACGACGGACGTTTGAACAACAGAAAACGATATCTTCAAATATCAAAGAATGAAGAAAGTGCAAACATCAAATAACTAATCTGAACATTGTTAATTGTTAAGGCTTAAATATCTTTCGGATATTAAATGAATTTGTAGTATTCTTGTATACATAATTATGCATTAACTAATTTGAATATCATGAAATCCTCAAATCTATACAGTAATTATGATTTTATCCTATTGAATATACAGGAAAGTAACCTTAATCTTATCAACCTATTCTTTCGGAAATGTTGGTTGGTATTTGGATAGCATGAATATCAACCATATCAAATCAAATGCAGTAAACGAATAGCTAAACGTATATTCAATGGTAATTATATATTTTACGTTTTCAAATGTTACTGAGTTTGTTATTATGGACTAACATGCTTTATACATGTATATTATGCATTATAATTTTGATAATTGTATTTATTAACGTTGTAAGGACAAAATTGGATATTACTGTAATTATGTTTATTGTAATTTTGCATTGTTAAACTTTGAGTGGACTAATTGGATCTTTATTATTGTATCGTTAGTTTTTGATTTTATTTCTTTTCAATTATTTTTAATTTTATTGGGGGCGTTTGAGGATTATGTTAATTGATATATTGTAGTGGATTTAATATTTAGAGCAAATTAAACGTCGTAAAGTCTGATAAATTTGTAATAGAACTAACTCAGTAGTACAATTTAAAGTAGTGATTTTAAATTGTATATTGTTACTGTTCTATTCAAATATAAAGTATTCAAACATTAAGATACGATATTTGTTAAATTTTATGTTATAGAATTAGTTTTGTAGTTACTACTTGTTTCATTAAATAATATGAGATCTCAAGGATCGATTAGTATATGCAATTTTATAACAGTAACATGCTAATAAATAAGGTTATTATAACTATTTTAATCAATTTTAGAACATTGAGTAATTATGATATAGTAGAACTGATTAATTCAAGTACCAAAAGCCTGACGTAAAAACAGTATAAATCAACAACATAACTTAACAACTAGTTTATACAACTGCATATTAAATATTGTATAATTAATTGACAATTAGTTGAACTGATTGGACAATAATTAGAGTAAAGCATGAATTGTATCAAAAATTCAAAATCACAAAAACGTTTCTAAACACGATCGATATTCACTAGATTTAAATATGTTGAACAAAATTATGAGTACCTGAACAGTAATCCTTATCAAGATAAAGAAGTAATACGTAGTTTACACAAACACAATGAAAGAAAACGCAATAAATTTAAATATGATAGTTAAAGCAAATGCTGGAGCACATCATAACGCTAATATTCAGAAAAATTTACACTTTTGAGTAACTAGCTTTACCAAACCATTAAGTTATTCAATTAAATATATGATAAATATTGCTTGTAACAGATGTGTTACCTCAACTTCTGCATACATGTGGACTATCAATTTGAATTTTTAGTTTCACAAGTGTCACTGTAAATAAGTTTGACTAAAATATCATTTGATAAATCAAGGCATATTTTCCTGTAAGAGTCTGTGATCATTCGAATAAATGTCGAACATTTTTAAAAGTCTGGTTACAATGATGCATTAACTATGCAAATCTGTACATTAAACGATAAACTTATGAACTAAAGAACAATGAAATTGATAAATTATTCTAGTCTTAGATTGGTAAACTCAAATGACTTATAAACAAAACAATTCGAAAAATTTTGATATCTAATTGTGGATTCATTTTCTCTATAAATCAATGTACAGTTCAACTGTTATTTACTATACCATTGAAATACTTTTTTAATTAAGTCAATTGTTACAAAAGTTGACTGATTAACTTTGTATAAGAAGACTAGAATGACTATCATTAAAAATTCGAATCGCTATACAAAATTGATATAATTATTTACTCAAGTATGTATAGTATAATGATGTGACTATGTAATATATTAATTAACAAAATCATTTAATATGCGATGAACATTGATACATGTCCGAAAACATGATCATTTTAAATAGTTCAGCAACTGTAAATTGTTGACTGTCATGTGTCATCAAAATTTACATATCTGAGACTAATTTACATATACCTTAGACCTATCTAGTAAAATCGACTATAGTGTTGTACTTGTATTGTATGATGATGTTTGTATTCAATCATATCAAGGATTATAAATTTCATTCAAATGTTTAGCTGCATTGAAAGAACAAAGTACTGTAGCTGTTGAATCACGTAGGATATTGCGAAACTATATACTGATATCAAATGTTGCATAATGTAATACAGAGTATCGTGTCGATTGAATCTTCCACAAATTGTGATTTAGATCAGCTTCTAATACCTATACAATATGACGTTCCGTTTATACCTATTATTACAGATCTTTAGCTTTTCATCGTAGTTACTACACTTAATTCATGTTAAAATACATATTGATATAATAAAATTGAAGAAAATATATAATGATGTTGAACCTATATCTAGATAAGATATAATTAGAAGACTGTGATGCTAGTGAGTGTATTACTAAATGATGTTATTGGATAGATCGAATGTAAAACGTAAATATGTGTCTAACAATAGATCGTTCGCATTCAATCGAGTTTATAAAAGTGTTAGGAAAATTTACTTAATGGAATATATGAAATCAGCCATTTATTAAATTATTAATATAAAAATCGTGAAAATGTTATATATTGACTATATTATAGTATGTCCACATTGATCTAGTCATTTGATAGCATATTTATCTCTAATTTAGTATGAAAAATCTTTACCTTTCTCGTTAAAAACATTGATTTGTTCCTGTTAATTTCATTTGTCTCAAACATAATTTACTTCTGTTTAAACTTTATTGTTCTGGTATTTGTTGCACTTGAGTATAATTGTATATATAAGTTGTAGATTTAATGTTGTATTAGTAGTTAAATGTCATATATATAGATGATGTATTCATTTTGTTTTAAGCTTATATTTCTGTTGACTATTGATCTTTGTGAATCTATGTTAAAATATTTGATTTCTCATAACTGTTCGAAACATTAATTTATAAAGAGAGACGAAAGATGCCAAAGGGATATTTAAACTCAGTAGTTGAAAACAATCATAATGCCATGGCAAAAAAAATACAATCGATATAGTTAACATTGGATAGTAAAATAAGGAGTTGTATCTGAGTTGATAAATTCACCCAAAACAAGGTTGGACAAGCTTAGTTGTGTTGGGTATTTGGTAGTAAAACATTTGATATTGTATGCAAACAATGAAAAAATATCAAAATCGTGTACCTAAGTACCATTGGTAAATTTAATCTGTAAGACTGTAAAACTTAGAATTAAAAATTAGAAATTGTTATATTAAAATGTTTTACAAATGTTTTACTCATCAACAGTCATGTTGGATAGTAGTTGTTTACGAATATGTCAGCTTTAAATACAATTTATTACTTACTTACGTACTGTTTTCCTCTTATAGTTGATGTGTTTTCCTCGTTCTTGGTATGTGACCCGGATTTGTTTCAGTTAAATGAATTTATGACTATTGAACAACGGTATACTACTATTGCCTTTATTTACTAAATGAAATATACAAAATAGAAAAAACATTACTTGTGGTTCTCTTTAATTTTATTTTTTTCAAAAGAAACAATATATAGTTTTCTCGGCAATTTGTACATTTTCCCCTTGATCCTACTGCGTAATATTTTTACGATCATGGACAGGACTTGATACTCGAAAGTATTAGGCAATGACGTCATGTATCAGTGCAGCAACGTCGCATGCTCAAGTCCATCCGCATCAATTTATCAATGAAATACACGCGACTTCATGTATACAACTGAACAACTATCCCAACGTTTTGTTACTGACTATTTCATTTTACTTCATATTCTCAACCAAAAAAAATACAGTTATGACAAATTGCCGATAAACAGAATAATGGCATTTTATTTTTTGATACTGACTTCATCAGCTCGAATATCAGTTCGTCCTAGCGGGCTTGCTTGATATTCTTGCTGATAAAGTCAGTATCAAAAATAAAAGTGCCATTATTCTATATGCATCGTTTCATACACCTTAAATCTTTCAGATGACTTTTAAACGGTACTACATGACATTGTACATATTACTGTTTAAGTTAAAATTAAGGGCACTTTCCACATGATGTTCAGATAAAATGTTGAACATTTTATGTTTTATCATAACCTTAAGGCAAATATTGCCGTATTTACACCACCAGTTTCTCTCCAAGTACAGACAAACCTGTGCACCTTGAAAAGTTTTGAAGCATGGCTGGACCTAGATAAATAAAATTTTAATGCATTTAAAGTTTCACAATATTGAAAACTTAACTGGATTTTGCTATTCATTTTTTTTTTATTCCTTCAGAAGGTACCAAAATAAACTAAGTTGGTAAAGTATTTTGAGAAGGTCCCCTTATATAGTAATAAATGCTGTAAATTGTATTGATTTTACATGAACAATAGAGAGACAATAGATATCTGCAAAACAATAGGTGATTTAAATTGTGGTGTTTATTTTTCGATCTTCTGTAGATTTGCAGAAAATTCACATCAAAATCCAGGTAAGTTTTTAATTTTATGAAACATAAAATGCAAATAGCAAATATAAATACATCCGGGTCGGTCCAGTTACACCTTTTAACTTACATGTTCTAGATGCATCGGTTTTTAAGTAACCGGGTAGCTTTTGTGGTATAAACATGATGAACACGGCCATTTTTGTCAATTCCCTTTGTAGAACCTTATTGGTAAAGTGTTTGTTTACATATTGTTACTAAAGGTAGTCAGGATACGTCATATAAAATCCAATATGGACATTAGGCGACATACACAGTATAGTAAGTGAAACGGATTTTATTCAATAATTAGAATAACAACCTTTCTTTTCATAATGCTTTACTATAGCTAAATTAATATAAATTTAGTCTTAACAATTTCAAGTATGTTATATTAGTATATGAATTATTATTCAACAAGTAAAAGCTTTCATAAAAGCTTGCATGACGTCATGGAAATTTTTTTTTATTAAATTAGACCAAACACAATATATTAAAATAAGTGTCGCGATTGCTTTGCTCAAAGTGTTTTCAAACCATCGTATGACCTATCCTCGCAGCCAAAGCTAGCTTTTTGTTTTATCTTGCCACGACATACATGGGAACCATCGTGTTCTCTACAGCAAGAAACTGCTATAAGATTATTCAGATTGATCTGATCTGATGAGTTACGCAAATGTAAATATTGGCTCATAACAACTATCCCCTACGTAACTTCCGCGAGATACGCATGTTTTGATATCCAATTTCTGTATTTGAATTTATTTTTTATTACACCGTTAATACGAATTCAGTACTTTGTTACACTAAATAAAAAAATATAACAAAAATACCTAACTCCAAGGTAAATTTGAAAAGGGGAAAGGCCATAAAAACTGACGAAATCAAACGTTAGATTTTATCAACGAACGGAACGAATGGACAACAAACTGTCATGTTCCTGATTTTGTGCATGGATTTTCCGACGAATATTGTAGGTTAAACCGGGTTTTATATGACAGTTGTTTAAACACCTTTAAAATTTTATCAAAATATTTGTTTGACAAAATTCGGTGATTATTCGGATGTTTACAATAAAAATTTGGTAGAACGCATGTGTTGATTATATTTGAATGTTACAAAACAACATTCCCTCAAAGTATGAAGATAACATGGATAAGTACATTTACTTCCAACTATTACGATTAAGAGGTTAGCCTAACTATTTTACCCCTTCACCTGATTGCAAGATGCGTTTTGATACAATCTGTACGATTATCGATCTAAGCATTTTCCAAAAGAGAGAGAGATAATCGTAGCCACCCTGTCAATTTAATTTGGCTTTAGCTGAAGGACCACATGTAGGCCCAGTCTGTGAACATTCTGAAAAGTAATACATATTTTACACAAGATAGCTCCTATTCATAGCTGTGACTTTTGAAATATGTAGATATTTGAGTAAATTATTAATTTATTAATTGAAAATTTGAGGATTGGGGACACTGTAGAAATCTTTTTTCTGTTGATTTTGAATATTAAAAAACGTATGAAATTGCACTCGGAGGGATATTTAAATAAACTCAGCATAGATACCAAGATTGAGATTTTACATTTGCGCCAGACGCGCGTTTCGTCTACAAAAGACTCATCAGTGACGCTCGAATCAAAAAATGTTAAAGGCCAAAAAAAGTACGGAGTTGAAGAGCATTGAGGACCAAAAATTCCTAAAAAATTTGCCAAATACAGCTAAGGTAATCTATTCCTGAGGTAGAAAAGCCTTAGTATTTCAAAAATTCAAAGTTTTGTAAACATTTAATTTATAATTATGACCATATCAATGATAATTCATGCCAACACAGAAGTACTGACTACTGGGCTGATGATACCCTCGGGGAATAAAAACTCCACCAGCAGTGGCATCGACCCAGTGGTTGTAAATAAACGCATCATAGATACCAAGATTGAAATTTTACATTTGCGCCAGACGCGCGTTTCGTCTACAAAAGACTCATCAGTGACGCTCGAATCAAAAAATGTTAAAGGCCAAAAAAAGTACGGAGTTGAAGAGCATTGAGGACCAAAAATCCCTAAAAGTTTTGCCAAATACAGCTAAGGTAATCTATTCCTGAGGTAGAAAAACCTTAGTTTTTCAAAAATTCAAAGTTTTGTAAACAGTTAATTTATAATTATGACCATATCAATGATAATTCATGCCAACACAGAAGTGCTGACTACTGGGCTGGTGATACCCTCGGGGAATAAAAACTCCACCAGCAGTGGCATCGACCCAGTGGTTGTAAATAAACTCATCATAGATACCAAGATTGAAATTTTACATTTGCGCCAGACGCGCGTTTCGTCTACAAAAGACTCATCAGTGACGCTCGAATCAAAAATTGTTAAAGGCCAAAAAAGTACGGAGTTGAAGAGCATTGAGGACCAAAAATTCCTAAAAGTTTTGCCAAATACAGCTAAGGTAATCTATTCCTGAGGTAGAAAAGCCTTAGTATTTCAAAAATTCAAAGTTTTGTAAACAGTTAATTTAAAATTATGACCATATCAATGATAGTTCATGCCAACACAGAAGTGCTGACTACTGGGCAGATGATACCCTCGGGAATAAAAACTCCACCAGCAGTGGCATCGACCCAGTGGTTGTAAATAAACTCATCATAGATACCAAGATTGAAATTTTACATTTGCGCCAGACGCGCGTTTCGTCTACAAAAGACTCATCAGTGACGCTCGAATCAAAAAATGTTAAAGGCCAAAAAAAGGTAATCTATTCCTGAGGTAGAAAAGCCTTAGTATTTCAAAAATTCAAAGTTTTGTAAACAGTTAATTTATAATTATGACCATATCAATGATAATTCATGCCAACACAGAAGTGCTGACTACTGGGCTGGTGATACCCTCGGGGAATAAAAACTCCACCAGCAGTGGCATCGACCCAGTGTGTACGTCTCGAGTGAGGGAGTTCGTGTGTTTTATTTCCATGATTCTTTTGCAGGATAAGTCTTATAACTCTTTGTGGCCATATGCCCCTCGATCGAAGTGAAAGAAGAGTATTACCTTTGAAAACCTTGTTAAAATGTATGCTCAACACTGAGTATGTAAGATCGATTTGCGCATTTACAAAGAATACTGATGAAATGACGAATGGATTCAGGCGGGGGCGCACCTGCCGGCCAACTAAAATGAGGAAACAATTTCAATTGTTTCGTCTAATCGTCTCACTTCGCTCGTCGAAATGCAAAAAGTTGCGACACCACCAACTTTGAATAATGGATCTGCCCCTGGAAATACTTTTATTGTGCTTGCAAGATAGTAAATTATTAGAGAGAGAAAACATAATCACGAGACCACGAGAATCGCATTAAATACATTAGATACATTGTATGTCAAGTAAAACCATGGCATTCTACCAAGGTCTTTGGTTGGATTTTTTTTTTTAATTTTGTAAAAACTATACCATTTTCATTTTGGGACACAGAAATAAAAAAAAATTAATAAAAAACCCTTAACGATGGCGTCAATACGACCTAGTAACTAGCCGAGATCAAATTCGTTGCAACTTTCTAATTGATTGATCAAACATATGTTTATACATATGGTATAATATAATTTGATATATAAGATCTAAGATGATAAATACCCAAACTTTCAAATGTACTACATGTTGTATCTTCAAGATCTATTTATATTGTAGATGTTGTGAGTAAAACAATCTGCCTGAAAAAAAAATAGACAGATGGATGCGTACCATACTTAAGTGGCGTGCAAATCGGGAAGCAAATTACTAGTGAGTTATAGCTGGAAAACAGAATTAAAGGGGAAGCGATGAATTCCTGTGAGCTATACAACAGACAAACGCCTACGAGAAGTACAACGTGTAAATACAACGAAGTAAATGCAAAAGGCGAAACACGTCTACATTTATCAGCAAAAAATAAAAACCTTGATGGTCAAGATTTCATAGAAAACTTATTGACAAAGGGAGTAGACATCAACGCTCGTAATAAGTGGGGTCAAACGCCACTCCACTATGCTGCCATAGCTGGTTGTTTACAAAATATTGAGACCTTGACAAAGTCACCTGGTATTGATATAAATAGCAGAGATATAAATGGATACAATGCCCTTCAGAGTCTGATTGCTGCAAATGATGGTGAAAGCACTGATTCGGATGACGATCTGGAGGACTATTTGTTTACAATGGAAAATTATCTTGATCGTGTACAGTCAACAGATGACATAGATGATATCGAAATGCCTGAAAAAACATTAAGTGTCGATCTTAGAAAGTCTTTGCAAGTTCTTGTCAACGCCGGAATAAATGTGAACAATCAGACTGTATATGGAGATGGTATCCTTCATCTCATTGCTTTGAGGAAGGAAAACCCACCATTATTAAAGTTTTTTATTTCGAATTTTCCTGACATTAATTTAGATTTAATTAACAAAAAGAATGAAAACTTTTTGCATGTATATGTTTCCGATGAACGTTTGGAAGATATTGTGGAATTGTTTGAATGGATTGCAGAGAAGTACTCAGGATCTAGTTTGAAGGCATTGCTATCCAGTAGAGATATCCGTGGGAAAACCCCATGGACTTTAATGATCGGCAATACAGGTGAATCTGCAAATTTTCGAAAAATTCTTGACTATGCCGTTTCACCTTCTGTTAATGATAACCTGGGAAACACAGTTTTGCATCAAACTTGTGGTATTTTATATGGACGTTCGCACTCAGAGTTTCTAGAATATATGCTCAAAGTTGGTGCTGACATAAACGCACAAAACATGTATGGAGAACCTGTTTTATCGCTGACGTTAGATGAGGAAGTTTTTGATATTTTCGTACAGTTCAATCCTGATTTTGAAGTTAAAGATAGATGGGGTAGAAGTACGTTGATTTCTATCATGAAATACCGACCTCTTCCAGATTTCCTTAAAGCTTTGATGGAAAAAGGGACTGTAAATGTAAACACTAGAGACATATACGGCTCTACCCCTCTTCATTTTGCAGCGTATCTCAATTATGAGGAACAAATAGAGCTTTTGTTAAAATGTGGTGCAGATATAAATGCTCGCGATAATCTCCAAGAAAGACCCCTGGACACAGCGAAACGACACAAAAGTTTTCGTTGCTTTGCGCTATTGAAAGCGGACGATAGAACGGCACAAGGAGATACCATAATATACAGTCGAATAACAATGCTTGGAGATCAGACGTTCGAAGAGATTCTTTGTGGACTGCCAGAGACGATAATATCGTCTTGTATCAAATCACCACAAGATGTTCAGACACTACTACATTTACCTTTGAATTTAAAAGACTTCATGAACTATCTTCTTGAATCGTATTATACCAAAAGTCCAAACTACTGCTCTGAAGTAGATTCTGTTACATTCGATGTTAATAATCTTGTCACGTCGCTGTGCACTCAAATTGGAAAATATGATTCTAGATTTGAAATGTCAGTTTTTCCATCTGGAAGCATGGCTGAAGGAACAAAAATTGGCCGTCCAGATGAATTTGATTTTATTTTATGTCTTGATAAGTTGAATGATATCACTGACATTGTTATGGCAGACAATTCTATGAAGAAAGGATTCGCTTCCCTGAAATTTAAAAATATACCCGATGTTGACGAATACTTGCCGTTTACTGATGCTGATGGCTATTTCTTGCCAATTTTATTTTTGAGGTTATTCTTTGAATATTTGAAAAAAGCACTGAATCAACCTCATTTGTGGAAGGAGGGAAATTTATACTTTAATGTTGAAAATAAAGTAAGGATAATATTCGCCAAACCAGTGTTTACTTTTGATGTATATTGGTTCGGTTCTGTTTACAAACAAATGAAAATCAGTATAGATCTTGTTCCAGCAGTTTACAAAAGAGGATGGTGGCCTAAAAATATTGATATTGATAAAATACCTCTCGTTAGTCCAGACATCAAAGCAGCCGGCTGTTTTCTAACTCTGCAAACAAAAGGGCGCCAAATTTCTCTAAACAACTCCCACTGTATAAGCCGAACATGTAACAGTGAAGACAACGACGAAGAATTAGCAAAGAAGAGATTGTTGCGTATTTCAGCAGCTCCTGCAGAGATATGCCTTATGAAGTCATTGCCAAATGATTTTCGGCAAGCTTATGTCCTTGCAAAAGTTTTGAAGAACGTATGTCCTGATATTGATGTTGAAACAAAACAATACATGCTGGAGCAAATGGACCTGGAATATGCAAGACCACGTCGCACAAAACCATCTGAACTGCTTAAAAGCTATATGTTAAAAAATAGCGTGTTTTATGTACTGGACGAATTGAAAATGAAAAACCAATTAGAAGATGGACTTGACATATCTGAGATAACTATAAAGATGTACAATTTTCTTCTTCGATTTGTTGATGGTGGAAAAATGCACATGCGTCCGTACTTTCTTTCAAATGATATCAATGTCTTCGAGAAATCAAAGGAGCTATCCTTACACAAAACATTTGTTTTTCATTTGCAAAGAGAATTTAGTATAAAGCTTGTGCTAGGTATACTGAATGCTCAATTTCCAAAGGAATGTTTGGCTGCTAAAATATTTAAATTTGGCAATTAAATCAGTAGCATTCTTTATTATTTATGTTATCAAACACGAAAACTTGCTGATTGTATTCAGAGCACTTATTTTGATAAGATTTCCTTACAATGACATCCGCGCACGCCTAAGTCAACAGTTAAACCTGTTCATATTAGTAGCGGGAAAGTTACCAAGACACTCCATAAAGCACCGGACATCTGCATATATATAGTTGATTGAAAATAAACTTTCTGCACGGACATCTAGTTATCAGAGGTAATGGTCAATCATAGGAAAATGTACCACATTTGATACACATATACGATGTAATGAGCTATAAGTTATTCACTATTTCAGAATCTAATGCATTCTGGGATACAGTATATTTTCAAAGGCGTACCAAAAAACGTTGTGATTGCTTAACAACGTCCATAAAAATTTATTCAACCATTGATGTGATCTTATTTTTCATTTTGGCCGTAGGAGCAATTATACCACACTTTAGATTCTGTATAACAGTTACGGTACAAATTTACTGTTCCAGATGTGCACTATAACAATTACTGTATCTTCGGTGATGCTCGAGGTCAAAATATTAGAAAATCCTTAACCTTTTATTGGTATTCGTTGGGGTGCTGATAAAACCAAAAGGACCTAAGATGTTACCAAATCAGGAATCAGTAAATTGAAAGAAAATAAGCATTGTTTTTACCGCTGTTACCTTTGTGAATTATTGATTAAGTTAGTAAATAATCGGAATTAAACGCAGTTCAGAATATTACACCATAAAGATAAATCAAATTAAAAATCTTACATGATCCACAGATTAAAGGTTATACAGTGCAACCTGTCTAATCCGACACAATACGGGGCCAGAGAATTGTGTCGGATTGTACAGGTGTCGAAATACTCAGGTTTCACTTTTGAACAAGACACGTATGCACCACGTGGTATGCACAACAATATCAGTAAATAACTGTGTTTTTTTTTTTGCACTAGCATGTGTAAACCATTTGAACAACAGATCATCTACTTCTCCATATTTCGACGAAATCGTAAATCTTTTTATTTCCATCAGAATTATTGTTATATATCTGGTTATAAAATTCCTTCTTTATAAAATATATGATTCTGTTGCACGTCCAATTTGATACTTCTTGCGAAGTTGTTTTGGGGTTATTTTTGGAATTTTATCGGAGTCTTCAATCAAATTTAATCTTTCGTCTAAACTTAATCCTTTCTCGTCCGTTTTGGTGGAGGCGAATCAGTGCCAATTTTCAAAATTCTCTTTTACATTTATGTGTCGTAGTCATGTTATATAATACATGAAGAATTTTTACAAAGAAACAGAAAAAAGACTCACATTAAAAGTTGTATGTATATGTTAGAGAATGACATTAATCCTTTTCTGTAATAGTTATCCCATGAGGACGCGGTGTGTCAGTGTATTATCACCCCAATGGGTTTTAAATTTGCAATTTTGTATCGAAATGCCTTTAACAGCAACATGAAGCATAACAGTATGATTAACAATACCGTGAGTGAAAACAAAATACAGGTGAAATTGACCTTACTCATTTGGATTTTCGTCTTATTCATCAGATAATCGTTAAACCAAAGTAAAATCAGACGGATAATTCAATAAGATATTTAGTACAATTTTACAATTTTTAGTTTTTATTTGCGAAATACGTGTATAGAATACTTTTTACCAGCTATTGACATTTTGTTTTTATAATATCCAGTTAGTAATTTGTATCATTTTTAATTCTTTTGTAGATCAAAATTGCTCTTATGTTAAACTTGTAAAGGACAATTATGTGTAAGTTGGGTTTTTCTGTTTTTTTTTTGGTTTGCTTTTTGGCGGAGGGTGAGGGTTAATCGATCTATTGAAAGCTAGGACTAATATATATTAGTGTAATAGTCCCAGATGAAAGTCTGTATAATAAGAAAACGAAACTTCAGTAGACTACAAAGTTTTAACAAGGAAAGTAGTCGGACTTTTTCAAGGTTATTGTAGATTGAGTGTAATTATTTTGTTTGGGTTTCTGTCTCATTATTAAAAATAAATTATACTCCTAACAATTCTTTGAATATCAAATTTTCAAAATCAAGGGCGTTCTCACACGATACTTGGAAAAAATTTGTAATTTATAACTGAACATGTTATCAGTTAAGTGTTTATTTACAAATTGTTACTAAATTTAGTTATGATACGTCATGTAAAATCCAATATGAAAGATGCACACAACCACAGGCGACATACACAGTAGTAAGTGCAACACGGCTTTTATTCAATAATTAAAAACACCCTTTTCATAATGCTTTACTATTGCTTACTTAAGCGGAATTGAGTCATAAGTCCAACATGTGATGTGAGCATATGAATTGTTAATGTAGTGACCAGGCAATTTTATAGAGTAAAACTAGTATTTCGCCAGCTAGGAATTTGTTACAAATTTATATACATGTATAAAAGGTATAATTTGATTTAAGAAAGTAACCTTTTGGACCATTGTTTCTTTGCTTCAAGTATATTTTATCAAATTTCTGCCCTACTTCCGAAGCATGTTGACCGGAGGTAGATGGACATGCTGCATTTTCTATTCATTAAATTTACTGGTCAACTTAAGCCAATGCTGTCCTTGGGTTCAAAGTTAATTCGAAGATCTCGGCATTTATCTCCTCACTTACGTAATAAAATTGTTGTTTTTCACGGTGTGTTTGCTTCCATTGTTTCAATAAGTATAACTACTGGAGTGTTTGCTACATCTAAGAGTTGCTGCATTGAGCCGGCTTGCATCACGCCACCCTCAAACCCTCCAGACTGCATCAGTCTATTTGGGCGAAATAAGTTTTTTGTGTACAAACACTCCAGTGTCCTTGACCTATAAGGTATGTAATTATTATTAGATAAATGTGAGGGACCGTCTCAAGAGACATAAGTATTACTTTGTCGGCGCTTGTTTAAAATAAGGTCCGTTTAAGTTAAAAAATAAGAAATTACTATTGATTTAAGGATTAGGTTGGGAGAAATTACATTCATAAATGAAATTTGTGAATAAATAAAGTTTAACATATTTACTAGACCCTTTTTAAGAAAGGCTATTTGTCAGAACAGTTGTCTGTTGTAATTTTATTTTACATTGTTGAATTTATATGCAATTTATTGAACTTTACTAATGTTATTGGTATAATAAATATTATATTTGGAAAAATTCTTGTTTAATTACATTTGTGAAACATTGAAAAGCAAGACCTATATAGGTAGAATGTATCCTGCTGATCGAACCAAGCGAAGTACTAACCACTACATGTCCCAGGAGGCATATATTATGGCATTGTTGATTTGTCGTTGACCCCCTCCTGCTACAGTTATTCAACAAGTTGAAGTTTTTAAAAAAGCTTGCCTGACATCGTAAATAAAAAAGTTATATCACAAAAATACTGAACTCCGAAGAAAATTCAAAACGGAAAGTCCCTAATCAAATGGCAAAATCAAAAGAACAAACACATCAAACGAATGGACAACAACTGTCATATTCCTGACTTGGTACAGGCATTTTTTTATGTAGAAAATAAGCCATTATTAAATCAGATCGAACACTTATATATATTTTCAAAAAGTTGTCACAATTGCTTTACTCAAAAATATTATCAAACCATTTCATGACCTATACTAGGAGTCAAAACCAGCTTTTTTATTTCTCTAAGTATTATCTATTGTTTACGGGAACCATCGTTTTGTTTACTTCAAGAAACAGCTATAAGATTCTTCAGGTTAATGTGATTTGATGAAAAAAACAAATTCACATATTGGCTTTTCACATTTATCCCCTACGTAAATTTCGCGAGATAAACATGTTTTGATATCTCACTTTTGTATTTGAATTGGTTTTTCATCTCTTAGGGGTCACTGTAGGACCATTTTTAATTTTGATTTTGAATTAGAAAAAAAAATGTTTGAAATAGAACTCAGATGGAATATTTTGTCTGTTCCGGGTATCAGGAGTTCCTGTTTTTGTATTTCCCAACTTCCTGGAGCCAGTGCGTTTTTATACACAAATAGAGTTAAAATGTTAATTTTTCCAGGACATGTGTCAGCAAGCTAATGTTTTGACATGAATGACTTTCACTTCATTTTAACATAATAACATAATAATAGCTTTGAATGCTTTAAATTGTGGATTTTAACATAGAAAGAAATGTCGCCAGGTATTAGTTGTTTTGTCTTTATATTTTATCAAGCGTGCCTCGTCTGATTATGCTGGGAAATATAAAAAGAAACGAAACCATAGTCTGTATGAAATTTCGCATAAAAAAGTTTCTGGTAATTTCAATAGTCCCGACCCCACGAAATCAGTGTCGTTCATACTAGATCTTTAGCCTATCTATTGAAGAAATAAGACATATTATTTTAAACAGCTGTCATGTCGTATTGTACTAGTATTATAGAACTATATATCGTGGTCAAGTGCATGCGTATGTTGGAAACTGTAAACAAAATATCTCTCGTTCCAATGTCCCGGTGCATTGGAATATTTGTCAGCTTTGATCCGTTCCTGAAATAATGCCGATATCAAAACAATCCTTTTCAAATCTTGATAAGAACACAGTGTCTGTCTGACTGTCAGCAGGTTTACAGCAACCAAATTGTAATTATGTGTGCAGACTGTAAAACCATGTCAGAATAATTAAACCCTTTCTTGTACTCTATAAAATTTAATCGCTAAGGTAGTCTCGTCGTAGTGTGCTCGTATCAAATGAGGGAGTTCGTTGGTTTAATCCCCATGACGTCCTATCAAACCATGCAACAAAAGAAAAAATTGGTTGTTGCTGCTTCTCTACTAAGCACGCGGCATTACACAGTAAGAGCAAGGACTGGATGTCGGCATAATGTTGTCGGGTATGGTGGCAAAAAAAACAGACTGTTAACTTGTGAATTAAAATAAAATCGAGTGTGTCAGAATACTACAAAGCAGGGTTCGCATTCATACAATCAAAATGTTCTCTTCCTAAATTGCATGTTATACTTTTCACTGGATGTTAAACACAAATTCATCCAACTATCCATAAAGGATTTTCCCTCATGTTCGAGTCTAAACTTCGTAATCCAGTAGGACTAATGTTCGAACATTTAACCTTGTAAACCATTTTCGTTCATGTTCAAACATTTAACATTGACAACCAGTAACTTTGATTTTTCCTAACAAAATGACGAAAATCTAGACCTATAAGGTTTATTTAAGGAATCCTACCACCTTTTGTAATTTTTCATGATTTTATAACACTTGATTGCCATCTGATCCGTTTAAGAAGACAATGACCTTTGAAAACTTTGTTTAACTGTATGCTGAACACTGAGTATAAGAGATTGATGAGCACATTTACAACGAGTACTTTTGAAATGACGTACAGATGCGCACCTACTAGAAGTCAGCTAAAATCAGATGGGGGAATTCAATTGTTTGTTTCAAAGCACTTCTATACGGCTCACTTCGCTCGCCTTAACCTTAGGGTTATTGATCCGCTCCTGGAAATAATTTCATTGAGTTTGCAAGATAGTAAGTTAATGAGGAGCAAAAACGCCTACACAAGAATTTAACTGTTCCAAATGATATAAAATCCTAAATGTTCCATTATATATACATATATATTCATATAAAAAGAAGGTAATGTGGAATGATTGATTGCCAAATGAAACAATTACCCATTTAAGACCATAGAACACAGATGTAAACAATCACATGCCACAGCAATGCATTCAACAATGAGTCAAACCTTTAAAACCTGAACCATATATTAAGCTATTAAGGCCCCTGGATGAATTATTAGATATATGTACATAGAATCACTCTTTTCCTTCTAAATTGGAAATCCCAGTTAAGTTATTTAAGTGAAAATTTTCTAAGGTCAAAACCATGACCATCTGAGTCAAGGTCTTTTGTTGGCTTTTTATATATTTGGTAAAAACTATGACCAAACGTTTAGATTTTGTGATACAGAAATTAGGCGGTAACTGTATTGTATTTTTAGCTCCAACGGCATCAATTGGTGATTTGATGGTCGCAAATTAAGTTTACTTGTGATGCGTTAGCGGAGACAGTAAACGGGTATTGGCGACCATCAAATCACCAATTGAAGCCGTGGGAGCTTAAAATACAATATTCTTATCTCCATTCTAATGAAACTGGCAGAAAACAACGTCAAATCATACATTTAAAATCTGCCATACGTCGTCTGCGCTTGCGCGTATGTTCCATAGCATCAATTGTGAATTGATTACATGAAAATTGATCACGCTATCCAATCAAAATAAACGTTACAAACGATGTTGCATTAGAAGGCAAATTATATCTAAAAAAAACATAACTCTCAACGGTGAATTCAAGACGACCTAAAACTTCGTCACATCTCTGCTAATATATTGACCAAACACATATATGCTAGAATATGTACACATTATATATGGTATAGTATAATTTGAAAAATAACAAATATAAAAATTTCAATCTTATTATTATCTTCACGTACTTTTTTATTTTGCAGATATCGTGAGCAAGACATTCTGCCTGCCAAAGATTGATGCAATCGCGTACATCTTGTGAATCGAGTTCAAACTATGAAGCCAACAACTAGTATGCAATATGGGAAACAGATAATTGAGAGGGAAGTAAAACATTAGTTTGGGCTTTTCAGCTGCTGCAAATGATACCCTTTTGTGAAGTTTCTTAACTGAGAAATGGCTACAAGAAGTAAATTCAGCAAATACAATGATGTAAACACAAAAGGTGAAACACCTCTGCATTTAGCAGCCAAAAATAAAAACCATGACGTGAAAGTTTACATTGAGAATTTATTGACAAAGGGCGTAGATGTCAACGCCCGTAATAAGTGAGGTCAAACACCACTCCAATATGCTGCCATAGCTGGTTGTTTACAAAATATTGAGACCTTGACAAAGTATTCTGGTATTGATGTCAATAGCAGAGATATAAACAGATACAATGCCCTTCAGAGTCTCATTGCTGGTGAAAGTGACAATTCGGATGAAAATTTGCCTGTAGTGAATAATTATCTTCAAGATCTAATTTCATCCGATAACGCTGACAAATTCGAAATACCACTTCGTATTAAAAGAACATTTAGTATCGATCTAAGAAAGTCTTTGCATGCTTTCGGCAATGCCGGAATCGATGTGAACAATCAAACTACATTTGGAGACGGTATCCTACATCTCATTGCTACGAGGGAGGAAAACACGCCAGTATTGAAGTATTTTATTTCGAATTTTCCAGACACAAATTTAAATATAATAAACAAAAAGAATGAAAACTGTTTGCATGTTTATGTTACCCATGACCTTTTAGAAGAGATTATCGAATTGTTTGAATCCATTGCAGAATATGATCACTGTAGTTTGAGGGTATTGTTATCCAGTAGAGATATTTTCAGAAGAACCCCATGGAATTTAATGATTGGTGGAGCAGCGTACTATACATCTGTCGAAAATCTTAAAACAATCTTTAGCTATGGTGTGTCTCCTAAAGTCAATGATACACTTGGAAATACACTATTGCATCAAATGTGTGGTGTTTCACATGGATATGTGTATGGAGATGTATTGGAATATCTGCTGGATGTTGGTACTGACATAAACGCACAAAACTTGTATTAAGGGGAATCTGTTTTATCCCTGACGTTACTTGGGCTCATTTTTAAGATTTTTTGTAAGTTCAATGCAGATTGCAAAATTTACGAACGATGGGGTCGAAGTGCGTTGATTTCTATCATGAAATATAGACCTCTGCCAGATTTATTCAGAACTTTTCTAGTAAAGGGGACAGTAAATGTGAATACCAGTGACATATACGGATCTACGCCTCTGCATTTTGCAGCGTATCACAATTATGAGGAACAAATAGAGATATTGTTAAAATATGGTACAGATATAAATGCTCGCGATAATCTCCAAGAACGACCTCTGGACACAGCAAAGAGACACAATAGTTTCCGTTGTATTGCGCTATTAAAAGCAGCAGACAGAACGGCAATAGAACACATCATGACATTCATTCGAAAAACAATGCTTAGAGACAAGACGTTTGAAGAGATTCTTCGTGGACTACCGGAGACGATAATATCGTCTTGTGTCAAATCACCACAAGATATTAAGACACTACTACAACTACCCTTGAATTTAAAAGACTTCATGAACTACCTTCTTGAGTCGTACTATACCAGAAGTCCAAAATATTCCTTTGAAGTAGATTCTGTTACATTCGATGTCAATAATATTGTCACGTCGCTGTGCACGCAAATTCGTAAATACGATTCTCGATTTGAAATGTCAGATTTTCCATCTGGAAGCATGGCTGAAGGAACAAAAATTTGCCGTCCAGATTAATTTGATTTTATTTTATGTCTTGATAAGTTAAATGATGTTACTGACATTGTAATGACAGACAATCTTTTGGAGACCGGATTCGCTTCTCTGAAATTTAAAACTACTCAAGTTTTTGACGAGTATCTACAATTTACTGATGCTGACGGCTATTTTCTTGCCTATTTTGTTTCTGAGGTTATTCTACGATTATTTGGAAAGGGCACTGAATGAATCTCATCAATGGAAGGAGGAAAATTCTACTATAATGTTGAAAATAGCATGGTAAAAATTTTCGCCAAACCCGTGTTTACTTTTAATGTATATTGGCTGGGTTCGGTTTATAAGCAATTGAGAATCAGTATAGATCTTGTTCCTGTAGTTTACAAAAGAGGATGGTGGCCAATAAATACTGATATTGACAAAATACCTCTCGTTAGTCCAGACATCAAAGCAGCCGGCTGTTTCCTGACGCTGCAAACAAAAGCGCTCAAAATTCTTCTTCACGACAACGACTGTATTAGCCAAACCTGTAACACTGAAGACCCTGAAGAAGAACAAGCAAACAAGAGATTGTTGCGCATTTCAGCTGCTCCTGCAGAGATATTTCTTATGAAGTCATTGCCTGATGATTTTCGGCAAGCTTATGTCCTGGCAAAAGTTTTGAAGAAGGTATATCCTGATATTAATGTTGAAAAAAAACAATACAAGCTGGAGGAAGTAGACTTCGAATATGAAAAACCACGTTGCACAAGACCATCTGAATTAATTAAAAGCTATATGTTAAAAATAGCGTGTTTTATGTGCTGGACGAACTGAAAATGAAGAACCAATTAGAAGATGAACTTGAAGTATCTGAGATAACTATAAAGATGTTCAATTTTCTTCTGCGATTTGTTGATGGGGGACATATGCACATGCGTCCGTACTTTCTGTCAAGTGATATCAATTACTTCGAGACATCAAGTGAGCTATCCATTAACAAAACATTTATTTTTCATTTACAAAGAGAATTTAGTATAAAGCTTATGCTAGGTATACTAAATGCTAAATTTCCAAAAGATTGTTTGGCTGCCTAAATATTTAATTTTAGCAATTAAAGCACTAGCATTCTTTGTTACTCATGTTATCAAACACGAAAACTTGTTGATTGCATTCAAATCACTTCTTTCGATAAGATTTCCTTACAATGACATCCGCTCAGGTCTAAGTCAACAGTTAAACGTGTTTAAACTGGTAGCAGAAAAGTTACCAAGACACTTCATAAAGCACTGGACATCTGCATATATATATATATATAGTTGATTGAAAATAAACTTTTTAAACGTACACCTACAGCGATAATGGTCAATTATAGGAAAATGAACCAACGTTTGATACACATACTGTTGATTCATTAATATTCGTAGGATAATAATTTTCGTGGATTTCGTGGGTACAGGGGAACCACGAATTTAAGTGTTCAACAAATTACAAATTTTCTAAAGGAATGTATGCAGACTTTTCCAAAACAACGAAATCAAATATCCACGAAAATGCAAATTTTCCTCAATCCACGAAAATTAGTACCCCCGAAAATAAATGAATCCACAGTATACGATGCAATGAGCTATAACGTATTCGCCATTTCAGATCCAAATATATTCTAGGATACAGTATATTTTCAAAAGCTTACACAAAAACGTTGTAATTGGTTAACAACATCTATATAAAATTTATTCAACCAATGATATGATCTTATTTTTCATCTCGGCTGTAGGACCAATAATAATACACATACATTTTAGACGCTTAAGAACTTTAACGGTAAAAATTGTATTGCACCAAATGTTCATTTGGAGAATTAATGTCACTGCAGTGATGCACGAGATCATAATATTTGAAAATATTAAACCTATTTTTAATGTCCATTGGGGTTGTGATCCAACCAAAAGAACATATAGGAGGGGTGAAAGATATCAGAGAGACAGTCAAACTCACAGATAGAAAATAAACTGACAACGCCATGACTAAAAAAGTAAAAGACAAACAGACAAATAATAGTACACAAAACACAACATAGAAAACTAAAGACTAAGCAGCACGAACCATACCAAAAACTGGGGTGATCTCAGGTTCTCCGAAAGGGTAATCAGATCCTGCTCCACATGTGGCATACTTCGTGTTGCTCATGTTATTACAAACCCATAAATAGTCTAATTCGGTAGGTCACATTCGTGAAAAGGGAAGGGGATTGTAGTAACGACATAAGGAACATATCCGATATCAACTGTGAAACGGATATTCCATAAGATATGACCAAAGATATAAAACGTAAGATATGACCAAAGATATAAAACGTAAGATATGACCAAAGATATAAGACATCATATATGACCAAATCAGGATTCTAAAAATTGAATAGAAATAAACATTGTTTCTACCGCTGTTCGATTTGTGTTTTTGATTAATTATGTTAATAATCGGAATCAAAGGCAGTTCAGAATCTTACATCATAAAGATAAATCAAATTAAAAATCTTACATGATCCACAGATTAAAGGTTATACAGTGCAACCTGTCTAATCCGTCACAATAAGGGGTCAGAGAATTGTGTCGGATTGTACAGGGTGTCGGAATACTCACGGTTCCCCTTTGAACAAGACAAGTATGCACAACAACATCAGTAAATAACTGTGTGTTTTTGCGCCAGCATTTGTAAACCATTTGAAAAACTGATCATTTAATTCTCCATATTTCGCCGAAATCGTCAGTCTTGTTTATGACCTACAGCATTATTGGTATATTGCTGGTTATGACATTCTTTTTTATTAAAATTACTGACACTGTTTCACGTCCAATTTAATTCTTTTTGCAAAGTTGTTTTTGTAAGCGATTTTATATATATAATTACTCTGAGAAACCAAGTCCGAGTGAGATAATATTACTATTTTTATCGCAGCTCTTCTAGACTATATGGAAAAAAAACGTTTACGCTTCATAACAACTAATGAGGATTATATTGGGTATATTGGGATACGGGATATCTGCCATCTTAATTTTAGGGATATGGGATATTTGTCCTAAAAATAAATGGGATGTGGGATATTGGTGCATTTTAAGGGATATTGAATTTTGAATATGGAAAAAATGTGGAATTTAAAAGTTAAGTACAGAAATATTTTCATTTCACTTGATAAAATTGCAAAAATATAATTTACAAAAAAGGTCATTTTACTACTTTGTTGATTTTCATTGAGTTTTTGTATGTGATACTGCTGTTGGTCAAGTAAAAATGATAAGTATTTTTAAATTTTACACATTAAGCTCTTGTCAACATTTGGGTTAACTAAAGACAAACAGAACTTCTCAATAGATTATGCTATTTCAAGACTAGCTGACACTGATAACTTTCATATTATGAAAAAAATAAAATTATTGCTTGAATTATCATTCTCTTGAGGAAATGTCTCAGCCCAAAGAGGTAAAACTTTCAGACATATAAATAAATACAATGAGAGAATGGAAAGTAGAAAATGAACAGTGTGTCCGCCAGTTAACAATAAGAAACATGAGCACAAAAGACCACCCATGAACTCTTGCTTTGAATTCTTATTTAAGAAAACCTCCAGATGTTCATTAGCTAGATTTTTCAAAACTAAAAGTGGATGTACAAGAAACTGTAGGTACTACAGTTGATATCCAGGAAACCCGAAATATCATTCATAGCAAGGGATCAACAGTATGTGTTTTTAAACGTGATATCAAAGGTTTACCATCTAGTCCTTTTTACATTGTCATCAAACCAGATTGCTATAAAATACCTGATGAAGCCAAATATGTTTCGAGAAAGTAGTTGATTTTGTTGAGTGTACTGCAGAAACATCAGACATATTTATAGCAGAGAGTGATATCGAAATTTTACTATTAGATGACTTTCAAGCTGAAGACGGTGTAATAGTAATTTCTGAAGATTCCTATCATGCATGCATGATAAAAGTGTATATAGGATCAGATATGAATGATGTAAGAGGTGGAGATGGTTTCGAAGAGGAATCTGTAACCAGGGTTGCCCGTTTACCCACAAGAGGAAAGAGGAAGCGAAAACCTCAATCTGACACTTACTTCATGTTTGTTTTACTGATTTAGTAATAATTACTGTTAAATGACATGCTTATCTCTACAGTAACTATTTAATTATCCACTGACGTTACAAACGCTTAATTATATATTGGTTATTCCAGAGACATGCATATTAAAATTTAAAGGTCTCTGGTTAATTCTGGATGAAAAAGCCTATATCCTTACTACAACGCATACAACATGTATTTACGAATATGTTGTACACAAAAATGGGTTTAGGAATGAATTCATGTTTTTTGGGGGGATTTTTCAAAATAATTTAAGTGATACGGGATATTTGTAAAAAATATTTATTCGGATATTATGGGTAAACATTATAGGGATATGGGATATTGGCACTAACACTTAATGGGATATGGGATATTGATACCCTTAAACAAGCCTCATTATTTCAGGATACCATATAACAATAAGTATAACAAACTTTAAATACTACTATATAGTATATACCCTTTATGAACCCCGGATACAATGTGTAAGTATGTCAAATTAACAGTGAGTTAGTATCCTGTCTTCCTGGTGTAAGAATATGAATAGTATCTTCATATGCTTGAGGTTTAGAGTTCGATTCCCCGCATAGATATTTGAAATTTTAAAACGGGATAAGGTATGAGGTGTTAAAACTATCCTTTTAAGGTTTTGTATTTTTTCATTCTTATTGTCTATTTTGGTTAATATTCGTTCTGTCTAACTGTAATACACATATTCATAATAGGATAAAATTTGTCAATTTGATTCTGACGTTTCGTTCAAACTTTATGTCACTAACATGATATAAAAATGTATTAAAATATGGGGTTTATTTTATCCAGGCATACATGTATATATGGCGTTAGTTGGATTAAGTAAGACGTTTACAACTGCCCCTGAATTTATTTAACACCGTTGTCATTTTGACAAGTCTTTTAATCTTTATTTAAATTCGTAGTATCACAGGCCAGTGTGGCTTAAATAAACAGGTTGTCAAATTATAAACGCCGAAAGATAGTACAAAACCGCAATTTGGAGTGACTTAAGATTTTTTTTTAACTATTCTTCGTGGCCAATCCAAAGCATTGTCTTTTGGAAACTCATAATGTGATTGTGGTTAGTATTATCCTATGTATAATACGTAACTCAATATAAAGTTTGAAATTTTGTATCAAAATCCTTCAAAGTTATATGACGCATACCAGTATGATTTTCAACCCTAGAATTGAAATATACAGTGAAAACTTCAAAGTGACCATGATCCTTTGATTTTCAACCTGTTTATTTCTAAAGTATTTGGTCTTTCGTTAGTTTTGGACTAAGCATCATGAAAATATCAAACCAAATCAGATAATCGGTAAATCGAGGTAAAATCGGACAATTCAATAAGACATTAAGTACAATGTTACTGTTGAGTTTTTATGCGGGAATAGCCTGTACAGAATGCTGTTTACCAGCTACTGACATTTTATTTTATAATATCCAGTTAGTTATTAGTATTATTTTAATTCTTTGGTTGATCAAAATTGCTTTTATGTCAAACTTATAAAGGATAAAAAACGGGGTATCTGTACTGGTTGATCAGATTTGGTCACTTTTCAACTAATTCTTTTTTGCTCTTAAGATTTTAGGAAAATGTTTTCTTCGACTCTTATTTGATTTTGTTTTATTATGTGAAAGTTTCGTTTTTATGTTTGTTTGTTTGTTTTTTTTTTTTTTTTTTTTTTTTTTTTTCTTCTTTTTGGCGGAGGTTGAGGATTAATCTATCTATTGAAAGCTAGGACTAATATATTCGGGTAATAGTCCTAGATGGAAATCTGTATGATAATTAAATGGAACTTCAGTGGACTACAAAGTTTTAACAAGGAAAGTAGTGGGACTTTTTAAAATAATTGTAGATTGAGTGTAACTATTTTGTTGGGTTTCTGTAACATTATTGAACGTAAATGATACGCCTAACAATTCATTGACCACAAAACTTTTAAAATAAAGGACGTTCTCGCGATACTCGGATACAGTTTGTTATTTATAACTAAACATGTTATCAGTGAAGTGTTTGTTTACATATTGTTACTAAATTAGATATGACACGTCAGGTAAAATCCAATATGGAAGATGTTCAAAGTCACAGGCGACAGACACAGTAGTAAGTGCAACACGGCTTTTATTCAATAATTAAAAACATCCTTTTTTTCATAATACCTATTAACTATTGCTTCCTCAAACGGAATGGAGTTATAAATCCTGCATGTGATATGAGTATATGAGTTTTTATTCAACAAGTTTAAGCTTTTCCAAAAAGCTTGCCTGACGTTGTGAATAAACCATTTAAAATCATATGTATCTTTAAAGACTTGTCGCGATTGCTTTACAAAAAAATTTTCAAACCAAATCAAGACCTATATTGTGGTGTCAAAGACGCCATTTTTATTCCTTCAAGAATCATCTATTATTTACGGGAATAATCGTGTTGTTTACCTCAAGAAATAGCTTTTAAATAAGATTCATCAGGTTATTGTGATTTGATGAATACACATATTGGCTTTTTACACTTATCTCCTGTGTAAATTCCGCGAGATAAACATGTTTGATATTTCTCTTATGTATTGAAATTTGTTTTTCCTCTTTAATAGGTCATTGTAGAACCATTTTTAATGATGATTTTGAATAAGAAAAAACATGTTTATAATAGAACTCGGATTATTTTGTCTATACCTGGTATCAGGAGTTCCTGATTTTGTATTTTCAACCTTTCTGTAACCAGAGCAATTTTATACACAAATTGAGTTATAGTGTTAATTTTTCCAGCGCATGGGTCAACAAGAGCTATTTAACATAGAAAGAAAAGTCGTCTTGAATTAGTTGTTTTTTCTTTACTTTTATTTAGCGTTCGTGGGCTGAATATGGTGGGAGATATTAACAGAAACGAAACCATAGTCTGAATGAAATTTCGCAAAAAAAATAGTCTAGTAATACCAATAGTCCCGACCCCACGAAATCAGTGTAATTCATTAAACTTTAGGCTACCATGACTATTATAGCTGCCGAGATGTCCTTTTTAATTATTTTTTTTATTTTAATTAACAAAAGTTACTGAACTTACTTAAACATTATGAAAGAAGAAAACTAAATCTTTTGGCCTATTTATTGTAGAGATATGACATATTATTTTAAACAGCTGTCATGTCGTATTGTACTAGTATTTTAGGACTATATATCGTGGCCAAATGCATACGTATGCTAGAATTTGTAAACAAAATTCCCCTCGTTCTAATGTCACAGTGCATTTGAATATTTGTCATCTTTGATCCGTCTCTGAAATAAAGCTGATATGAAAACAGATATTTTCAAATTTTGATAAGAACACAGCTAGCAAATTTTAATAACGAGTGCAGTCTGTTAAACAATATCAGAATTCTTTCTTGTACTCTATAAAATGGAATCGCCACTATGGTCTCTAGGTCCTGTGCATTGAAATATTTGTCAGCTGTCCCTGAAATAATGCGAATACCAAAACAGACCTATTCAAACCTTGATAAAAACACAGTGTCTGTTTGACTGGCAGCAGGTTTACAGCAACCAAATTGTAATTATGAGTGCAGACTATAAAACCATATCAGAATAATTAAATCCTTTCTTGTACTTATAAAATTTAATCGCTACGGTGGTCTCGGGGTAGTGTGCTCGTATCTAATGTGGGAGTTCGTTGGTTTAATCCCCATGCAGTCCTACTAATCACGCGGCATTACAGAGTAATATTAAGGACTTGGTATCGGCATAATGGTGTAGGATATGACTCATGGTCTCTTGTTGGATTTTTATTCATTTAGTAAAAACTATGACCAAACGTTTCGATTTTGTGACATAGAAATTAGGCGATAACTGTATTGTATTTTTAGTTCCAACGGGAACAATTGGTGATTTGATGGTCGCAAATTAAGTTTACTGGCGATGGGTTAACGGAGACAGTAAACGGGTAATGGCGACCATCAAATCACCAACTGATGCCATCGGAGCTTAAAATACAATATTGCTATCTCCATTCTAACGAAAATAACAGAAAACAACGTCAAATCATACATTTGAAATATGCCATACGTCGTCTGCGCTTGCCCGTTTGTTTCATAGTATCAATTGTGAATTGATGACATGAAAATTGATCACGCTATCTAATCAAAATTAAAGTTACAAACGATGTTGCATTAGAATGCAAATTTGAATCTAAAAAAAAACCACAACTCTCAACGCTGAATTCAAGACCTAATAGTTAGCATGGATCAACTCCGTCACATCTCTGCTAATTTATTGACCGGTACGATATAATTTGAAAAATAACAAGTATAAAAAAAAAAACAATTGTATTATTATCTTCAAGCACTTTTTTTTTTATTTTTCAGATATTGTGAGCAAGACATCCTGCCTGTCAAAGACTTTTCAATCGAGTTCAAGTTATGAATCCAGCTACTAGTATGCAATATGGGGAACAGATAATTGAGAGGGAAGTAAAACATTACTGTTGGCTTTTCATCTGCAGAAATTAATACGCTTTTGTGAAGTTTCTTAACTGAGAAATGGCTACAAGCAGAAAATTGATCAAATACAACGAAGTAAACATAAAAGGTGAAACACCCCTACATTTAGCAGCCAAAAATAAAAACCATGACGGAAAAGTTTACATTGAGAATTTATTGAAAAGGACGAAGACATCAACGCCCTTAATAAGTGGGGTCAAACGCCACTCCAATATGCTGCAATAGCTGGTTGTTTACAAAATATTGAGGTATTGACAAAGTATTCTGGTACTGATGTCAATAGCAGAGATATAAACGGATACAATGCCCTTCAGAGTCTCATTGCTGCAAATGATGGCGAAAGTAACAATTTGGATGATAATTTGCCTGCAATGAATCTACTTTCATCCAATAACGCTGACATATCCGAAATGCCACTTCGTACTAAACGAACATTTAGTATCCAACTAAGAAAGTCTTTGCAAGCTCTCGTCAATGCCGGAATCGATGTGAACAATCAGACAACATTCGGAGATGGTATCCTACATCTCATTGCTACGAGGGAGGAAAACACGCCATTATTGAAGTTTTTTATTTCAAATTTTCCAGACACAAATTTAAATTTAATTAACAAAAAGCATGAAAACTTTTTGCATGTTTATGTTACCCATGAACTTTTAAAAGAGATTATGGAATTGTTTGAATGCATTGCAGAATCTGATCACTCTAGTTTGAGGACATTGTTATCCAGTAGAGATATTTTGGGAAGAACGCCATGGAATTTAATGATTGGCGGAGGGGACTATACAACTGCCGAAAATCTTAAAACAATCCTTAGCTATGGTGTGTCTCCTGAAGTCAATGATACACTTGGAAATACAGTATTGCATCAAATTTGTGGTGTTTCACATGGAGAAGCTTATGGAGATGTATTGGAATATCTGCTGGAAATTGGTGCTGACATAAACGCACAGAACATGTACGGGGAATCTGTTTTGTTCCTGACGTTAAGTGAGCACATTTTTAAGATTTTTTGTAAGTTCAATGCAGATTTAGAAATTAACGATAGATGGGGTCGAAGTGCTTTGATGTCTATAATGAAATACAGACCTCTACCAGATTTATTCAGAACCTTCCTGGTAAAGGGGACAGTAAATGTGAATACCAGTGACATATATGGATCTACGCCTCTGCATTTTGCAGCGTATCACAATTATGAGGAACAAATAGAGATGTTGTTAAAATATGGTGCAGATATAAATGCTCGCGATAATCTCCAAGAACGACCCCTGGACACAGCAAAGAGACATAATAGTTTTCGATGCATAGCGCTATTAAGAGCAGCAGACAGAACGGCAATAGAACACATCATGGCATTTATTCGAAAAACAATGCTTAGAGAAAAGACGTTTGAAGAAATTCTTCATGGACTACCTGAGACGATAACATCGTCTTGTATCAAATCACCACAAGATATTCAGACACTACTACAACTACCCTTGAATTCAAAAGACTTCATGAACTACCTTCTTGAGTCGTTTTATACCAGAAGTCCCAAATATTCCCTTGAAGTAGAATCTGTCACATTCGATGTTAATAATCTTGTCACATCGCTTTGCAAGCAAATTCAAACATTTGATTCTAGATTTGAAATGTCAGTTTTTCCATCTGGAAGCATGGCTGAAGGAACAAAAATGGCCGTCCAGATGAATTTGATTTTATTGTATGTCTTGATAAGTTAAATGATATAACTGACATTGTAATGACAGACAATCTTTTGAAGACAGGATTCGCTTCTCTGAAATTTAAAAGTACACAAGTTTTTGACGAGTATCTACCATTTACTGATGCTGATGGCTATTTCTTGCCTATTTTGTTTCTGAGGTTATTCTACGATTATTTGCAAAGAGCACTGAATGAATCTCATCTATGGAAGGAGGGAAATTTCTACTATAATGTTGAAAATAAGATGGGAAAAATTTTCGCCAAACCAGTGTTTACTTTTGATGTATATTGGCTGGGTTCTGTTTATAAGCAATTGAGAATCAGTATAGATCTTGTTCCTGCAGTTTACAAAAGAGGATGGTGGCCAATAAATACTGATGTTGATAAAATACCTCTCGTTAGTCCAGACATCAAAGCAGCCGGGTGTTTCCTGACGCTGCAAACAAAAGCGCGCCAAAATTATATTCACGACAGCGACTGCATAAGCCGAACATGTAACACTGAAGACAATGAAGAAAAACTAGCAAAGAAGAGATTGTTGCGAATTTCAGCTGCTCCGGCAGAAATATGTCTAATGAAGTCAATGCCAAAGAAATTTCGACAAGCTTATGTCCTTGCAAAAGTTTTGAAGAAGGTATGTCCTGATATTGATGTGGAAACAAAACAATACAGGCTGGAGGAAGTAGACCTCGAATATGAAAAACCACGTCGTACAAAACCAACTGAATTAATAAAAAGCTATATGTTGAAAAATAGCGTGTTTTATGTACTAGACGAACTGAAAATGAAGAACCAATTAGGAGATGAACTTGACGTATTTAAGATAACTATAAAAATGTACAATTTTCTTCTGCGATTTGTTGATGGTGGACAAATGCGCATGCGTCCGTACTTTCTTTCAAGTGACATCAATGTCTTTGAGAAATCAAAGGAGCTATCATTCAACAAAACATTTATTCTTCATTTGCAAAGAGAATTTAGCATAAAGCTTGTTTTAGGTATTCTGAATGAAAAATTTACACGGGAATGTTTGGCTGCTAAAATGTTTTAATTAAGCAAATAAAAATCACTAGAATTCTTTATCATCCATAGTATCCAAACTTGCTGCTGGTGTTCAAACGACTTATTGTGATAAATTGGCCTTCGATGACACCTGCGCACGCACATGTTAAACCTGGTTTCCTCTGAAGCGGAAACGTTACCAAGATACTTCATAAAGCACATACCAACTGCTTTTACAGATTTTTTGTAAACTTTCTGTACTGACACCTCGTTATTAGTTTAAAAGGCCAATTAGTAAAATAATATGCAAAAGTTTGGTACAAATATACAATGCAATTAGATATTTTATTAACTTTTGAGAATCTAATGCATTCTAGGATACAGCATATCTTGAATAGCGTACACAAAAACGTTATAATTTACTAACAACGTCTTAAAATTAAATTCAACCAATGTTTTTATTTTAGGCGTAGAAGCAAGTGAATAACACATGCACTTTTAGTTATTTAGAACATTAACGCTGTCATTGTACTGCACCAGATGTGCATTTTAGAAATTAATGTATCTTCAGTGATTCTCCAGGTCAAAATATTTGTCAATCCTTTACCTATTATTCAGTATTCGCTGAAGTACTGATCAAACCAAAAAAAAAAATACCTAAAGTATGACAAAACAAAAATAAACTACAACCATCGAGTTTTCTTTCCACGCTGTTAACTTGGTGTATATTGATTAAGTAAGTAAATAATCGGAATGAATCGACATTCAGTAGTGTATTCAGGCAGCAAAATGTATGCCTTTAAAATTAAAATGCCACCAAACAATCAACAATGTACATTTTAAAATATCTCGCCTGCTTAGTTGACCATTGATTTTATCTTGAAAGTTTTAAAGATAAAGGTTTTACTTCAAGTATCACATCAACCGTTTTAATGACCCATGACTTTGAGGTCAAGCTCTGATCATCCTGTTAGACAGACATGGACACGCTTCAACTATAAATAAATATGTTTAAACTAACTATTCAATACACAAAACATAATTGAACTATTGATTATGGTAATTAAAAAAAACCCACAAAAACTGAAAATCGAACAATAAAACATGAAAATGATGTAAAAGTCAAAATATACCTGCAAAACAGAGATTCATACTCAAAAAGCATTCAATACACTATTCAGTAAATTTTATCGACTTCCTTCAAAAATCTCAACATTGACCAATGAACCATGAAAATGAGATCAAGGTCAGATTATACCTGCCAGGCAGACATATACATCTTATAAGTATTCAATACACTAGATATCGCTGACCTATTGCTATCAGACTATCACTATTTAAAAAACAAACCAAAACACAAAAACGTCAACATTAGTAAAAGAACCATGAAACTGAGGTCAAGGTCAGATGAAATCTGCCAGAATGACAGTTCTCTTTACAATCATTCTATAAACCACATTTAGTTGACCTAGTGATTATACTTTCTGAGAAACGAGCCTAATCATTCAAATCTCACTCTGATCACCTATCCATGAAATGAGATTTGTGTATAGTGAACTATGTCTGACAGACATAAGATGTTTCAGGCACCTATATTAGTATACCAAATATAGTTATCCTATTATACGTAAGTGAGAAATTCACACGACAAGAAACAAACTATAATTTTTTTTCAAGCAGTGGCTGAACCATGAAAATGAGATCAAGGACAATGGACAGACGGAGACTTCGTAACGTTAGGTATCTGCATGCAATGTGTGGAACCTCAAGGTGTTTATCTTTAGTAATATAAAGCTTTGTTCGAAGTTTACATGACCACCGCTGCCCTACGCCGCCGGATAGTATTCCTCATGTCTCGCATATTGCGACTTGAGTCGCTTTTGTGGCCATTAAAAGTTTAATGTCCCTAGCTCAACATCCTGGATCTGCCAAGGAATATCAGAATTAACAGTCTGTTTTTTTTCACATTTTGCATAAACCCTTCGAACTTGGGATGAAGAAGATGACACTACCAACATAAAAAATCTTACTTCTGTTATTTTCGTTACCTCCGTTTATATTGACAAGATCATTTTTACAGCAATCTATGTCTGTTGGTGCATTATCAATATCAGTCTAGGGTTTCAGCAGCTCAGTAGTCGGTACTTCGAAACGAATGTGGTATACATAAAAAAACTAGAGTGCACACGCTAAAATATCTCACAAGATTCATCTACCATTGATATAAAGTTCACAGTCCTAAATATAAAGTTACTGCAAGTATCATATAAACCTAACATGATATAAATGCGGCCAAGGTCAGATTAACCCACCCAGAAATACAAGTCAACCTTAAAATCGTTCATAGTATATTGCTTATAGTATATAAGAAACCAGTGGCACCTGTATATTGAGCAAAGAACCATGAAAATGGGGTCAAGGTCAGATAAACTCTGCCAGACAGACACGTACGCCTTCAAATCATTCTATGCATTAAATATTTGACCTATTGCACATTGTATCCAAGAAACAAACTCAATCAGGAAAACTTAAAATTGACCAATGAACCATGAAAATGCATGTCATTCTTTATAAACAGTCAATTCTACAAGACAGACATGTACACCTTAGAATCATTCAATACATCAAAAATAGTTGACCTAATGCTCATAGTTTATCACACACCAAATATAGTTCTCTTATTACTCATAATACTGAGAGAAATTAAGAATAGTAAAAATCTATACTATTTTTAAGTAATCACTGAACCATGGAAATGAGTGTAAGAACAATTGACATATGACAGACGGAACCTACATAACATAAGGCATTTATATACAAAGTATGACGAATGATTCAATTCAAGTCTTCTACCTAAACTACGATTTCAACAACCGCAGCCAAAAATTGATATTAGATGGATTGGTTATTTTGTAAGTCCTATTTGGTCATATATCTCTTCAACTATTTCAGTTCTTACACATCCTTGGCTTTCAAAATTTCAGCTATCAGTTTAATCTATGAAAGTACATAAAATTATAACAGGTTTCTCTCATTGTTTTATCTACAAATGAATTACATCAATCATCACACAATAAAGGTAATTCAGCACTTTCTCGTACAGTACTTAAAATCAAAGGCAACAAGATTGAAAAATTGAGAGCCGCTCAAATTAACAAAACCACAAGAAAAGGATACCAGGAATTAAGACTGACACAATGTTCAGACAGTTTTTTTTTTTTTTTTTTATTTTTTTTTTTTTTTTTAAATCTGATTAATTGATTATTGGCTAAGATCATATGTCATCAGCTTCCTTTTCCACATCTATTTTATCAAAATAAATTTTTGTTTTCATCATTTTAACTCTGGTTGATAGCATGGATGGGGTCGATTACTTTGAAATGTAATCGATTAAATTATAATTACTTAACTAAGAAAATGTAATCGATTACATTACAATTACACCTTATTTCAAATGTAATCGATTACATAAGATTTCTTTTCTTTAAAGTAATCATGGTTACTTTGGATTACTTATGATTACATTGTATATTGCAATATCAAAGAATTTCTTATAACATTTTATCCTCACGAAAAAGCTAATTTTAGGGATTTTTTTTTAAAGCCTTAATTTATTTATCTGATTTAAAAGAATTTAGGCATGACAGTGTAACATGTGTAATTTGATAGTTATAGACAAGTGTCCTTTCTCTATGTAAAAGATAACTTTGTTTTTGTTTTCTATAAATTTTAACCAACTGCCCAATTAACAAAAACTGAACAAATAATGAAAAATTAATTAAGTATAGTTTTATTGTCTGTGGGGACATAATTGACACATCAATAAATGTTTTAGAGGTGTTAATCACTACTTCCCTTTTTTTTAACAAACAACAGATGAGCTTGGGTATTAAAATTTTATTGTCGTAATTGCAATATCAATAAAGTTATAAGTGGTTAATTGTCATTATTTGTTTGAAATTTTTTAATACTTGATGCAATTAGAAAGCACATATCATAATATTAATGGAAAACAAAATTTATTCAATTTGTCAAAAAATGAAATGGTTCTAAATTCCATTTTAGATTAAGTGGGCTCATGCATTTATGTCGACCATCAAAGTCAAATTTGAATTAAATGTGTTCTGCTTTTGAATTTCAATGTAGTTTTATCAAAATATTGGGCAAACTTATATGAACATTGAACATTGAAAAGGCAAATTCCTTTAGTAAACTGTTAACAAATGAAAACACTTGGTTATACAAAACTTGTTATATAGATGATACAATTTATCACATTAAACAAAGTCCCATCATAGTGAATACTAGTTTCATGATTTTTCATTCATGTTTTACATTTTCTTATTTTCATATTGTCTTTCAAAAACTATTTTCATATATATACAAGATTTGTAATCAGCAAGTTATCAGATGAATGTAATCTTAAAGTAATCAAAAAGTAATCATGATTACACCTGTTTCTTGCAATATAATCGATACCATTACGATTACTTGTAATCAGAAATGGCATGATTACTGATTATATAGGATTACACTGCAAAATGTAATCGATTACAGCTGATTACGATAATGACTGATTACGATTACCCCATGCCTGGTTGATAGTTGTATAATTGACATCATACCACATCTCTTAATTTTGATATTTTCACATGGAGAATATAATTTCTTTGTTAGTATTGGCTTGAAAATAGCTAAATACTCTTAGACTTAGATTGGTATGTTGTGCCTTTTTTAACATGAAAGTTATTGTTTGTTTTTCCAATCAATCTGTTGAGTAAAGATATTTCTGTGTGTTTGAGCTTTTGATTTTGCCATTTGATTAGTGACTTTACTTTTCATTTTTAATTTTCCTCAGTATTTTTGTGAATTTACTTTTTCCATGCGAGTTACAGTTTGTTCTCATGTTCGTCTAGTGCGTAAAATTCATACCGTTCATGTTACACCACTGTCCAAGGTTCGGGAAGAATGGAGTGCCCACACACATTCAACCCTGATCCACATGCTTTATGTGCCAGTCCCAAGTCAGTAGCCTTGTAATTCAAAAGTTATTGTTGGCTCATTTCTGTGATATTTTTTTTTTGTAAATATTATTATAAATCAAGCTTATAATTTTCTCATTTGGTTTGTTTTACATTTATATGTTGAGGACATTCATAGCTCACTATACAGTATGGGGTTTTCTCATTGTTAAAGGTTATACAAAGATTTGAATACAATAGCATTACTAATATCTTCGTCATCTTAACTATGGTGGATAGTCATAAATCTCCTTCACTTAGCGTAAAGGTAACACAATAATTATACAATCAACTTAAACATCTTTCATTGACATTAGCAAACAATCAATCAACAACAAGCAGGCTTTTTTAACAAAGTTTCATTTAATTCTCATCCACTCCACAATAAGTAATTTTTTTTCAATTGATTTGAAGATCATGTATCTTCAAAAGATACACCATGGTATTCATGATTCAGATATCTACAAATGATATGAGGCAAGTCATTTTTCCCCATTACTGCAATTGAAATAAATACTCAAAAAGTTATGCACTCAACAGTCTTAAATTGACTGACAACTTGAGTTTCTTACACATGTAGCAATTTCGGGATTGTAGAACTCTTTTAAGATTTTTCACACCTTTTCTTTATAAACATTCAAATCCATACAGCGTCTTTTGATCCTGGGAGTCAAACTTCTTATCATTCTGAGCTTTGTTTACCTTGTTTAATCAGATATTGACAACACTCTGATCGGAAATGAATTTAACATATTCCCCTTGTCAATCAACAGTCTCAATATATGGCTCCTTCCTACTGATACAACAAGGAGAATGCTGGATGAATCCCAATGTTAACAAAGGTCTTATTAGTTCCTCTCTGTCTGCTGCCTTCAAGTAATTGTATGGTCTGCTATAGTAAATAACTGGTTTGTTTATGTGACGGTTTCTTGACTGCACCTCCTCAAATTGTATCTTGTTGCATTGGAAATAAGAAAATGTATTATACTTAACACTTGTGGTGTTCTTTCTCGTATAATAAGACATTATTATTCATTTACTAATGTCACTTTTGGCTAAGGGCTATTCCATTAAAATGTATGTGGGAGGGTACAAAGGGACTTTCAAAATATCCTTACAACCAAGAACTATTTTCTAGATAATTTTGCATAATGGTAATAGATGCATACTGAAAAAAGACATATGACCCACATTCAATAATTAAACTTCCCTTCCGACCCTCCCACAAACATTTTAATGGAAGAGCCCTAATCAGCAGCTTCATTTCAGTCAATACACATTTATGGAGATAACCACCTCCTCAAATCCTTAGCTACCATATCTCCCTCAGAGCTGTGTACGATTGTTTGTTAATTGGTTTTAGTTCAATGTTTTATGACAGGAATTTCAAATACTGATCTTAAAAAAAAACAAGAGGCTTCAAAGAGCTTGAATCACTCACCTAGTAAAATATATGCCATTATGATTTTTCTTGTCTTTATTTCAATCAGTTATGATTGTTTATTTGTGAATCTCATTTTGTGACATTTTTGTTGGTCTTGTACGCATTATCATATTCACCTGTTTATTTTACACACCTACTGAATACAAATTATCACTGGGTTTTACTAACATGTGCAACACGACATGTGCATCATGTGGAGCAGGATCTGCTTGTCCTTCTGGAGCACCTGATATCATCCCCCAGCTTTTTGAAAGGGTCGATGTTACTCAGTCTTTGGGTTTCTATGTTGTAATTTGTGTACTACTGTCTGTCTGTTTGTCTTTTTCTTTTATAGCCATGATGTTGTCAAAATATTTTTGTCTTGTGAGTTTGAATGTCCCTTTTGTATCTCTATTAAAACTCTTTATTTATATTTTGCCTCTCTATAAAAACCTAGCTATATATATATTTTGCCTCTCTTTTAATCCTATCTATTAAAGTTTTTGAAAATAAAGGCAAAAAATTGCAATACATCCTAGCTAGAATTAGAATTTGGCTATGTTGACTCGATCTGATTGTGCCCAATATCTTTGCCAATTACAATTTCCCTCTTTCCTTAATAGTTTCTGCAAAAACTAAAAAATGTTTTAAAACCATCTTTCAAGGGAATTTACTCCTATAAGTGGCCAATAAATAATTAAAGCCAAGTCGACTTATTTGTAAATCTTATTTTGCTGAACACTTATGTTTCTTACATATAAGGCTAAAACTGTGTGGTTACCTTATGTTCTATATGTAGATAGGTCTGCAATGTTTCTTGATTGACAAGAATTAATAAAATGCTCCGCAGGGCGCCGCTTGATACGACCGCAGAGTTCGAACTCTGAACAATTGGGACCAGTATGGACACAACATTCAAGCTTGATACAGCTCTGAATTTGGATTGTGATTAAATATTTGACACAGCATAGGTTTCTGACACAGAATGAATGCGGTCTAATGAACTTAAAAAAATTAAATTTACCTATTATGGTCCAATATCCAAAATATAAATACATGGATTGATTCAGCATATCAAAGAATCCCAAGAATTCAATTTTTATGAAATCAAACAAAGTTTAATTTTGTACCCTTTTGACCTCAATGTAGACCAATTTGATAACAGGGCCCAAAAATCAAAAATCTAAATACATGGTTAAATTTAGCATATCAAAAACCCCATACATTCAATTTTTGTTGAAATCAAACAAAATTAAATTTTGGACCCCAATTTGGACCAACTATACAACTGAGCCCATAATCAAAAATCTAAATACATGTTTAGATTCAGCATATCAAAGAACCCCAAGAATTCAATCTTTTTAAATCAAACGAAGTTAAATTTTGGACCCTTTCGATCTTTAATGTAGACCAATTTGAAAACGGGACCAAAAATTAAAAATCTAAAAACACAGTTAGCTTCGGCATATCAAACAACCCCAATAATTCGATTTTTGGTGAAATCAAACAAAGTTTAATGTTGGACCCTTTTGACCTCAATGTGAACCAATTTGATAACGGGCCCAAAAATCAAAAATTTAAATACATTGTTAGATTAATTCCTAATTTCTTAGTGGAATAAATAAAAGAGTATGTAGGTCCTGATTTTCCCTGAAATTTGTAGCAATATATAGCACTATCAAATGAAAGATTTAATGATATGTAATGCAATGTAATCAATAAATTACATGCATTTTTGCTAATGCGATGCATTACATTACAATTACATGTAATGCCAAAATTGGGACATTAAAAATCACATGCCTTACTTGCGGTTATATAATGCATTACATTATAAGTTAGCATTATCCGTGACTGATTTTAACCCAAATCATTAATTTCCACCACTATTAGATTGGAATTATATAAAAAGTATCGAACTCCAAAGAACATCCAAATCGGAAATGCTTTCATCAAATGGCAAAATCCAAAGTTAAAACATATCAAACGAATGAAAAACAAAAAAAATCAAAATGACATAAAGAAAAAACACATAAGCAAAACTTAAAGACACGTTTACAAAAATTACCTCAGTACAATAACACATTGGCCGGGTGCATAAATACTTAGTCGAGTACAGATATTTTTAGTTCCATAGTGTGCTAGTGACCTAATACGATGTATATATGGGGTCAGTAAATTCCATTTTGGGTGAGAGCGAAGCTCGAATCCCAATATGGAATGTACTGACCCCATATATATCATATTAGGTCACTAGCACACTATGTAACGAATTTATCTTACCGACTATCTTAACATGTGCTTTTTAGACTAGTGACCTATAAAAGTGATTAACTCTTCAATACCGTTAGTATTAAGAACCTACTTCCATTGGTCTATACAAAAACAAATGCCAACAATAACAAATTGTAAGCTTTAAATGTGTTTTATTAGTTTATTTCAATCGTTCATCATCATGATTGCATTGTCTGTTGAAACCTTTAAAGATTTTTCCTCAACATCGTGCTGTTTTATAAAGGGACGTAACACCACTACTAACCGTGTATTGAAATAAGCCCCGCCTCCCTACTAACCTAATATGGTATATACACGGTCTCGACGAGGTTGCTTTTAACCAATCATATTCCTAGACATGTATAAGAGGTAAGATAAAGGCCATTGCAGACTTTTTCTGGTTTGTAGTAAATCTAACAGCAACCCGTATTTGAACAGCACATGCTTCCACTAACTCAATTAATCGACCGATCAGAGGAGAATTTAATAACTGGAAAAAAATGAAACAAAAAAAAGAACCCTACCTAGAAGTAGTCAAATAGTTGATTGGTTGTTGCTGGGAACAGTATATCTAACGGGAAATGAATCTGATAGGCTTTTCAGTATAAAATAGATAAAATCTCGGACTCCACGAGACTTCGCGAAATTTATGGATTTTGGTGGCGTCTTACTAAAAGACTATCGGAACTGCTCAATAAATTAACCACACAATTCTAATCGTAAATAAATACAAGTTTTATCATAAAGTAGATACATTTTGTCATATAAAATGACCATAATAAGTGTAATTTATTTGATGTGAAGTGTTTAATAATGTTTTGAATTTGGGAAGGAATCGGCGCCATTTTTTATTACCATGTTTGCATTCTGTACCATTCTGTGATAAAATGAATGCGATTCTAACAAATTTGAAGTGACAGAATACAAGTATGATACACTGGCATCACTGTTAAACTAGTTTAAATGTCATTTTATTGATATTATCAGAAATTATTAGGATAATAGCGAGTACGTTTTTAACACATGTCCGTTTCCGTATCGTATCTTTATTACCTATGACCCGACGATAAAATCGGCTACAATTAGGTAGTGTCAAGTCCCGTCAATATATATGTTCCTGGTTGTTGCTTGTGAAACTATGATGTGAAGCAGTTCAAAAAAAGAAAATTTTCCACTTTTTACATTATTAAGATGAAACAGTAAATAATACTTTACTGATAAATCGATCTGAAAACTTATGAAAACACTGGTTACATAAATAAGCTAATTTGAAAACAAAGGGCCTTTTATCGCAATGCTAGCGGAATTGTTTGTAAAAATCACATTACTTCTTGATAAACCTACCTCTTTATGGGATGGTTTAACGGAGTGTTAGTCCCTTATTAATATATATTGGCTTTAACGATTTTGTATTTGATGCCCCAATAAAGGAAAATCTATACATTGTTTTGGACTAGTCATTGGTGGTAAAATTTCACAATGAAAATATATAAGTCTTTGTGCATTATTTTTTTAATAATTGGAACTCATTATGTTCTTCTAGAGATATTGAAAAGTCAAAAATAAGATATTCTTTAAATACAAGAGTGCACACGCTGAAATGTCTCGCCTTCTTTACTAATCATTGATATTGTGTTGATAGTCCTAAATGTAAAGCTTTATTACACTGTCACGTAAACTTAACATTAACTAAGAAAACTAAACATTGACCAATGAACCATGAAAATGAGGTAAGGGCAGATGAACCATATGCCAGGCAGACATGTACAGCTAACAATTCTTCCATACAACAAATATAGTTGACATGTTGCTTATAGTTTAAGAAAAACAGACCAAAACACAAAAACTTAACACTGTTCAATGAACCGTGAAAATGAGGTCAAGGTCAAATAAAACCTGCGCGACTGACATATAGATCATAAAATATTTCCATACACCAAATATAGTTGACCTATGGCATATAGTATTTGAAAAAGACCAAAACTCAAAACTTAACTTTGACCACTGAACCATGAAAATGAGGTCAAGGTCAGATGACACCTGCCAACTAGACATGTACACCTTACAATCATTCCATACACCAAATATAGTAGACGATTGCATACAGGATAAGAAAACAGACCAAAACACAAAAACTTAACACTGATCAATGAACCGTGAAAATGAGGTCAAGGTCAAATAAAACCTGCACGACTGACATATAGATCATAAAATATTTCCATACACCAAATATAGTTGACCTATTGCATATAGTATTAGAAAAAAAGACCAAAACTCAAAAACTTAACTATAACCACTGAACCATGAAAATGAGGTCAAGGTCAGATGACACCTGCCAGTTGGACATGTACACCTAACAGTCCTTCCATACACGAATATACAAGACCTATTGCTTATAGTATCCAAGATATGGACTTGACCACCAAAACTTAACCTTGTTCACTGATCCACGAAATGAGGTCGAGGTCAAGTGAAAACTGTCTGACGGGCATGAGGACCTTGCAAGGTACGCACATACCAAATATAGTTATCCTATTACTTATAATAAGAGAGAATTTAACATTACAAAAAATCTTAACTTTTTTTCAAGTAGTCACTGAACCATGAAAATGAGGTCAAGGACATTGGACATGTGACTGACGGAAACTTCGTAACATGAGGCATCTATATACAAAGTATGAAGCATCCAGGTCTTCCACCTTCTAAAATATAAAGCTTTTAAGAAGTTAGCTAACGCCGCCGCCGCCGGATCACTATCCCTATGTCAAGCTTTCTGCGACAAAAGTCGCAGGCTCGACAACAAAAGTAGACACAACTCTTGTTCTTCGATTCTCTTTGAAGATATGTTTTTAAGTTGCTGCGGTTTCAAAATGTGTTTGGAAAGCGATTTGGGGACAGTTGTTTTGTTAGTTTGAAGTAAAACTCGTCTAGGAAGGCGTGGTGTTTTTCCATAGATATATGCTTTATATCTTGTTCAAGTTTGGGCAACATTATACAACTACAATACAGAGATTTAACACAATTGGCATTCAGTACATACAGTTTGGTATTCTTTATATGCTTTTATGGTTAAGGTTAACTTTTACAACGAGGTCAATAAATACGTTATTGTGAAAAGAGAGAGGAAAAATACCAAAGGGGTTTAAATACTCAGCAGTAAAAAAAATGACAATGCCATGGCAAAAATAATTAAAATCGATATAGTTGTTAACATTGTTATTATACAGTAGTAAAATAAGGTGTCAATAAATTTACCCAAAACAAGGTTTGACAAGGTTAGTATCTATGAATTTCCGTTTAAAAACATTTGATATCAACAGTCTCAATATATGGCTCTTTCCTACTGATACAACAAGGAGAATGCTGGATGAACCCCAATGTTAACAAAGGTCTGATGGTAGATGAAAGAGACGGCATCTTCTTCTTGTTAATCAACAGTCTCAATATATGGCTCCTTCCTACTGATATAACAAGGAGAATGCTGGATGAACCCTTATGTTAACAAAGGTCTGATGGAAAATCAAAATGACAGCATCTCCCCTTATTAGTCAACAGTCTCAATATACGGCTCTTTCCTACTGATACAACAAGGAGAATGCTGGATGAACCCCAATGTTAACAAAGGTCTGATTGTAGATGAAAGGGACGGCATCTTCTTCTTGTTAATCAACAGTCTCAATATATGGCTCCTTTCTACTGATACAACAAGGAGAATGCTGGATGAACCCCAATGTTAACAAATGTCTTATTAGTTCCTCTCGTTCTGCTGCCTTCAAGTAATTATATGGTCTGCTATAGTAAATAACTGGTTTATTAATGTGACGGTCTCTTGACTTCACCTCCTCAAACTGTATCTTGTTGCATTGAAAATAAGAGAATGTTATCTGGAAAATAATAGTTATGTATTATACTGAAAGTTCAGAAATTACTGCACGCATTTATCATTGTGATTTTGTCATTTCAGACTAAAATGCGATTTCAATTTTTGCAATATTGAGAAAAATCCTGTTTAATTCATACACAAAATTTCAAAATGTGAGTTTAAATTATTGTGATTATTACCCTGTCGAATTTTTCGAAATAATAAAAATATCCCAATAACTTCTGAATTTACAGTACTTAACACTTTTGATGTTCTTTCTTACATAAAGAGACATATAATTAATGTCACTTTCGGCAATCAGCAGATTCATTTTAGTCAATATACTTATTTTAGTCAATATACTTAATGGGAGATAACCACCTCCTCAAATCATAAGCTACCATATCTGCCTCAGAGCTGTGTATGATTTATTGTTAATTGGTTTTAGTTCAATTTTTTACAACAATTTCAGATACTGATCTAAAACAGGAGGCTCTGAAGAGCCTGAATCTCTCACTTGGTAAAAAATGTGCCATTTTAATTTTTGTTTTTGTCTTTATTTCAATCAGTCATGTCAGTTATGTTTGCATATTTGTGAATTTCTTTTAGTGACATTTTTGTTGGTCTTGTACACATTATCATATTTACCTATTTACATTTTACACACTTACTGAATAAAAGTTATCACTGGATTTTTACTAACATGTGTAACACGACAGGTGCAACATGTTGAGCAGGATCTGCTCGTTCTTCTGGAGAACCTGATATCCCCAGCTTTTCGAAAGGGCTCATGTTGCTTAGGGTTTTTATGTTGTGTTTTGTGTACTACTGTCTGTCTGTTTGTCTTTTTCTTTTATAGCCATGACGTTGTCAAAATATTTTTGACCTGTAATTTTGAATGTCCCTTTGGTATCTCTATTAAACTACATTTATCTATATTTCGCCTCTCTATATATTAAACCTATTTACATATACTTTTGCCTCTCTTTTAAACCTATCTGTTAAAGTTTTTGAAAACAAAGGCGATAAAATTGCAATAAATCCTAACTAGAATGACAATATGGCCATGTTTACTTGGTCTGATTGTGCCCAATGTCTTTGCTACTGTAAATTCAGAAATTATTGCGATGTTTTTATTATTGTGAAAAATGCAACAGGGTTATAATCACAATAATTTAAACTTGCATTTTGAAATTTTTTATATGAATTAAACAGGAATTTTCACAATATCGCAACAATTAAAATTGCATTTAAGTCCGAAATGACAAAATTGCAATAATAAATGCACGCAATAATTTCTGAATTTACAGCTAATTACAATTGCCTTCTTTCTTTTATACTTTCGACAAAATCTGAAAAAATGTTTTAAAACCATCTTTCAGTGGCGTTAACTCCTACAAGTGGCCAATTGATAAATACAGCCAAGTCGACTTATTTGTAAATCTTATTTTGCTGAACACTTATGTTTCCAACATATACATGTAAGACTAAAACTGCATGTTTACCAAATTTTCTATATGTAGATATGTCTGCAAAGATTCTTGATGGACAAAAATAAAAACCACAAACAACAAATTTAGTTGAAAGAAGTAGATTTTTTTCAAAGGAGAAGACTTTTTCATCTGACCATTGACAGTTGGATAACAGAAAACGAAATCTTTAAATATCAAAGAATGTTTAGTGCAAGGGCCCTTTAACCACCTTTAAAAATGAAGAATTACAAATCAAGGGGATTAAGCTCCAAATAAATGAATACAAAATATCATTGTAAATAATATGGTACTTGCAATGAAAGAGGGGCAAAAGATACCAAAGGGACAGTCAAACTCATAGATCCAAAATAAACTGACAATGCCATGGGTTCAATAAGCTCTGTATTTGTGGGCCTAAAAACTATGATATGTCTCATAAGACAAACAACACTCATTGAATAAACATTAATAAAATAATCAAGCCAAAGGTCCTAGGTCTACTTAATACAGAGTATAACAATTACAATGCTTACATATGTCTTCTGAACAATAATTCCTAGAAGACCATTATTCTCAGACAGTGGGAAATGAACTAAGAGTTCCCCACCATGCTGTCCTTGTAATGCTTCATCTAGATGCTGTATAACTTTCTCTTTGTCTTCCCTTCTTTTTCTCTTTCTGTTATTATCCTGTTCGATAGGAAATAACTCTTCTCTTCTTGTAAAATCTTTTGTAACCTGTAAATAGTGAAATCTGAGCTTTAGCTGTAAATACAGTGAAACCTGACCTTAACAAGTCAATACAGTGAAACTTGACCTTAACCTGTAAATACAGTGAAACCTGACCTTAACCTGTCAATACAGTGAAACTTGACCTTAACCTGTAAATACAGTGAAACCTGACATTAAGCTGTAAATACAGTGAAACATGACCCTAACCTGTAAATATAGTGAAACTTTACCTCAACCTGTCAATACAGTGAAACTTGACTTAACTTGTAAATACAGTGAAACCTGACATTTAGTTGTACAGTGAAACATGACCCTAACCTGTAAATACAAAGAAAGTTGACCTTTACTTGTAAATACAGAGAAATCTAACCCTCAATCTCTAAATACAGTGAAATATGACCTTAATCTGTAAATATAAAGAAAGTTGGCCTAAATTTGTTTATACAGTAAAAGTTATCAGTCCAAGCTATAAGCAGGTACCTTTGAGATAGCTTTTCATTGGCTACTGCTCTATTTGTATCTACATGGTTTTGTTTTTGTTTGTAAGCATATAAATGTCTAAACATGTGACAAATTAACGACAGACCTTCTCTACTGGATAACCAGAGTTCTCCCCAGGAATTTTGGATAGCAACAGGATAATAAGTGTGGACAGCTTGGTGAAATGATTTGTACAATCAGTTGGGTCGCGTCAATTCGCTATATCTCTAGTTACTGTAGTTTTTATGTCTTTTGTTTTGTTTTAATTCTGTGTTATGTAGACATTGAGTAAGAAAATTATCGGTAAATAAGAAGTAAATCAATAAACAGTTTGTATACTTTAATATCTTTTCAAAAACTGAATTTAACACAATTCATTAAAAAATATTCATCTAAATAATCACAGGATTATAAAATCCATGATCAAAAAGATCTATCCCAAGCGGCTTTGATCACGATATGTTCATGTCGCTCAATTTTAAGTTTTCTGTGTGTATTTTTTTAGTTGTTAATCAATTTTTTTTACCCTGTTTTTGTTTTGCTTGCGACTGTGTTTGCCTCTCCTTTATTTAATTTTCTAAATACTATTTCATTTCAGGTATTGACATTTATGTGTTAACAGATCTGTTTTTGTACTTTTATGAAGCAGAATTCATTCAAAACCTTCTAAGAGACAAATAGAAAAAGCACCTTGCAAAATTCTTTAATTTTTACTTTCAGATATATTGATGATGTCTTTTTACTGAATAACCCATAATTTCAGCCAGTACTTACATCTCATATATCCCAGTGAACTTGAAATTAAGGATACTATTGATACTAGAAGGACTTTTTCATGTCTTGATCTTTTCCTAAAAAAATACATTGTAGGCCGGTGGTCCTTTAAGGGCCTAGTATGAACACTTAGATTAACCTGTGGTTATACAGGGCTAACACCAAAGCTTTATATGTAAAAATATATAAAAGTACCAAGAATGGAGTTTACTCTGAATCAAATCATGCTAGTCGCACCGCAAAGCAAATAGAAAATTATAAAAAAATTCTAATAATTAAAATGTTTCACCTATTCCATAAAGGTTTCAAAACATTGCCTAAAAAGAATCAATTATGGCTGTATTCATACAAAAATACCTTACAGACGGCAAGTAACTTTAACCTATCATCATCTTTATCTGTATGAGTGACATCTGGGAAAATAAAGTCTGGAAGGGAGGTAACTGTAGTGTTCCCAATTTCAATACTTGCTGCTCGAAGTACAGAGGAACTCCTAAAAATAAATAACTTATTTCACAGATGTTCTGGTAAATATCTTGCTTTTTCTGGTAAATTTATTTGGTCACTAACTGACAGGGTCTAGACACACTTCCTAAAAATAAACAATTTTTCTTTACAAATGTTTTGATAAATAACTTTTTTTTTCCAGTCAATTTAATCAATGTTAACCAGTCACTATAACTAAAAGGATCCTGAAATGATGGTTTTAAAGAAAAAAAAACAACACCTGTGGATATTGTTTTCTTTAGTCTAATGTCCTTCTATGATTTTAATTAAAATCATATTTTAGAGAGGTAAACAAGAATATTTCCTTGAAATTTTGAAAGATGATTAAAAATATTATATAATGTTCACAATTTGGTCTGATATTTATAGATCAATATAATTCTAGACAGAAAATAGTATTGGACAATCACATGATGACAAAGGAATCTCCCATATGGTTAAACAAGTGCGTACGTTGGACAAAACCGTGCTTATCTCCTAAAAAGAATGTGTAAAAAAATCAATGCTGTAATTTCTTAAAAATTATTTGGAGTTGTCTCTCTTGATCCAGAATATACAGGACTGATTTTAAAAATGTACTTTGACATTAAGATGCTGATCTATATCATGTATATTAAGAGATAATGCTTATATATTTGAACATGTTTATACATGTACATACATGTGACATATGTATTTGTATATGATTGGGTACTTACAAACTTGTCAATCCAAACATTGCGGCAAATTCTTGAAACAAGCTTTGATACATTCCTTCTGTTATTTCTTGTTTTTTCTTATCATACTTATGTTGATCAGTTGCTGTGCAAATAATTCACCATGAACTTGAAATCTAAGGAAGAGAAAAGATGCAAATCATTTTCTAAGATTTTAAGATTTTAAGAAGATAAAATAACATTCCAAAGAAAATCATTCTACATGAACTTGAAATCTGAAGAACATAAAATGAAATCTAAAGAAAGTATAACAAAAAAAGCATCCTCCAGTAACTTTTATCTCAAGAAGATATTATTATCAAATCGCTTTCCATGATGTTGAATGCAGGGTTCCACATTAACGCCTGTCCAACTGTTTGGGACAAGTGAAAGTCATCATCAGGCAAATAAAAGCTGCAATGCACTTGTCTGATGAGGAAGTAAGTTTAAAGATGGATAGAAAGACCTATTTGGGGTATTCAGGATTGAGTTGTTTGATTAGAGGGAATTCGGGAAGACCCAGTTATTTGTCTAAAATTCAGGATTTAGTCATAATTGTGCAGAAATGGATGCATAATTTTCATGCTATTTGGGATATAATATGACATTTATTCTTTCGGAAATTCAGGATGAGACCAACTCCTGCCCCTCTCAATTAAAAGATAAAACTAGTTTCACTCTCCCTTCCTGTTTAGAAAGTTCTTAAGCAAGTATAAAATTTGCACAAGTGGCAGTGGCGGATCCATAGGGGGAGGTGTTAAGGGGGTTGGAACCACCCTTTTTTTTTGGATGATCAATGTATTTGAATGGGACTTATGGTTGGAACCCCCTTTCTCCTGGGTTTGGGACCCCCTTTTTTTAAATTGGTTGGATCCACCCCTGAGTGGTTTTCAATTTCAGACAAGTAATATATCATGGTCACTTGCCTTCAAAGGCAAGTTGTCAAAAAAGAAAGTTAATGCATCATCAGGATCAGTGCAAACATGGAATGTACTTTTTTATACCTTATACATGTACAGAACTCATGCTCTGGTTGATTTTCAGTACATTGTTTAATAAATATGCCACATACCACATGTATCTTAGCTATTTTTGTCTTGGTTTGCTGTCTAATTCAAGAGTATCTTACATCATGTTGTACATGTAAATCTACATGTTTTATTCATATTTTGAGGATTCTTCAATATAATATATGTCGTGTACATTTTATTATTTGTACAGGTTATTACTTGTACAAAAACTTTGTATGAGTAATTACTTGTACAATTTTTGTTGAGAAAAAGATAATAACTTGTACAACTCACTATATTTGTTTCTTCTTTAATTTTCTGGGTTTTTTTAAATGTTTTAATCAAAAACTCCTATCTTTGGGTTTGTTATTTGGTTTTGTCATTTGTTGGGTTACATTCTTTTTTCACAATTTTTTTTCAATGTACTGATTTGTTGTAAACATCAAATAGGCCATGGTAGAATAATGATTTGTACAAGTTATTATCTTTTCTCAATAAAAATCGTACAAGTAATTACTGGTACAATAATATTTGTACAAGTAATTACTTGTATGATGGCATCATACAAGTAATTACTTGTACAAAATGTTTGTACAAGTAGTAACCTAACCTATACAAAATAATAACATGTCATGCATGTACACGACATATATATATATACATGATATATAACATGTATAATAACCTGAAATTTGGGACTTAACCAACCACTATTCAAAGGAAATCTAAGATCAGCAATATCTCAGATGGATTCTTACATGTATATACAAATGTAACAGTTAGATGTGTACATAGATATAGGAAGATGTGGTATGAGTGCCAATGAGACAACTTTCCATCCAAGTCACAATTTATAAAAGTAAACCATTATACGTCAAGGTACGGTCTTCAACACAGAGCCTTGGCTCACATCGAACGGTAAGCTATAAAGGGCCCCAAAATATTACTAGAGTAAAATTATTCAAACGAGAAAACCAACAGTCTAATCTATATAAATCAAAGTGATCTAAAATCACTAATGGAAAGATTGGAAGGATTGTGTGTATAATTTCAATCATATTTTACTCTTCCATAGCAGTGGTAGTTGACAACAAAAACTTGCTATAACACTATTGCATATTTGTTAGTTATATTACTGCAGATTTTTAGAATGATAAGCAATTTTTCAGTGAAAAAATTAGCTGAATAGAGTTATGTCAGTGGGTCACTAAGTTTGCATAATTACTTCTTTTTGATTGCAACTTAATGTTTATATTTTTTTGAAACAGAAGAAATTACCTGATAAAAAAAATATCATTATAGTTTCTCAGTAAACCTGGGATCAATGCAGGGGCGGATCCAGCCATTTTTAAAAGGGGGTTCCATACCCCGGAACCCTCCCCCTGGATCCGCCACTGCAATGGTTAAAGAGACTTGAAACTTAAAAGTCCTTTTTTCATCTCCCAAAATTAACCTGTGAATGGTTGTTTTGTGGGCATGTCTGTTTCTCTGCATTCAATTACATTGCTAAGTATAGCTTATTGATTTTGATTGAACAATAATACATGACATTGAAGATGCATGGTTGACAAAGGGTAAATTTCACATCAATAAACTTAATATGATGTTTTTATTCTATTGTCCAAAGATTGAAACTTTTAATTTTTGTGGCAAATTCTTATTTATTTCAATGAAAAAATATATTACCCTACAGTATTTAAATATGCTAATACCCTCTCTGATAAATGTAACCTATTAAAATTATGGATTAATTACAGATAATTGTTGCACAAATTTTCATGAAAACAGACACCACTAATGGATTCTTTACTCATACAGATTTTCATTTTGGTCTTTTCTCAAAAATACATTATGTATTAATCCTTTAACTTAATCATCTTTCAAACAAGATTATTTAGAGATCATTATAATGCAGTGTAAATCAAAAGATATATATAGGTAAAGGAATCTATCATTTTAAAGAAATCTCCATTTAGTATTTGTAAGTTTCAATAAAACATGAAGACAGAGACTGACCTATATAGATCAAATCATATCAGATACTAATGACCAATAAGGTCAAAGTTTGTATATTGAGTGGACTGCCATGTTATGTATAAACTCAAGTTATGTCATTGGTCAATTATGATTGGCATTAACATGATTAAGGAGGAGGAGTTTATATAGAATTCCAATTATTGTCCCACCCTTTGTGTTTAATTGTACCTTGATCATGACAGTTGTCAATCATACTGTCATGACTGTTAATGTATCAACACACTTAAGTAAAAAGACAAAACTAAGCCAGCAATTGAAAAAAGTAATGAGTATTATTTTTGAAAAAATACTCTAAATTAAGATGTAACCAAATTTCTTTCCAGTTCACTTGTGCATATGTACACAGACATGAGAACAATTGGGAACTATATGTCAGTGTGTATAGATTTAGTAGCTAATCTGTCCACTTTCTGTTTGGAGGCCGGTGCCTTAGGAAAGAATTGGAACAAGTTCCAATCTTTCCAAAAATGAGAAACGAGAAGCACTTATGAACCACATAAACAAACGACAACTACTTACTGAACATCAGATTCCTGACTTAGGACAGGTGCAAACAATTGCAGCGGGATTAAACGTTTTAATGGTACCAAACCTTCTCCCTTATCTGAAACAATAGTGTAACATCACAGCATAGAAAGACACACTATAAAATATCAATTAGAATGGCTTAACTCAATGTATGATTACCAATGTGATAACTGTCCCCCCCCCAAGTTAAAATGATGTTCATGTAAGCAACTGCAAGTCAAAATACATGCTGTATGGCCTTCAACAATGGGCAAAAGCCATACAGTACTATTAGCTATAACAGGCATGAAGGACTATAATAAATGATAACAACAAATAAAAGAATGTGCATAGCGCTTTGTTTTATTTGTTTTCATTTTATATTTTCGGTAAAAAGCTCAATGAAGATTATGTTTGTATGTTATGCTGATTCAAAAAAAATTCTGCATGTATGGATGTCTATTATATTTTGTTAAAACAGGGTCTATGAAAGCTTCAACTGGTTTGTGATGTCATGAAAAAGTTATGTTACTAATCATAACTTAAAACCAGCTTAGAATAAATAGCCATGAGCTGGCCAAAGAAAAATCACTCTGGACTCAGAATCCCAAAACATGCAAATTATAAGATATAGGCACTGGCTACGGTTACATAAGATATATGATTAACAAATTTAAAATTACTTATTATACAACTGTATATCTAATTTGTCATCACAATGAGGTGGCTGAATGTTCCATTTACTGATATCATAACAATGACGATTTCTGAAATCAGCTACCATCATTTCAAAAGCTGCACAGGGTTCAATATTTTCAACTTCATCAGCATCTAACACATTACAAGGAGTATCAAATCCTATTATGCTATGTTTGGCTATTGCCGTTTTACAACGTTCAACGCGACTTAAAATTTTCGGATCGTTTACACTAAAAGCAAAGGAGATCAAATCCATAGGATCAAATGATTTTGTAAGAATGCTGTCTATGTCCAACGTATTTAGAGTATTTTTGGTCCATTTTGAAGTACAGTCTTCAATATCTGTTTCCGTGGGTATGACAATTCTATTTTGTTCTCTGCTATTGTCATGAGATGACGTAGTTCTTTCGAATAAAGTAGGGATTTTGTCTGCCATAATTTTTCTCATTTAGGATCCACAGCGGAAACGGGAATGAAACGAGTGTTATTGTACAATTGTTAAATACCATGTATCCTTCTCCCTTCCACGGAGAACTATCACTCTTATAAGAGAATCATTCTTCTTCTTCTTCCGGTAAGCGGCCACCGACAACTGGTTGACTATTCTGTCACATTTTGGAGTGAGCGCATGAAATATTTTTGAAATTTAATAAACAAAAAGAGAATGGGTGCAATTTAATATATATACAGGTGCAATTAAAACATGGTATTTACTTCTAATGACGGAGCTGAGCCTTGAAGGATACAGGACTCAGAGCGGAGATAGTAGAGTTAGGCAAGGTGTTCCACTCTCTGATTGTTCTAGGATAGAACGACTCCTTCCGTACAGTTGTTTTACATGATGGTATTCTAAGTGCCTTTTCGTTGTTATTTCTGGAAGGACGTTCATTTGGTATCAGCTTACTGGATGTATCGATTTTGACAAAGTTGTTTTGTAGCTTATACATCATTATTAAGTGGCTATGTTTCCTTCGTTCTTGTAGGGTAGACCATTCATTCAAGCCATGCTACTAAATGAGGTGTTGTGATATCTGTTAGTAACATACCTTGCTGCCTGTCTTTGCACCATGTCCAATCTGTGGATGTCGTTTTGTTGGTATGGGTCCCATACTGCATATGATATTCTAAAGTGGGCCTGACGAGGGACATGTATGCCTTTTCTTTAATTGACTTGTTTGAGATGTTAACATTCCTTTTAAGAAGCTAATGGTGTTATTGGCTTTGGAGCAGATGGAGCTTATGTGTTTCCCCATTTAAGATCTGATGAAATAGTGCATCCCAGGTATTTAGCTGATGCTACATGTTCGAGGTTATGGCCATGTAGTGTGTAATTGTACTTTGATGGAGTTCGCTTCTTGGAGATGGTGAGTACATTACATTTGTCTGGATGGAACTTCATTAAGCCATGTTGTTTCCCATACAGCCAGTTGGTCAAGGTCCTTTTGTAAGTTTGCGGCATCTGCATTGGATGAGATTGTGAGATAAGCAATAGTGTCATCAGCAAACAGTCGTACGGTTGATTGAATCTCCTGGGGCATATCGTTTACATAAAACAAAAATAGGCTAGGTCCCAGGACGGATCCTTGTGGAGGTCGATGTTTCACCCTCTACTACTACTGACTGTATTCTATCACCGAGGAAGTTGTTTATCCACTCATTTGTTTTACCGGTTATCCCATAATGCTTCAGTTTGTGGATGAGAAGGCTATGACTAACCTTATCAAATGCCTTGGAGAAGTCCATTATGAGACAATCTGTTTGTTTCCCCTGATCTAAGTTTTTAGTTACATCATCAATAAATTCAATCAGTTGTGATTCGCATGATAATCCCCTTTGAAACCCATGTTGAAGTGGATACATGATGTTGTGAGTATCTGCATGAGACATGATATGGCTAGTTATGATGTGCTCCATTAGTTTACATGCTATGTAAGTGAGAGAGACCGGCCCGGCCTATAATTTATCGGATCGTATTTCTTCCCTTTCTTATACATTGGACAAACGTTTGCAGATTTCCAAATACTAGGTACTTCGCTTGTCTGATATGAGCAGCGGAATATTGTTGCCAGGATTGGTGCTATATGTAATGCAAGTTCCTTTAAGACTCTTGGTGTTATATTGTCTGACCCAGCTGCCTTATTTGGATTTAGGTTATTTAGCAGTTTGTACGCACCATTTTCTGTTATATTGATGTCCAAGATTTGTTCAAAGTTTCCGGACATGTTACATTGATTTTGAAATTCTTTCTCTGTTATGGTAGTTTTGTCTGAAAAGGCTTTCTGAAATTGGCCATTGAGTATGTCTGATTTTTTTGTTGGCTCTGAATGTAAAATTCCATTTGATTTTAGAGGTGGTATTTTACTCCCATCTGACCTTTTGTGTTTTATAAAGGTCCAGAACCTTTTCATACAGTTTGGTCTTTCTTGAGGTTTAATTGGGTCTGGTGTTGAAACTATACTATCGATGTAATTCCAGTAAGCTTTCCTAATTTCTCTCTGTGTACGACGCTTAAGTTCTTTAAATTTGTCTCTATCTCCTCCATTACCAGATTTTTTCATTCTTTTGAACCATCTGTCTCTTTTTCGTATGAGACGCTTGATGTCAGATGTGATCTAGGGACTACCATCCTTTTTCCTAGCGGTCTTTTTCGGTACATTTTTTCCCATGCTCTCTTCAAGTTTGGTTTGGAAGTGTGTCCATAATGTATTTACTCCTGCCTTTTGTTCATTCATTAGGGTGATATCATGGTGTAAAACTGTAAATTATTCATATCTAGTTTCATATTCTCCCAATTTGCTTTTCTACATAACGGTATAATCCTTGGTTTTTGAATAGATTTCCGGGGGTTTAGATTAACTTCTGTGAAAACGATTTCATGGTCGGAGAGCCCAGGTAAGGTTTCAACTCTCATGAAGCTTTCAGGATGATTTGTTACAACAAGATCAAGAGTAGTGGGTCCTCTGGTTGGTTTGTTTACAAGTTGTGCCATCCCATTATCATCCAATATATCAGCAAATTTTTCATGATTTGTTGCACATTGGGTGTGCATCTTGATCTCTTTGTTAGTCCAATCCCAGCCTGGTAGGTTGAAATCACCAGCTGATATAATGAATGCATTTCGTATTTTACTGGCTCTTTCAATGCTTATTCCATATTCATTATATCCCTTTTCGTTTGATGTTTTGGGGTTGTAGTAACTAGATAGATAGACAGTTTTATGCCCGACAATTTCCATCTTGCACCAAACAATTTCACAATCAGTTTGAAGTTCTTATGCATTTAATTTATATCGATCGTTACGAGTGGCAATGATCCTTAAAAAAGCATATACATACAAGAAATGGTGACTTCAGGTACATGTATATTATGGGAGTGTAAAATTGATCATCGTTACATATGAGGTGACCCCTGGGAAGAGAATACTTATTAGGAGGGTCTGGATGGGGTGTAGAGAATAAAGAATAATGGGTCAATACTACAGAATAATGGGCCAATACTACAGAAAAATGGGCCAGACAATAAAGAAAAGATAAAAATAGGGAAAATTATAAAGAATAGAGAATAATGGGACGTTAAAATCTAAAGAAGAGAGAACAATACACCTTATCGCTATTTGTCCGCCATTACTGGACATCACAAAGGTTCCCGTAAAATTTTGACGTCACTGTAGAAAATAACTGACGCCACAATGGAAAAGTGATTGTTGTATGGCGTCAATAGTTCAACCGGCGCAGATTCTCTGGTCAAGCGGCGCAGATTTCCAAATAGCGATAAGGTTTATGGACAAAACATATAAAGAATAGAGAAGAATGGAGTGTTCTTCAAAATATAAACAATAGAAAATAATGAGAAAAATTTATAACGAATAGAGACAATTGGCTTGAAAAATTAAATAATACATAATTGAATGATCCCCCATCCAAATCGTCTTTTATGTTCCAGTTGCTACCTTGGACCTAAAATGAAATTTACAAGCTGTATATGCATTATATGATAATTTAATAGGGTCAGAATTTGGGTTTGTGAGGAAATTTTTGGATGAGGGTAGGGGTATCTTCATTTCTATATTTAACTTTTATGTCAGTTTTCTCTTTCTTTATTCTATTGTCAGTTTTTCTCCAATCTTTATACTTTATCACCCAATACTTTTCTATTCTTTAATCAGATATGGCACAATTTCTCTATTCTTTATTTTTGTTAATTATACATGTAGCCCGTCGAGTTAAAGCCAGAATTGACACCTTCGACGTAACGATACAGATACAGATAACTCGCTATATGTATTCTGTCGCGGTGAACCCCCCATATACATGGCACCCTCATATAACGAATATAATACATGTGCCTGCATTTTGGTCTTTAAATGAAGGAATTTATATTAATTCTTCGTCCTGTAAGACAATTCCTTTTTTCATATTAGTATATATATGCAGAAAAGCCTTGATATAATTCAAAACTTCCGAAATTTTATGAAAACCACTAGTCGATCTCGATTTCCAAAAATGCTTTAATAAAGAAGAAAAAAAACTTTACAAATAATTTCTTATTTTACATTTAGAATTATATAGTTCAAATGTATAGTAATTCCATAACTTTCCAAAACGATTTGTCCTGTCTGGTTTACACAATTTATTTTACACAACTGGGGTTACTCATACGGCTTCTTATTTTAGTGGTATCTCACTCGTGAAAAATAGTAATAAACAGTAATATTACATATGATGTAGCATTCTCCTGTTTTCATTGGATATTACGATCACGTGTTTCAAAGGTTATTTTATGTATCCGAAGCCTTGTTTCTATTTTTAAGTATATTGACGCTATGGCCATTATTTATTTTGAATTTATTGAACCATAAAATTGATTTTTATGGTTCAATAAATTCAAAATAAATTATTGCCATTCATTATAAATAAATTTCTATAAAAAATAAGGCTCAAAGAACTTTTTATATTATTTATATTACAATAACAACGTACACACATGTTGGCGTATGAATATACAACGTCAGAGTGGGCATGCGCCATAAAAATTGACAACATTGATAATAAAAGTAATACTTTTAACCAATCAGAAGACAGTAAATACACCAAATTTATTTATATATGTATATTGACGGTCAATATAAAAAAATCTTGCTAAATTTAGATTTATGACTTCATGACGTCACACAAAACAACCATGGAGGAAGCACCACAGCAGACGAAAAGAAAATTTGCAAGTTTATCAGAAGTAGATTTCAAGAATTTTGTGTTAAATGCAGACGCTAAGAATCCAAGAAAGCTAACGCAACGAGCTATGAAGTTGTTCAAAGAATATTGATATTTTCAATAACATGTTGAAATTCTTGCAAAATACAATTTAAAAATACACAGAAAGAATATTGAAAGCCATTTTTCTAATATACATTATTTACATATGTAATATATAAATTAAGGACTTTCACTCAGTCAATACGTTATATATGGACCTGTTAGATTATATTGACACTCGGACTTCGTCCTCGGTCAATATAATCTGAACAGGTCCATATATAACATATTGACCTCGTCAAAAGTCCATAATTGATAAATACTAATTTTAAGTCATCAACTATAGTAATTATAACCAGGACACGAATGTACCGACGACAAATTAGTATTAAGTTGAAAAATATCATTTTAGAATAGAACTGTTACCTTAGACCAATAGGTATTATTGATCACCGTACGCAGCCCCTGGGGTAGCATTTAGTAAGTAATAAACCCGACAAATGAAAAAATTGTTACCCACGCAAACTAGTGATTTGAATATTTAAAATTGATTGAAAATTGTAAATATCTTTTAGTTTAGCAATATACATACTCGACTATCTAAATAAACAGTCCGAAACATGTTTGTTTAAAGAGTTTACCTCTTTGATAGCTGTGTGTTATTTATATGACAAGAACAAATGTAAAAGAGAAAATGAGACTGTTCATTTTAAATTGAAGTTCAGTATAGATACGGTTAGAAATTAGGAGACAATCGGCCTCAGGAAATGAACCACGGAACCCAATCTTAGGTTCAAGCTTCAGTCATTTCAACCGAATTTACGTTTGAAGAGTATGAAGGAGACATTAAGTAAAGCACATGAGGGTAGGAATGGGGTACCCCACATGATGAATAACGGTAAACATTTGTTAAAATAACGTTAATGATTTAAACATTTTACTCCATTTGACGCTAACGGTAGCTTCACAATGAGATTTGACGAATGACGATAATAAATTAAGACTCATTCGACCCTAACATTCCTACCCTCGTACATGACCATACTGCATTTATACCCTTTGTTTATCTCTTAAGAAAAGGGGATTTCGAAAAGAGTTCCTTCAAAATTATATAATAGAATAAAAGCATCCTATCATAAGTGGGACATTAAGTAGTCTCCACAAAGTAATTTTAATTACATTAACTGCAATAGAAATATCTCTTCAAAATCATCTGTATTCTGGTGCTTAAGGAACTATGGCCACATATTACCATTCATAGAAATAATATGACATCATCCCATATTTAAACTTGATGACAAACCCATAAAACTTTATAAAATTTATTCTACATTTTCGTACGATGACAGGTCTACAAGTTTTATTCCTTTGTAAATAGTCAATTATTATCTCATACTTTCACTGACTCTGATGATAGAACAAGCTACGGAGAATTTTACCGAGTCGCTGCCGAAGCGGAATAATCGAATTACATACTCCTGTTAATATTTTATTGAAAATATCAGTTTCGTCGGTCGTGTTTTTTGCAGCTGACTTCTGTATGGTAAATTTGCCGTGAAAAATCACCATATTTGCAACGGTAAATGGGTCCTCTATTGCTTTGATTAGTAGCTTATAAAATACATAGTGTTTTCATCAAAGGGTTTCCTTTTTTAAGTTTACAAGCTTTCACTTTCAGCCTATTACTGTTTCCAATTGATATTTCTTTTTCAAATAACACTATTTTATATACAAACAATAGGGAAGAATGTGGCTAGAAAATTGTTTAAATGTAATTCTTTTGAGATATTATTTAAGAATTTTGTGGTATGTGGAAATTGCAAATATGTCTTGTTATGGTGTGCACAAAAGATGTTAACCAAATTGTTTTGTTCTTGATGACCTTAGGAAAGGGAAAACTGTACACATTTCAGCTACACAATTTTACAAGAAATTAAATGTTCGATGTTTGGTATCTAGCAAACTGTTGTATCAAATATTCATGTGTATAGATATCATGCTAAACAAAGTTACAACGTTGGATTTTGTTTTTATACAGGAACATGAAGGGGTAGTCCGAGATCGCTCTGACGCCTGACAGCCTTTTTAGAACATGTATATGCCACCAACAAGTCTTTTAAAAAAAGACAGTCAGAAGTCAGAGCAGTATAGTACTGATAAAGTTTTTTGAAAGATATTAATTGTTCCCCTGAAACATTTGAAGAAATATTTTTTTGATAAATTTCCTTCAGTACCCAAGAGCAATGTTGGGGGTGTTTTGTTTAAAAAGTAAGATCAAAATGGACTTTTCGAATCAACGATACCCTGCACTTAAGCTCGATTTATACTTATCATTATTTACTTATCGCTGATTTATGAATATTTTATTCCAATATAAGAATATTTATCAAAGAAACACAAGCTGACCTTAGGTATTGTCCTTAATATTTATAAGTGATCTTTTGAACTCTCCATCCAAGTCAAAAGCATATATTTGCTTTTCCACAATTTATTTTTCGTCAGTTTTTCCCGAAACTTATTACAGATATTAAAAGCAACAGAAGTTCAGTATATCATACCAGTACCGACTACCGGCTTCAATGATACGCTTGGTAACATCCAACCCATTATAATTGGCATCAACCAAGTTGTCATACAAAGTTAAAGCAGACTACACTTAATCAGGGATACCCTGCATACATGCATGCAGTCTTTTCAAAAAACACGTACATTGCAGAAATCGCTATACTCCATATGCCACCCTATCATTTCTATAATTATGTAGTCATCCATTTCCTGAATCGCATGTTTATTATCATAGAATATCAACATACATGTTTGTTTTTTCTTCAGTTGGAATAAAATACCCACGTTCATAATACGCGGGAAAGGTCCCAAATTTCGTATCTCAATATTTGATATCCACGTGACCGGTAGTCTGACATAGCTTTGCCAAGACATCCGGTTAAATTTTAAATTTATGACTACAACTTATTTTAATATTAATCTTTGTTATAGAAATTGTATTCCATTTGAATGATGCAAGTGCAATAAAATTCTGCTTAAATGCACTTCAAATTATTTTCTATCGTAATTTTAAATACAACCATATATACTGTATTTCAAACCATACGTAGAAATGTATACGGTGTTCATTACCATGTATTGGATAATGAGATATCGGTCACTGTAAATCTAATTATTTTAACGTGTGTTTTAAAAAATAATTATTTTGGTTGATTTTTGCATATTGATGGTTTGTTATTTGTAAATATATTCAATTTATTGCTAGGAATACGACTAACGTATTAAAATATCTCTCAATAAAAAATGCCACCGAAAAAGCCGATGTACACAAATCTTAAATCGGTTCTTCGATCTATTGTTTTTTCAATATATAACAAATATGTATTATGGATAAATGTCCTCTTAAGAATATGAAAATATGAAAAAATAGATTCAGTGTTTACTCAAATTGCAAATCAAGAAGTCAAGTTTGCAATGAGACTGTCAAAGACCATTTATCTTGGGAAAGGGAGGGGAAATGGAGGGAAGGTGGGCATAAACTTTTTTCTCTCAGGACAAACGGTTTGTTCAACTGACTTTAGTAAGAATAATAAAAAAAAACATTTTATGTATAAAAAACAAAATTGCTTTCATCATTTTTAAAAACAATTGTCCTGGCTTTTTTTTTTTTTGCCTTCCCTTTTTCTTGAATATAAACATCAAACAATCCATTTAATAACCAATGCCATCCCCGAAAAAAGACGATTGGAAGGTGTCTTATACTAGTCTAAACGTAAAATAAAGCCGTCGCCATAATCATCTGAAGATGCATCCTATTTCAGGTTTTCATTCATTTTAAATAGCTAGTAGACATCCATATATATATAGGTGTGTCTGGATGGGGTTTATAAAATAGAAAATAATGGGTAAACACAACAGAAAATGGACAAATAAATAAAGAAAATAGAAAAATAGGCCAAAAAGTAAAGAATCGAGCATAATGGGTTGCTAAAATATAAAAAAAAAATAGAAAATAATGGGCAAAATTATACAGAATAGAGAATAATGGGCAAAATTTAAACAGAATAGTTTAAAGCCAAGTGAAAACTTGCTTAAAAAAGAATACCGAATTGAAGGACTCCCAACCCAGAGTTTCATAGAGGACGCGGTGCATTCCGAGTCTATATGCTTTAAGAAAACAATTCGATATGTAAGATTGATTTACTTCCCTTGGATCGATATGACTTGTACAGTTTATTCTGCTAGTTTGCTTAACGTCCAGTGGCAATTAGTTCATGCATATCTAAGACGACAGCAATACGCAATTAACTGGTAGTTTCTGATAAATCTGTCACCCGGGACATTTGGACGCCACTGGAAACAAATGGAAATGTTGGATAGGGGTAGAATTGTTTCCTTGTTACTGGTAACCAATGGTTATTTATTTATAATATTTATATATATAATATTTATATATACAATGTATATATATAATTACCCCCAAAGAGAGTTGCATGTTGCAAGGCTTCTTTGACCTGCAGAAAGCATGGCACTCATCGTACACAAGGTATCGGTTTTAAATACCCCATTCCCACTGGACGTGGCTGTGAAGTATATACGACACAGCCAAAAGGACGTCCTACTTTTTATGTATAAGAAACAAAATTGCTTTCATCATTTTTAAAAACAACTGTCCTGGCTTTTTTTTTTTTTTTTTTGCCTTCCCTTTTTCTTGAACATAAACATCAAACAATCCATATATAAGGGTTTTAACTGCCAGAACGAGAGAAATCCAGGGATAATATACGTTAGTCAACCCTTGGGTTCCAAATGATAATAATGATGATATGATGATGATGTATTTGTATTTAACGTCAATTGGCAAATATTACATGATTATCAGGAAGAGAACATCTACGTAATAAGGCCTTTGGTGGATATATAGCTGTTTCATTTCAATCATACCACATCTTATTTGTTTATATTTTTCATGCGAAAAAAAAAATCCTGCAGATTTTGATATGAATGCAGCATTTCCGTTCATTCATTTACCAAGTTTAAAATGGTGTAAAACTCATTCATAATATTTAGACGATGTTTACCAAGTTTAACAAACGTTTTAATAAATAAATATTTTGTTTCTATTTTTTTTTTTTTTTTATATACAATTTTTAGCTTTTTATATACAATTTTGCTGTGTCTGAAGGTGACCTCTTCTAAATTATTTTGCTGTCTTCTTACCAACATTTATATTGCTTTTTCGTGGGTCAGTCCACATTTCTGGCCCTTCATATCGATCGACCCCTCCCCCTTTTTGTTCAATTTTCATATTCGTGATGTATTCCATTGAAGTTTTAGAACACAACAATCAAATATTAGTTATAATACATAATAGATTAACACAATCGACGCGGTAGGGGTGATACCATGTCCTATAGCTGAGACAATTATGATTTGTTGTTAATATAATAACGGAATAATTTGAACTAAATCGATTTATGTTTTTCAATCTTGATCTGTATAAACGCTCCTGTTCTTTCCTCCACATACCACACAAATAGTGTGATCAAAGACACTTTATGCATTAATCGCAGGTGCAAAAATATGGACAATGCAAAGAATGAAAACCTCACTGGGGATATGACTGCTAATACTTGAGCCGGTCAGATTCAATTTTTCGCTCGATATGATCTTCATAATATTATACCATATGAAATTTTCCGATAAATGTAAATTTCAAAAGAAATCGACACGGAGTTAAACGTGTGTCAGTTTTAATGAAATTTACAACAGAAGATATGATAGTTTGCAGGTGTTTATTATATGATTTAAGTGGAGACCTGTCGAGAATTGAAAATTATAATTTTATGCCTCATATTTCATATGCATACATTTTACATGTAGAAATTTACAAAATGATTTAACTACACAAGTTAAGTTTTGTATCGTTCGTCAGAAGAAACTTTTATATTTTATGCTTCCACTAAAATACGCAAAATGTACTTTAAAAATCAAATTGAACAAAGAAAAGCGGGAAAAAATACCAGAAAAAAATGCAATGACATTCCCGAGCGAGAAAGAAAGCTCACACTTCTGTGGCAATAAGAGAAATTTCTTTAAAGTTAAAAATGTATTAACCACCCAGAGTATCACCCCAAAGCCTCGAAAAGGGTAATCTTTATCACAGAGGAGTGACGACATTCTGCACACGGCACCTAGGCTGTCGTCCCTCCTCTAGCTTTATCACGTATTCATTTCAACTTGATACCACATTCTATTTTGATATTTTTTTCAATTTTTATCGAAAACAAAATATTCTGAAATCGACATCTGCAGAGTTGGGCATGCACGAATTCTCAACTATCTTTTTTTTTTTTTGTCCATATATATATACTTAAAAATGCTTAAATATATGCTACTGTCCGTCAGATTCAGATGCTTCGTCACTCGATCATGAAACTGATACATTCTGATTGTATATTAGAAGACTTTTGGTTGTTCTGTTGACGATGCGCTTTCTTTTAGATCGTTTTCTTTTGCCTCCCAAACTGATGGTTTTGAGTGTATCTGCTGAAGGTCTTTTCAAAAACACATCATTTACACTGTAATCTATATCATGGTATGCTCATACTTTTATCATAACTGTAATGAAAGGGCATACTGCTGTCATGGAGTTAGTCTGAAATTTCTCCACCTTAACTTTATCTACAGTATTATTTTTTTCAACCTGAAACAAGCATGTTTTATAGTTACTAACATATTCAATCGTCATTTGGAACTTAACCTTACCTTCAGATTGTTATGTTTCATGGTATTTCTTTAATAAATAATTGATTTTTATCATCTACTAAAAATACTATGGTGAATATGTATATGAACTAGGAGTACAGCAAGCAAAATTCACAAAATGATACCGCCGCCCCTTACGGAGGCATGATTTACTAGCGGAACCCCCAAAAAATTCGAATTTAAGACATGCACAATGGTATTATAAGTCTGAGGAAGTTTCATTAAATTTTGAGAAGGGGTGAAGGTGGTTGTATGGAAGTTGTGTGCGGGTATGACAAAGTCTATGCCACGTCAAAATAAACTTAAACAATCATTCGGATGAAGAGGTCCAAAAGGAAGTGTTATACAGTTCGTCATGTGACTAAGATTCTGTGAAAGTTTTACACAATAATGACATGCGGTCTATGAGCTGAAGCAGATCAAAAATATATGCATGTGATGAAAGGACGAAATGACGCTTTGCTCCAAGAATATCTACAGCCTGATTCTGCACGAGGAGGGCCGTGGGGTGGGGGTTATATTAGATTGTCACAACAGGCGATGCTATTCGTTGTTATTTAATAATCCATCTAAATGTTTGGATTGAAAGATACAAAACGTATCGCATAGAAAACAACCAACTTTTCCGGGCATTTTTGTCTTGTATTTTAAATCAAAATTTATATTGGAAATCTTTTCATTTTCGACACAGCTTATTAATGTTTAAAATGACTACCCATTGTTGCTTGAATTCTAAGACGTCTAATATTGCAGTAAATTTAATAACATGTCATGTTTCAAATAAGAAATGAATGACCACGCGGTGCAAATGTTGTTATCAACTCATTTACACCATCGTATAACATCTGCATAAAATTTGTTTCTCAGTGCATGGTATATGGTTTTGGAAAAAACAAACTGTTGTGTAGCACTGGAAACACGTGAATCGAAATTGGTGGTTTCCAACGCACAGAACATCGAATTATGAGTGAAAACCAGGTAGATTGTTTTAATACAATAAATGAAAAATTAAAAAACGAGCAAAAAAGAACATTAATAAATTTCAAAATGCACAAAGGAACCAAACACAATAGCAAAAAATATTTCAAAACAAATCAATAACAAAAAAAAAAACAAAACAAAACGAAAAAAAAGAGCTATTATAAAAAAAAACACATATTCACACAAAAAAGAATAATGAAAACAGCTATCAATAACTCTAGTAAGACTGATTAAAATGAATATTTCCCAAATAAAGCATAATCCCGAACTTTGGTTATCAGTGGAGTTACATGGGTAAGTCCAGTAATCCTCCGAATCTGAATAAGCATTAAAAGCATAATAATTTGCATTAATTAAAATGACAACAAAAGCGTACTATATACTTTTTGCACCTGAATCAGAAAAATAAATTATTAAACAGAAATATAAAAACCGGATACTGGATAATAATTAAAGCACCTAAAACTTTACTCAGTCATTGAACGAAATTCCAGACCAGTCAAAAGTTTTCAAGTATGTACTTTTGCTCAAAACATTATGTTAGTAAACCATTGTTTACACCCATCAACGCCTCTCAGACTGAAAATGAAGAACGTGTCACTCTGTCAATTACTTGAGAGGTGCTGTATAGGATATACATTAAGTAAAATTCTTATATTCTTATTTAAGTTTCATGGGGGGGGGAGAGAAAGGTTAATATTGCATGGAAAGAACAAAGCTGGGTTGTCGGTTTAGCGTTAGTTTACCCAGAGTAAAAGTACTTGCAAGGAACAATTTCGTAATAACGGGATGAGGGAATGAAAATGGACTACTTTTAAAAACATCGTCTTTGTAAATTTTGTTGCGAAGTCTTAGCTTCATGGCAACTGATGCCTGTATGGACCAATCAGAACATCCAATAACGCAATATCATTTTTGAGCAGGTTCATTAATTGTTCTTGCTTAGTCAATGTTTGTTCATCATTCTCATTCACCATTAAATCTCTATGGTTATCACTCCAATACAATTTGGTATTCATGTTATAGATAAGACAATCGTTTTCTTAGGAAGCTTTATAAAGGAGTAGGAAGATATCAATAAGGTAATCAAAAACGATAAGTAGAAGAAATACAGGCAACATAATGATCGAAAGTAAAATACACATAAATAAAATAAGATATATGTAAATGTCAATAAGACAGTAACCATACTAGCCAAAAGATATTTAGAGATTAGCATACAGTTCGTCATTGACAAAACAGAACAATGAAAACGAAAGACTATGCAAAACTAACCTCAATAACACAAAAGCTGATCTTAGGTGCTCCGGCAAGCTAAGCAGTTCCTGGTTCAAAAACCATACCATTAGAAAAAGTATTTTGATTTCCGAATGTATTTGTCAGTCAGGTTTACGTCTACGCTTGAGGCGGCTTTAAATTTAATGCGTCCGAAGCACTTTTCTGGATTTACCTTCATCAGGAACGCTCAAAGCCGAATATTTAAAAGAAATATTCTTAATTTTTCACAGTCTTACTTTGCAACTTTCAAGCTAAAATCAAAGCTCGAAAACACGGGATATCCTTAACCAAAATCAATACATTTTGTATCTTAGCTTGAATGCCGATATTATTTTAGTTTTGGTAAGGAATGTCCTTCAGAATTTATTTATTTTTCTCATAGAACTTTAAATTTGCCAAAAACTAAGAAAACTGAATGTAAAAATGATATCTGCTCTACCACTTTGTTTAATGTACAGTAAAAAGTTTTTTTTTTTATCTACAATCTGTTTTCCTTTGAAAATCAGTAATTTTCTTTACACGCGAATGGCGCGATTTTGTTTAACACACACACTGTTTTTCTGACAAACTCTGTTTGTTTCTTTGTTTAGCTGTTATTATATTTTGGTTATTACAAGGAGATTAGAAAAATCCCATTTGTGCCTCAATATATTACTCATTATTAATTTCAATTTCATTTCTAGTTGTTAAAATAAAAAAAAAGTTTCTTTATATAATGTTGAATTTAAGTATTGACTTAAAATTTCAATAATATTTCTGAAATTTTGTTTTGTATTAGAATTGTAAAGGATCTTTTAAAAACTGACCCCCATCCCATCACATTCAGGCTGAGAAGCATAGTCTTTGTCAAGAACACCACTTGAGCAAACATTTTTTCACAATACGGTACTATGTCGAAACTTTAACGAGCTCAGCTAATTCAGAGCTTTTGTCCTAGACAAAACAATGCGCCCTTCATATTTTATTTTTCTCTATATATAATAATTTTCCAATATCATACCAATAATTCTAAATAGATTGAGCCCTTGAAGGCGTCTACCTGACGAATCTTTGCATTAAATTGTGTCAAAATTAAACAAAAATTCAATAAACTTGCCATTTTATTTGTTAAATACGTTATATACAATTCATTCATAATTTATTCTTTTCATTGGCATAATTGAAAACTACTTATTAAAATTTTAATAAAGAATTTAAAAAGATAAGACCAATTATACAGAAAACTTTCTGGAGATGTACTTTTTGGAATATGATCTGGAACCACTTATATATGAGGTCTTAAGGATACTCTGCAGATTTTAAGACTGTCTGAGACTCCTTTTTTAATCGACGGGAAGGATAAAATTTCTTCCAGGAGGGATTTTTCTCCTTATATTGAAAAATCTGAAATAAGAATTAAGATCTTTTGATTATATCTTATTTCTATTTACACAACTTATTTTGGTATTTTATACTAGTTATTGATTGAACTCTAAATATTATTAATTGTTTTCTTGTTTGGTCAATTCTTGTTTTCAAGATGCATTGTATTCAAAGCTTTTTTAAATTGTGACCGCGAAGTTCATAGTTCAATGTTGAACATATTCAAAATGAATAAAGGGAGATGTGTGCATGGAATACGCCAATGACCTAACACCAAAACAAAACAAAAAGCTACAAAAAACATTAAATTTTATGTATGCTCTGTACGTCAATGCGGTCTATCATGTCTTCATCTCGTTTATCTAAGACAAGAAATAGGAGTAAAACAGATATTTAGACAAATAACTGAGCAACAAATATAAGCCTTATATTGACAAAATTCTTATTATTTTTCTATTCAACCCTCAATAAATGAGAAATAATGACCTTATCCCTTTTCATTGACTATATATATAGATAGGGGCTACCTTAAACAAACAAAAAACTGTGCAACAAATATAAGCCTTAGATAGACAACATTCTTATTATTTTTCTAATCAACTCACAGTAAATGAAAAATAATGACCTTGTTCCTTTTCATTGACGACTTAATATATACATAGGGTCTACATGGTTTGTTTCTGTGGGGTTGGAGGCCTTTTTTATTAGAGAATTGTTTGTTTGTTTGTTTGATTTTTTTTTTTTTTTTTCTTTCTAATATATCTTCTTTTTTTTTGGATCCAATTTAAGATTAGTCGACTAAGAATTCCGCGCAAATAGGCGCTGTTCCTTTGATTTTTGTGTTTTTGCTGTGCACATACTAATTTTGTGACCAGACTCAAGCTGGCAACCAATCGAGATGGCAGCCACTTTTTTCCAGCAGCCAATTTTAATGATATGTCTAAAAACCAAAAAACTGTATGAGACTCAAACGTTCCAAAAATCTCAAAATCTTAGTTAAATATAAAAGCACCTCCTTTGACAGCGGAATTCAACATTTCACGTCTTGTCGTGATTCTCAAAAGATGACAATCCGTTTTAAGTACCAATGATGCTAGCAGCCATTGTTTTTCGGAGGACACTGTTTGTTTAATAAAAAAAAATGTACAATTTAAAATCGTTTTTTTCCGTTCTTTTTCTCGTTTTTTGATTCCTTATGCTCTATCACCCTCTCAGATATGTGTTATTTGATTTATTATTCTGAAAGTTCTGTTTTTACTGTCTATCAAATTTCAAATTCAAAGTAATAAACTATGTCGTCTTGTACATATAACAATCATCCGTATCTATTAAAGCAAACTCTTGAGCATGCGTCTCCGTGAAGGGTAATAGAGTATTTGCCATGAGATAGAGTAAATTGTCTCCCTCCTACCAATCATGGCACTTTAACATGAAGTATTAAATAATACCAATTTATTAATTTATAACTGATATTTTCCTTGTCAAATGTGCCAGTACAAATAATTGACATATAACTAAACCTGTGGTGGACAGACGGGCTCGGATCCCAGCAAAATATTTAAGTCGAGAATAGCCAGGGTACCTTTGAAATGGGCTAGGTCTGGTTCAGAACTTTGCCGTAGGGATATTCCGAGGAGTACCGAATGTGTGGTTGGTATGGAAAATACGTGAAAGGGCAACTTTGAGCCACTGTGGTGGCCAGACGGGCCCGGATTCCAGAAAAATATTTAAGTGAGGAATAGCCTGGGTCAATACCTTTGAAATGAGCTAGGTCTGGTTCGGAAGTTTTTTATTCAGTTCAATGGAAATATATATCATATAACATGATTACTCACAACCTATTTAAATCAATCATTAACCATGGTAGTTGAGCTTTGATTTTTTTATTTTCTATTCCTACATTGTTTCTGTACCTCCTAATCAAAAGGAATTAAAAAACGAGAAAAAGAACGGAAAAAACTATTTTAAATTATACAATTTCTTTTAAAACAAACAGTGTCCTCCAAAAAAAAGTGGCTGCTAGCATCATTGGTATATAAAACGAATTGTCATCTTTTGAGAATCACGACAAGACGTGAAATGTCAAATTCCGCTGTCAAATTATATTTATCTAAGATTTTGAGATTTTTGGAACGTTTGAGTTTTATACATTTTTGGTTTTAGACATATCATCAAAATTGGCTGCTGGAAAAAAGTGGCTGCTATCTTGATTGGCTGCTAAAAGTGGCTGCCAGCTTGAGTCTGGTAATTTTGTGTTATGGATGGATACCCCATATCCTTTCTGTTTTATTAAAATTTGACAATCATAAATTTTTACAAGGATGTATGATATATATTAAGTATTTGTACAATGGTCATATTACACTTTCATGAACTAAAATATGCACGAGACCAAACGTTTGGGGCCATCAAACTCGAAAAGGGCTTAAAACTTCAAAGTCAACCTATCGTGTAGGAGTTGCAATCTTCGTTTTACAGTACATGGAAATGCGAAAAAAATGTCCTTAAATTTGTTGAAGAAGGAAAAAGAAGAAAAAATATTAGCCTCTTGAATTTTCGGGGAAAGTAAATAAAGTTTCTACACTAGATAATTTTGCAAAAAAAATAGAATCCACACGGTAAAAATGTCTTAAACACAATCTTAAACACGTTTAGAACTAAACATGTAATACACGTGTTTAATTTCTAAACACGATTTTTACAGTGCAAAAAATATACTATTGTTTACTCTGGCGATTCTCTTACGATATGCATAGCTCTGATTCCTTGCCCAGGTTTGGCTTTAATTTTAGTAATTTTTGTTTTAATCAAGCTCTTTAGCGTTTGCATTTGTTCATTGGGAATTTTCAATTATTTTAGCCTCGAACATCATTATTCAAAGATGGAACAATGAGACATTGGTTGTTGAATAGCGCATTTTGTGTAGAACAATTTGTACCGGTAATGTTACTATTGCAGGTTTTGTTTTGTATGCAACATTGATGTATATAATAACTCTATGGAAACTCAGTTGAGTTTTTAGGGGGAAAATAACTTGTTCTGTTTATAGGATGCTATTATTTAAAATTTTCCGTTTTCTCTGTATTGGCAGTGTTCAACATTAATGTATAATTCTACGGAAACTCAGTTAGTTTTTTTTTTAAAAAAAAAACTTTATACTGTTAAAATACTAGTATTTGAAATTCTCTGTTTTCTCTGTATTTGCAATGTTCAAGCTCATGCCAGCCTAATCGTCAACGAAAGGTTTCAAATCATGAAAGGAAGGTTGGAAAGACAAGACGTGTCGTTTGAGTCGTTGGTTTGCTGTCAAAATGATTATTCATACTCCACGTCTTATAATTGGATCTTGAAATCTTGAAATCTTGAAAATATTTAATCAGTATTTTTGAAGGCACGAATAAAAGATTAGATTAAAATCACTTTTTGCAATATTTCATGCAGCTGAGTAGTTTTCAAAGTTGAAATATTTTATATGGTAGGATATAAATTTCCCCTGAATTTATTTCACACTCGGGTCATTTTCAAAACTTCTTTCAATCTTTCCTTAAATTCATAGTAACACGGTTCCATGTGTGTATACTTTAAGATTCTTACAATATTTTGGTGTATTTCAAAAGCGATGACAAAATTAAAAACGTCTGAAGATATCTCAAAACCGCAATTTTGACAGATTTTTCGAAATTTTAGGATTTATGCAAACAACTTATATGACGAACATTTTTAATCAAACTAACATGTTGTTGAAAGTAAAACTATATATTGCCTTTCGATACAAATTAGTTCATTTTGGTAGCGGACGTTTTTCGACGATTAATTTGTCAATTATGCATCATAATTACCTTCGACGACAACTTTTAGAACTGAATTACATTTTCATTTTTGGGGAATTTTCCATAATAGTTAAAAAAAAACATCGAAAGTATATAATGTAGACTATCTTTCATTCTAAAATCAACAAGATTTGACAAGATTTAGATTTTTACCCTCAGAGTAAACTTGAACCCTACCTCCTACTTTCCAGAATATTCATGCAGTGACAGGGCGGATCCAGCCATTTTAAAATTCCCAACCCAGGATGTTCCAACAGTCCCCATTCAAATGCATTGATCGTCCAAAAAACAACCCCGGACCCCCTTCTGGATCCGCCACTGCAGTCTTTGACAATTCTTTATTGTTAATATACTGGTAAAAAACAAAGAAACACGCTTTAAAACTGAAATAACGACATTACCAAATTAAGATAAAAGAACAGTTATGCCCTCTAAGGACGGAAATAATTATTGAAATACATAAGAGGGTCTGGATGGGGTCCCTCATTTCGGTATTCTTTCATTTGAGGTAATTTTTCTCTATTTTTTATATTTTTGCCCATTATTCTCTATTCTTTATGTTTTAACAATCATTATTCTCTATTCTTTATGTTTTAACAATCGTTTTTCTTTATTCGTTATGTTTTTAAAATCATTTTTCTCTATTCTTTAATTTTTTAGCCCATTTTTCTGTAGTATTGTCCCTTATTCTGTATTTTGTAAAGCCCATTCAAACCCTCATATAAACGTACTACTATATCACGTTGTTGATACCAGAAGGTCTTTATTTCTAAAAGATAAAAAAAAAAAAAAAAAATACGTTGCATGAATGTATGAAGTAAAATAACACTTAATTATGAAATAAAAAAAGAATACTTTTTATGTTGGTAATCTGAAAATGTCTGTTTTATCACACATTCGCTTACGATGTCTTTTTTTTTTTTTTTGTGGGGTAGAGGGATGGTGTGTCGTTTGTTGACTTCTTTAGATGTCTTTGGGGTTTTTGTCGTCGGGTTGCTATCTCTTTTATTCAAACCAACTACAAAAATCAGAAAAGCTTTTTAAAATACAATAACACATAAATGCTCAACATGCAGTTGTATTTATTAATGTTTCATATATAAAAGTAATGCAAGCAGACCTCTGTATTGAACAGAAAATAAAATATTATGAATTGAAGAGGTTCAACAAGTGACCTTTTTTAGAATTAATTAATAAATAGATTAATAAATAGATGTATGAGTTATAGAAACGGAAAAACCTGCATAATTGATTGCCTAAATAGTAATAAAAGTAAATACAAATTATAATATTGGACATTCTAACACCCCAGCCGAATCATTCAATTAAGAGCTTTCCAAATGTACAATTTCTTATTGTGTGGTAATTCCATGTCAAAAGAAATAAATTAATAATACTTGTAATTACAAATACCAATATTCTGCAACATATGTATATTCAATTTGCTTTGAAGTCACCAAATTGCACATATTATTTAAGCATAAGTTACGGGGACTTCAGTACAAAATAAGGTAATAAAATATGTGTAAAATTTTACAAACGGACATTTTGTACGATTCACAAGGATATATGTATTACACCACGATCACAACTTAATTTTAAAATATGTCACATATTGAATTTTAAAACTATCATTATCCCTTTTCAATCAACAAAAGTCACTTTCAACTCTCATAATATTGTAATAAATTAATTTAATTGATTCGGTCGACTATCATCTTGCGCAACCATAAATAATCCCATTTCTTTTCGGAAGGATGACTTTAATGAAAAGGAGGCGTTTCCGAATGTATTTGTCAATCAGGTTTACGTCTACGCTTGAGGCGGCTATTGGTTGAGCTTTAGTAATAGACGAAGTAAATACCGGGCGGGGAAAAGGTGGGACTGAACAAATTTAATATGTACTTCTGCGAGAATCTAACACTTAATTTTGTTGGTATGGATTGCAGATGATAAACAGGGATAATTTTATACATTATTATTTATACAAATTTCATCATGGCCGCAACAATAATTGGGGTAAGTGTATTCGAATCGATTTTGTAAATAACTATTTTGTTTTGAAATGGAAGATCGGTTGTTCACAGTTTCATTACCAAACAGATGCGCAATTGATACAAGTATCATACTTGAGCATCTATTGCACTTTGACTTTTGTGCACTTGACACCTAACGAGTTAGTATGCTTTTCTTGAGTGCTATGTGCTTTGAACTAACTAAACATTGAAAAGTTAAAGTTTTAGATATACCTAGGATAAAAGACAGGAACTCTTGATTTTCTGATTAAGACATGATTTAAAAATTTATCGCCTGATAATTTATTATTTTCTGATAACTTTGAAGAAACATTCCATCACCCTATTTGAACGCACATCCACACCTTATCATTTTGGTAAAAATACTGGGTGTATCTTAAATTTTCATCAACAAGCAAACTTGTGGAAAATGTGAAATATCCATCAATTTTAGAATATTTATTAAAATATTAAAGTTTTCATTTTTTAAGGTTGCTTGCTTATTGATTGTACTCTTCATCTCCTTTATTTCTCCTATATCATCCATTCAAGAAAACACTCATAAGAAAAAAGACAATTTAAAACTAATGTATATTCTTTTAAAATATATATAACTGAATTTGCTTTGTAAAATAAAGATGTTGTCAACAAGTCCTTGAACTCTGGTAAAGCGAAATATTAAAACGTCAAGTCTAGTTTAAAAGTTGAGTTTTATTTATAAATGATTTTGAAAAATGTGAAAATGATGTCAAATGCAAAATCTACATGATTATGGATGATCATTATTTTCGCTTTTTGAAAAAAATGTTTTAAAAGAAAACCTAAAATATCAAAGACACAATTTTCAAAGAATAAAATGCATATCATTGTATATTTTGGTCAATTACTACCACCTGTGTCCTAAACTTAAATTTATCTTAAATGTTTAAACTCGTAAAATTCACAATACAGAAAACGCATTTACTACATAAGAGGTATACTGATAAAATATAAAACAAGATTAAATTTCGTGTAATTGTTTTGTAAACAACAAGTTCTAACTTTTCCGGTTAGCAGCCTGATGAAATTGTATACCCTTTATTTAAGTTCGTACCGATCGGGGTGCCGATTTATAAGCTTGAACTTCTATGTTCTCCATTTACGGGGTTTTTCACGCTATGCACAAACATAATAATATATCTAAGGTTATCAGGCAAGGGGCACCACTAATTACTTAGTCCTTTTGTTAATCGGGTCGGGTTCAAATTAGTATTATGCTTCGTGCGCTGCACGCAATACACCTATAATACTTTTATAGACTAATTTTGATTTTCTTTAAGAGATAGCTTTGAAAGAGTGACTGCTAAGATCCTATTGTCCACCCGTTTATTTGAAGTCTACTTAAAACAGTATTTGGGGGTTTTAAGACTCTTTAAAATAAGATTTGTAAAACTAATGACTTTTCTGTAACAAACGAAACGTTTGGATATGTGAGAAAGTTTTTGGATAATTGGTACAAGATAGTCTGAGAGAAGCAAACATTTTAGTTAAATCTAAAAAAAAAAGACAAATACGTGTGTACATATTTTATAGAATTAAAATATTTTACATTCGACCTTGTCCCGTTATGGTAATATTCTTAAATTTATATATCCTAATTAAATATTTAAGTTTCGTGGATGGGGATTGGATAGAATGAAAATAAAAATAAAAGACAACCTTTACGTGAATTTTATGGCGTTTTTCAAGATTGATAAATATTTGCTGTTAGCCTATTAAGATATTAATAAATTGTTGCTGATAATGCAAATTGAGCTGCAGATTCAAGAGAGACTCAGCGAGGTTTAAAATATCATTATATATCATATTTATATACCATCAAAACAGTCAAAAATATGCAGTTCGGGATGTCTTTGGTTTTTTATATCGTTTTGGGTAGCTCTGTCATTGACATATTCCTCTTAGCTTAATTTATTCGTTTCACTTTATTTTTAACACATGGAAAGCACATGTTTGACAAAACACTTCAGTGTTGATTGAGAATGACAGAAGAATTTATTAAAATATTTTTTTTATTATTACAAACGTCATATGATTATGTATAAAACGAAAGTAACACTTCGTGCGTCAAAAGTGCTTTTCTGGATTTACCTTTATCAGGAATGCTAAAACCCAAATATTCGAAAGCCAAAGAAGTATAAGACCTAAACACCTGAAGAGCTATATGACTAAAGGGAACCTAAATATTAGCCAAATTTATCTAAGATCAACTTTGCATGCCTGGGAAGTAAACTAAACAAGAATACTTGGAAATAAGCCGTAAAATACTAAAAAAAGGCTTTGCAAAATGGTAACAGGCAGGCATTCCAATTTGAAGATTAAATTCTTTATTCAAATTCACTAAAATTTCGAATATATATTTTATCTCTTATAACAGGCCAGCATATTTATGTGTATGTATTTATTTATTTATTTATCATGTATTCAGCGGCCAACACCTTGATAAAATGTGTCAACATTTTTCAAGTCTTTGCAATTTCACAGATAATTTTTCTACTTGTTCGATCATTTCTACTGATGTACCTTCACAAAAGTATTCAGTGTGTGAATGATTCATTGTACCTTACCTTTTCCATGGTCTTTTCAAGCACATTTCAATTTATTTTCAATCCAATTAAAAACTTTCTATAAGGAGATGAGAAACAGTCTATTTATTTAAAACACCATACAAATCCAATATTTTCATTTTCGTTTTTGTGTTTAAACTTCATTCCTCAACGGAAAGATAGAATTACATTTTCATTTAAATTTTTTACAAACCTCATCTAGAGTATTTTTTCTAGTATTTGCACTTGTGTGAACCTTATTTTATTTGTTTGAAATATTTAGTAGAAGAAATATTAACCGATAAAATAGAAATGATTATCTTTCAGGGGTCACGAATTTGAGGAGATTTTGAAAGATACACACAATAAAATCTGAAACATGTGTCATATATAATTTCTGATGTTTAAAATTTCAATAGAAATAGCTTAACAATTTATAGGAATTTTAACAGTTAATTTAGTCCTAATAAGAAATATTAACATTTTGATAGTTTTGATTCATTACCAATTCTCTAATGGTGTTTTACAATAAAGATAACATTTAAATTAAATGTATACAAATGTATTTTGAGAAATAGTAATTTGACATTTAAATTACTGAAACTATGATAATGAATTATATATCTTATAACGAGAAAAAAACAACAACATTAAAGTATCTAAGATTATCAGTTTTCAAAATGAATATTGGATACATATTATATAAAATATTTGATCCCTATTTCAGATCGATCGGCACGTGTTTTAGAATAACCTTCATCTGGTACATTTGAGACTTAACAAAACTCGTCTTGTTACCCCGGCGACTTTTTATATGTTACTTTACTTTGAAGACCGAACGGTGACCCGTATGATTGTTTACTTCCCTGATATAATAGTTGTCACATAGACAATACTACCCCATCTTCTTATTTTGGTGTTATAATGATGCAATATCCTTAATACAAACATGTAGACTGAAAAAGAAACGAACAACAATACATGTTTTCGCCATGACCATCAACGAAAAGCTTGAACTCAAATGGATACAATGCCGACCTTGAAACCTGACATTGAAATATTCCATGCATAACTTCCGGAGTGGGGGAGGGTGTGTCTTCATTTATGTATTTATAAAAAAGGTTGCCCAGTATTCTATATTCTTTATATATGAACACCTATTTTTTATATTTTTTTTTTTTTTTTTTTGTTAACTTATTTCTTCTATATAAATTAATTTTGGTCCTTGATTCTCTATTATCCCCATTATTTTCTATTCTGTAAACCCCATCCAGACATGGGTTTTGTTCATTGTTGAAGGCCGTACGGTGACCTATAGTTGTTAATTTCTGTGTCATTCGATCTCTTGTTGTCTCAATAGCAATCATACCACATCTTCTTATATTTACATTACTGGAATCAAATTTTACAACTACTAGCATGTTTAGGCTCAAAGTATTCTTACAAAAAAAAAAAATAACGAAAGATAAAAAATAACAACAATGGTTTTCTCGTTTGAATTGTTTTGTATTTTGTCAATTGTTTTATAGGGACTATACGGTATGGGTTTTGCCGAAGGCCGTACGGTTACCTCTACTTAATTTGATCTCTTGTGGATAGTTGTCTCATTGGCAATCATACCACATCTTTTATTTGTATAATTATATAAGCATGTGCCATGCAAAAAATTGCTTCGACCAACTAAACTATATATGCTACAAAATCAATAAAGAATATTAATCTACATCTATATATATATAGATGTCTATTCTTACATGTATATCATCGAAACTTGAATTCAGTGAGCCGATGCTTCAGAAATTTTTACATATAATTACTGAAAATAGCAAAAATACATCACATATTTTAATTATTAGAATATTAAATTATTTGATATTTGTTTATTTGTGCGTTTGAACATAAGGTATATGTATTTATTTATAATAATAAAACACCCTCGCATTCCGTTCAAATCTCGACAGCGAAATTACAAAGGTGGAAGAAACCGTTCCCAAAACTTTACTCAACCGCTGTTTTCATTTAAATCAACCAGAAAGAGATGCGGATAAAACGATCAAACATTTTAATAATTAAACATTCAATTTATTTTCAAGTTACAACTTTTTATCTAATTCCCGTATTTCAACTTACTGATCAAAGATACTTACTATAGATTCAATACAAAGCTGTTCATTTGAGTGTTAAAGTAATCAACCAAACTAATTTTTCATTAAATTAAACAACTTCAGATAAGATGTGATCTAAAGCGCCGATGTTTTTGCGTGTGGCAACCTTGAGGCACAATAGTACTTGATATAGTTAAAGTAAGTAAAGACGTACCACCTGGGATCTCCGAATCAGGTGACCGTGTCCCTTCCGGCAAAAAATGTTGTCAATACTTCGTATCGGTGTTCGATCTGAATATAGGTGTTAACAAAACACCCTAACCCTAGGAAGAGTTATTTAACAATACTGATGATAATATTGGATTAAGTTCTGGATATCTTATAATTAGAAAAAAAGGAATTGCCAAAAGAATTTTTTTTTAAAATGAATACTAAATAGCAATTTTTATGAAATTTATATAAAGAACGCCACGTCTTGTGTGTGTGGTAAAAGGGGGTAAAACCATAAGACAAATATAAAGTGTCGTGTATATCCAATATCTATCCTTTCCATCAAGAGTTTAATGCTGTAACCTTAAAAATTTCTGCGAAGACAACCATTTATTTTTACTTTTCCACTGACTAGGAAAATAAAACTTTTGAAATATGGAAAATCTTTAAAAAATTTAACAATACGAAAACGTTTTAGCTTTGACATTTATATTGTAAATTAAGCCATGAAGGATTTATATTAAGATAGGATCTCCTTGACATCGTTTTTTGCACTGTTCGTACTTTGTTCAAACTGATATAAATACGTTAAATTTTAAAATTGCTAGAACATGATATTTCAACAAAGTTGCCTAAAAGTCTGTGCAAAACAATTAGTTAAATAAAAACAACCAGCATTTCTTTCGATAATCATTAGCACGATGCATATATTTTTCACGAAACGATAATACGCATCATAAGATCATAAACTATATTTTGTTTTTTTAGTTTTGAGCGACAACTTGTCATCTTTTTTATATGTCCAAAAGTTAAAATGCGATCTGGAGTTTTTCAATTTGTAATAAAATGCCGAATTTTGCAGAAAAATTATTATCGTTAAAATTAACTATTATTAAAATTGACACTAATTCAAAAAGACGAACATTTAAGCAGAGGTGGAGCGCAGCTGGCGTTGAACTTAAGGACGTAAAAACATAATTTATAATCATTTAATAATCAGTAGTTTGATAAGATCGTAAGCGACACTTCATCGTAAAAAAATAACGATACAAGGTCTTTACTGAGCCAGATTTTTTAACAGATTTCTTCAATTTTAACAAATTGTGATTGATTTATCAAAACAAATGTATAACATTTTAAGAGCAAAAGGGTTATTTATCTCCATGCTAATCTTGTTTTTATATTATCTGACGTTACATTTGCACTTTATGATATATATAAACAAACTAAAAAAATCCGAAAAACTGCACGGTGATGTAAAATAGGACAGCAATTTCAGTACACTGCATGATTTTTTTCCTGTTTGGAATTCAGGAAAGATTCCATTAGCTACGCTCGCGACTAAAAGTCCGAGAACAAGTTATACAATTGCTTAAATTTAAACTGGAAAGGATTTACACAAAACAACAAAACATCCGAAGGTCAACCTTGGTAAAGTTATTACCAAAACTCCCTGACAGGGACAGTTATCCAGCAGTACCAGTAATATATATGCTAGATACCGATTTCAGTGAGTGTAACACGCGTTTCCGGGATTATCTACAGGCCAGAGGCTTGTAGTCAAGTAGTTACCGTTCGGTGCCGTCTGCGCAGCGTCTGCGTGTCGTGTTTTCCGTTTATTGTAACAAGTTTAAATCAATCCGTTTGTTTTCTCCAAGTTGTTTATATTTTACCATTCCGAGGTTTCTATAGCTAACTATATACGGCATGAGATTTGCTCATTATTGAAGACTATCGTGACACGCTGACCTTTAGGTGTGATCATACTTGTCCATTGATTTTGGTGGATAGCTGTCACATTAAATTTTACAATCATTCCCCCTCAGATTTTTATATTCATTAAGTAGTTTCGGAAGCTACAAACAAAAACCGTTTTAAGTATAAAAAAGAAAGATACAGAAAAAAAAGTCAACACGACAAAATGGGATAAATTGTCCGACGTTAATTTTGTGGTGCTGCTGTTTTTTTTTTTTTTTTTTTTAAATTAGGTCAATAATATCATCTTCTCCTCCAAAAGGAATATTCATTCAAATGTTCAGGACGATAATGAATTTAAACTTTACCTTTAAACTTTGCCTTTAAAAAAGTGTAAAAAAAGAAACATTTGCCACTGGACAATCACTCATTAATAAGGAAAAATGTGTTTAATACTTAGTCGGTTGTATAAACTTGGAGTATGTCATAGACTTCTTCTTGTTCTAAATTGGAAAGAAACTGAAATAGATTAAATGCTGTTTACTTGACATTAAACGCAGTAACTGCTTAAGGATTAAAACGTCCCTGCAGGTCTATATCTGTAAGGTTGGGAGTCCTCTATGGAATGATTTGTGAGCGGTTGTATTCAATGGTTATTGCTAAAGGTCAAGTATTAAGGAAATTATTACCGCGCCACATAATGGCGATGTCATTTGAATTCCAAACCATAACATGATAACTTCTTTATTATTTGAATTAGATCGGAAGATGAATAGGGTGTAAACTGCATTGAATCGTTTTCCCCATAATATCGGAACCCACTGTGAGTAAAACTTGTTATCTTTTGATGTCGTGAAAAATCTGATTAAAAGGATTCTCAAATCCTGTTTTACAGTCCCGCGCTGAATAGTACCTCGAAATGACACAGGTCAATGGCGGACAATACTATCCCGCATTAAATTTACATTTTACTACAATGTACCACAAAATTGTAGCCCTTTGATGAATAGTTTAAAGCAAAGAAATAGACTTCTAAAGATCCCGTCTATACCTACTATCCATATGTGATTTTCTAGCTTTGAGTTGCTGTTTAATAACTTATAGCAATTTCATCATGGCGGATGTTATTTCTGGTCGATTAAAGATGAAAACAAATATGAAAGTTTGAATCGCTTTTATTGTAATTAGACAGCAAAATGTCATATTGAACAGAGAGATTGTGTGAAACAGGATGGAATGGGTTCAGTCAGTACCAAAAGGCTGTATCGATTAATTTAATATCTATATTCATTTTTTCTCTATATTTGCAGAAAGTTATTAAATCCAATTGCGGATATTTTATGGATTTTGTTTTCTAGTATCTGTTGCTTGTTTCAATTTTACACTAATCGGCAAATTTAATCATTTGAAGGCGTATCATGTTGAATTAGCTGAATTTCATCTCGCATCTCGCCCAAATTCTTACAGAAATATGGAAAATTTTCTGTTTTTTTTTTAATTTCAAGATACACAAACATAGTTTAAATTAAAAAAAAAAAAACGGTTTAAATACAAAATATGTTTAGTCATTACTTGTACTTATAAATGTTTTACACATTGTACTTTTTTGTGTGTCCGTTTGTAGTTTTATATAAACATTACACAAAATACCAACATGCACTTCCCTAATCCCAAAGCAAAGGAGAGGCACCTATATACTGTTTGTTGTTTTTCTTTTTTTACACCCTCTCTTGGATAGGGGATGTATGTTAATCACTTTGTCCGTCCGTCCGTTCATCCAATATTTGTGTCGTACTTTACTATCAAAGATTTTTCTCGAATTTAAAAAAAAATGTTGAAATAATTGTTTAGACAATGTTAATACGCAAATACATGTAGCATGTGTCACAAAGTGTGTAACGTAAATAATCAGTCTTATCCTTGTGTCTGATGTCACATACAAACTCTGTGGAGCTTATGCTCCTTTCTTAAAATATATATGAGGGTGTGGATGGGGTTTACAGAATAGAGAATATTTGGCAAAAAATATAAAGAATAGAGAAACATGGATAAAACAATAAAGAATAGAGAATAATAGGTAAAAAGTGTGAAGAATAGAGAAAAATGGCCTAAAAAATTAAAGAATACAGAAATGAAGGACCCTCATATATTCAATACAGTTTTTTTTTATTGAAATAGATATTTTTCTTTGCAGGATCACCATCATTTAGGAGGAGCACCTCTAGCTATGTTAGCAGCACAATACAACAAACTCGGAGACAGATGTCCTTCGCCATTGTCCGAAAGTAAGGGATTTCATCCATGGAAACGTCCGATTGCTGCAGTAACAGCACCAGATCCTCTTTATTTGTCTTCTTCAAGATTACCCGGATTAAATGGATCAGTTTCAGTGCCTTCGTCTATGTGCTATGGACGCTCACCTGCGATGACATCACAATCTCCTTGCAACGATTGGATTCATCCATCAAGTGGTATGTCGCAGCAAATATCCGAAACACCGTCCCCCACATATCCACCAAAGATGGCGTCTGACAATTGTGCTAGTGCGTCAATGTTTGGAAATGTTTATTCTCGAATACCTCCGGTTAATGGACATTCATATGAATCTTGGTCACTTAATATGAACATTACTCACATGAAAGGCGAAAATACACAACCGAATGGACATGCGTCTTCGTGGTGGGATATGCATTCGTCCCCCACTAGCTGGTATTCGGACATACCCGTAACGGCACCATCCATCCATTCACAACTTCCTCAAAGTTACCCTACTTCTGACTATTCATTAACGCATTCTTTAGGAACCAGTTCAAATCCTTACATGCAACCAAGCCAGCATATGTTACAAGACGGATACAAATCTATGTTTACACCTCAAAGTGATATTACAGCCTCAAGTTTGAATCCGTTCTTATCTAGACCGGTTCTAGGAAATGTGCCAATGACTAAAAACCAAAGAAGACTTAATGGGCGTGCTACCTGTGATTGTCCCAATTGTCAAGAAGCAGAACGTCTTGGACCCGCCGCTGCTCAGCTGCGGAAGAAAGCTATGCATAGCTGCCATATTCCCGGATGTGGCAAGGTGTATGGCAAGACATCACATTTAAAAGCCCATTTACGCTGGCATACTGGCGAACGGCCATTCGTTTGTAACTGGTTGTTTTGTGGTAAACGGTTCACTCGTTCTGATGAATTACAGCGCCATCTTAGGACACATACTGGCGAAAAAAGGTTCGCCTGTCCAATATGCAATAAACGGTTCATGCGTAGTGATCATTTAAGTAAACATACGAAAACACACGGATGCAATGACAAGAAAACAGAACAAACCAAAGATTCTGACAATAGTAGTGATAAAAAGTCGAGTCCTGGTGCTAAATCATAAAACGCTTTAAGAATGATGTTACCGTACTGCTGAAAATGTTTTATTTTAAGATGTATTAAATATGTTGATGCATAATGATTTTTTCTATGCCAAGTTTCTGATTGTTTTTGTAAATGGAAATTCTTAATGGTTAATTAGAATGATGAACAAACGCCAAAAAAGGAGAGATAACACACTAAAATTCATTCATTAAAAAATGATATAAAAAGTATGACTCAAAACGAGGCTTATGTAAATGCTTATAGATATCACTCCCAACTCTGAAATCCAATTCATGATCATAGCATTCTTTAAAGATATTGGTTTAAAGCATTTGCTAATTTTTGTTGTACATCATAAACCCATGGCAGCTAACTGCTTTGAAAATAGAAGTCGGGAGGTCATGGTGTCGGTTAGTTCCATATGGTCGAGTGAAAGCAAAGACTTTTATCTTTTCGCTAAGCACATATCATTATAGCAGTAAGTGGAAAGACTTTGTAGACGCCATTTCAGGAAAGTTTGGCCGGGTAGGATACCATGTCTTTATGCAAACTGTTACCTGCATGGTGAACAATCGCTTAAACATAATTCCAGCTAAGCATGTCGGACAAGTATAAAGCATTGTGCATTGATGTGAAAGTAACATGTTACTGCCCTGAATATGACTGTTACCTATCAAAAATATATTTGTTACTGAGGTGTTTAGCACAAAATCAACCAGTCAGTCAAAAAAAAAGCCAATGGTTGTCAGTTTTGGCCTGAAAAAAAACAACCATTCGAAGCTTCGACAAAATGCCACGTTATCATACAGGTCATTCAACAATCGCTTCTACCTCGTGTATGACAAACATATTTTATATCTATATCTAAATTATTTTTACTACATGTGCCACTGTGTCTATATAGTGACCGGTAGACAATTAGATCCAGAACTATCCATCAAGCATCGATCAATGATTAGATTTGTTCATATCAACGAAACCATTCTTTCATACTTACTTCACCATTTTACTTTATTGACTTGGGATTCATCTCCCTTAGAAGTATGTATTCAACTTTACACTAAATCGAATTGGAAGTGTACTGATTGATACTTAAGTCTGGAAGAACAAGATCTATTAATTAGCTTTTAATGGCTTTGAACTATCATTCAGTAATTTCGAGTAATCTTAATTCGGTCATTTGTGGCTTTTTTATTTTTGTTGGTTAATTTTGTGCTTTGTGCCAATCTGATGAGTCGAGCCATTTCCGACTAATTTTGTACGGTGTGTTCTTATAGTGTTCTGTTACACCAATGACCCAGGTAAGGGGAGGGTTGAGCACTCTCAAACATGTTTAACTCCGCCATATTCTATATGTGCCTGTCCAAAGTCAGGAGCGTGTGATTTAGTGGTAGTCGTTGGTTGCTATCTGTCCTAATTGCTTTTCTTTTGTTGTTTTGGCATAAATTAATTAGGCAGTTTCTTTTTCGTTTGAATTTTTCAGATTTTGTTATGTCGGGGCCTTTTATAGCCGACTATACGGTATGAGTTTTGTTCATTGCTAAAAGCCGTACGGCGACCTATAGTTGCTTAAATCAACGTCATCTGGACTTTGGTATATAAGTGTTTCAGTATATGAATATTAGTATAACAGTAAGGATATGTCGTATAGATGCCAACACGACAACTGCCCATTGAGGCCAAAGGACAAAACATTTTTGGATCTGATTGTCAATGAGTAAATTTCATTCAAATTTTGTTTTAAAATATCGGTTCATATAATAAATCTTCATTCAAAAAGCACATATACCTGTATGATTCATTTGCTTACAAAAACACGAACACACAATTAGAAAATACATATACAAGTGTACATGCATGTCATACAATAATACATTACTGATATATCAATTTCAAATGTTTTAAAATGCTTAGCGATGTCTGCAGTCTCGGCAGTTTTATAAAGCAATATTTTGTGAGTGCATCAATTTTAACAAGAACTCAAGTTTCATTTTTTGTAGACAGCATTAAATTTGACAGTTATATATATATGGCTTTTTGTGAACACCATTTGTTCATGGTGAATGTCTTTTTTATATAATCGAGCTTTTCGAACGTAGTTTATACGGTTATTTCACTCTCCGGTCAAAAGGAGGGGGAATACTGATATACCATTTTCCGTTCTTCTGTTCGGACAAGTACAAGTCATAGCTAGGCAGTTAGCTTCATCTGTACATTTCAAAATGATTGACACATTTCCAGTTCATTCAATGTTCTGCGTCCTTCTTGTCCAAAAGGGGCCTCGGTGGCCGAGTGGTCTAAGTAGTTACTACTGTAATCACTAGCCAGTCAACACTGAGGTTGTGAGTTCGAACCCCGCTCGTGCGGGTGCACTCGACTCCAATCTTAATTGACTAGGATTGTCAGTTTTCCTATCGAAGGTCGGTGGTTTTCTCCGGGCACTCCGGCTTCCTCCACCAATAAAAACTGACCGCCACGAAATAGCCCAAAAGCGGTGCTTAAAAGTGGCGTTAAAACACCAAAAATCAAAAAATCAATCTTGTCCAAAACATATATCTTTAAAATGTCACGCTCATATATTAAATGTTCGTCAATTCTTTTATCATCAACTACATGTCATAGCTTCTTTATATAAGAAACTTACTGCAATATTTGATTGAATTACGTATATTTACTAAAATATAAGTCTCACCAACATTATGTAGGAATACACTATCTGAGCGATAGCTAATGTTTCAGTTATAAATAAAATAGCAAAAATACCGAACTCCAATGAAAATTCAAAATGAAAAGTCCCATATCAAATGGCAAAATCAAAAGCTCAAACACATCAAACAAATGGAAAACAACTGTCATATTCCTGACTTGGTGTCGTAACTCCATGGATTTCAGTATGTTGGCTATGAACGAATTTGATGGAATAAATCATCTTTATAAATCTAAACAATGATCATTTTTGTTAAAACATTTTCAACTTCTAACACATCATAGTAATATATTAACCACGTCTGTACTAAAACTTTTGAGCATATACTATACCACCTTGAAACAGGAGCTATAATAGTACGTATTCGGCTTTGGTGACGTGGCGATCTAGTTAGGAATATTTCAAAACAAAACAAAAAATAGTTTCTTGTTTCCAAAAATGAACAAATAAATAAAGAACACAAAAACAAAAAAGAGCACACATATGAAACTAAAAAATGAAAAAAACACATATGCATTTTGAGTGCGAAACGCTATTTTATGGAATGAAAATGTCTCTTACGTTTATTTCATTTTGATTAAATGACACGAACATAGTTTGTTCACGAAGCAGACGGTGATATTGATATAAAACGAAACAGAGGCTGGCTAATTCTTATGAAGACTTATGGCTATTTTTAGTAACTGGAAATAACGGATATTAAGTACTACGACAATCAAACTGACAACATGCTCCTAAGTCAGAACCCTCAGTTTAGTGGTTGTCGTTGGTTCATGTCTGTCATATGATTGTGTTTTTCGTAAATTGTTTTGTTATGAATTAGGCCGTTAGTTTCCTCAATTGAATTGTTAAGGGGCTCGCGGGTCTAAATCAAATTTTTATTTAATATAAGATTTCGCTATATTTTTCTATAAATGAGCTTTATCTTATACTTAATAGAGAAATAAAATAAAAATTGGGTCACCGTTCATTTACGTTCACAATCTGCCTTCGAAAGAAGCATACATTTTGTAAAGGTACCTTTTTTCCGTTGAACTAATAGGAGAAATAGAGGTAATATCGAAATTAAAATTTTGTACCATATGATAAAGTAACAACTACTTAAGATAATAAATAAAATTTGTAATGAAAATAAATGTTTAATTTTTTCTGAAATTTTATACCCTCGAGCCTCCTTACATGTTTTATGCTGGGGCCTTTCATAGCCGACTATACGGTATCATCGGAGTTTTTCTCATTGTTGAAGGTCTTACGGTTGCCTTTAATTACTTACATCCACTTCATTTGAACTTTGGTGGATAGTTGTCTCATTGGCAATCATACCACATCTCCTTATTTTCATATGACTTGCCTAATACCATAATGTTTACTATTTAAAAAAAGATGAGATGATCTCAAGGTCATAATCGAAGAAGACAGACAATTCCATGGATTAAAGATGTTCGTTACTCTGTTTCAAAATAACAAGATATTTAAAAGACTGTAATAAATTAAAAGTATATGAATAAAGGAACTAGAAAAGCAGAAAAAAATAAAGGGTTCGCGTGCTTGTTTTCAAGATATAAGCCATTGAATATTTGGCGGGAAATAATTCTCTCTAGATTTTTCATACATTTAACATTAGCAATTTTTTTATTTCAAAAACTACGAAAAAATAACAAGGATTTTATAAGATTTTCAAATATGGCTTTTTAAACTATATGTTATAAAAATATGAAAAGAAAAGTAGGGGTGAGCGGGCAAAATTTTTTAATGACAATACATGGATAAAACCAGAGGATTCCGAATATCTGGCAAAAATTCAAAAACAAGAGGAGCGAACATCCTTAAAGAAAAACGATTGAAAGAAGAACAATATTCAACATAACACTAACAGAAAACTAAAGACCGAACAACAGGAAACCCACCAAAAACCGTGGGGTATTCCGGAAGGGACTTAAAAAATCCTCACGAGGAATAAGCAACACAGTGCCAAGACCGAAACGATACACTAAGATTAGCAGTCTTTCAATATATAATTTTCATATTGTCGTTTTAGATTTTCGAAGAACAATTCTAACGTTTAAACGTTAGTTTATTAGGACTTTCCAATGTCATTTTAACGATTTTAATATACTTAGTAATTAATAAATATAATTTACCCAATTCGTCCGTAAATCTTTCTGTATGAGAAATTCTTCTGTAATCATATATTCAGTTGCGACATCGTCACATCTTACCTCACTTGATGTGTTTGAATCATGCTCAGTTCTGTTTTGTGTTTGAAATTTTGTCAATGCTATTTTCTCACCTATTTGTTAGTCGCTAAACGTCTAACTGCCAATGCTTCGTAGATAACAAAAAGTCACAGGTTGTTGCTATGCCTATTCCTATATCATATTGACTTGCACGGTTGTTGAAGACCCTTATCGTGTTATCATGTTCTTAAGCCTTTTCCAGGACAGGAACCTTTTCTGCAGTTTTCTTTTGTTATATCTTAGTGTTTATTTATTTACTTTTAGGAAATTTGGTGTTAATGGAAGATACATTATGAGGTATTGAGGGGTTTACAGAATAGAGTATATCATATGGAAAGATGGCGAAAAAAAGGCAAATAGGATTTTTATAGTCTGTTTTCATATTGTGCTGTAACACCACTGTCCCAGGTTAGAGGAAGGGTTGAGCGCTCATAAACTATTGTTTCAGAAAAAGGGTGAAGGTTTGGTACCATTAAAACGTTTAAACCCGCTGCATTTGTTTGCACCTGTCCTAAGTCAGGAATCTGATGTTCAGTAGTTGTCGTTTGTTGATGTGGTTCATAAGTGTTTCTCGTTTCTCGTTTTTTATATAGATTAGACCGTTGGTTTTCCCGTTTGAATGGTTTTACACTAGTAATTTTTGGGGCCCTTTATAGCTTACTGTTCGGTGTGAGCCAAGGCTCCGTGTTGAAGACCGTACTTTGACCTATAATGGTTTACTTGTATAAATTTTGACTTGGATGGAGAGTTGTCTCATTGGCACTCATACCACATCTTCTTATATCTATTAACTCCGCCACATTCTTTATGTGCCTGTCCCAAGCCAGCAGCCTGTAGTTCAGTGGTTGTCGTTGGTTCATGTCTGTCAATTACAATTAGTTTCAAAGATATATCTACGTGATGTTAGAAGCATCTAACTCTATACCTGAACTTCAAAACAGTAAGTAATTATATAATATACCAACACACAACATGTGCATTGAACACATGTTGCACACATAATAGCCAACACTTTTATATCATTTTTATATATATGTATATGTTAATCAAATACATAGCCTTATACAATAAACCGTAAATAAATACAACTTGGTTTAAAGTTGATATTATTTTTTTTTTGTCAAAATTTTCATTATCACTGACTTCGATTTGGTCTTATCGATGATGTCAATGCCTTATAATTGAAGAACAAATTTTCGATTGATTTTCAAGTTATATTTCCAGATTTTATAAATTTGTTTTTCCTATTAAAACGTTTAAACCCGCTGCATTTGTTTGCACCTGTCCTAAGTCAGGAACTTGATGTTCAGTTGTTGTCGTTTGTTGATGTGGTTCATAAGTGTTTCTCGTTTCTCGTTTTTTATATAGATTACACTGTTGGTTTTCCTGTTTGAATGGTTTTACACTAGTCATTTTTGGGGCCTTTATAGCTTGCTGTTCGGTGTGAGCCAAGGCTCCGTGTTGAAGGCCATACTTTGACCTATAATGGTTTACTTTTACAAATTGTGACTTGGATGGAGAGTTGTCATATTGGCACTCATACCACATCTTCTTATATCTATTTGGTGCTATAGGCGTTCTGTGGTATATAATGGAATTCCTTATTTTCCATAGGAGTTCATTTGGATTTCATACTGTTTTGCTATTCTGACGTATTGATCATGACACAATGCATTGGAATTGTCGAAAAAAGTCTAGAAGAAAAGAAAACTAATTCTTAAATCGTATTTAAAGCTTGCAGCACAAGGCAACAATTCAAAAGTTCAGAATAAAATGGTTGCATGAACATATTTTTGTTGTATATGTTAGCTTTAGACGACATTCAGGACAGTGGGTATGTAATCGTCGATTGTGTCCATAAAAGAGGCCCCTCATGGGGGTGTCCAAGTAATCACATAATCACAAAATTTTTGCCAATATAATCACATAATCATTATTTTTTTTTTTATCAAATAATCAAAAATACAGTCCTAGATTATCAAATAATCATGACATATTTGGTCTGGTAATCAAATAATCACTATAAAAACGGCCAAGTAATCACATAATCAAAAACCCCACGAGGAGGCTCATAAAAAGAGGACTCTTGATTGCATAATATCACTTAATCTCAGGCCCCTGAATTGTGACAGGCTTATATAGAATGTGGCGTGGTTACAAATGTTTGTGAGCACTCAACAATCCCCTAACCTAAAGACAGTGATGTGACAGTACGACATCAGAAACTAGTAAGAAATGGCTTGACTCATCATGGCAGATTGGCACAAAACACACAAAAAACAAGCATAAAAAATCCGAATTAAGTATACTCGAAGTTAAGTACTGAATGCTAGTTGAAAGCCAATAAAAACTAATAAATAAATCATGTGTTCTAAGACTAAAATATCAATCAGTACACTTCCAGCCGATTTAGTGAAACGTTGAATATTTATTTCTTATTGCAATCTTAACAGACCTTTGTCTGCTGTCATATAAAAGGACATAGATGTAAAACAGTGTTTGTGTATTCTAATGGTAAATTAAAAAATACAATTTGTTCTATAAAAAAATCATTCACCTAGAGATAATGACGTATTAGACATTGAAAGAGCAAGCATTTCCATGGGCATTTATAGAGATACAGAAACACTATCAAAAACTAAACGTTAATACATAAATTTTAATTGTATAATATCGAGGTATAAATATTTTAAGCATATTCAGCAGACCAATAGATTAAACAATTAATCATTAATGTATTTGGTCGATCCGTCTGGTTATACCCATATCAGGAGCGGAAAGCCATTCGAAAATTATGTCATTTTGGTTAAGAATAGATTTCAATAGGTCACCTCCTGACCTCTGAAAGAGTAATTTCAAGGGTTATTGCTTCAGTGTCAAAAGAGAACGGCCCTTTCTTAATAAGTTGCATGGTATTTCACGTCCTGTTTCTGATGGGACGTGGCTGCATTTTATACATCCCTACATCCAAAGCGGGCGTCCACTGAGCGTGATGGCTCTTACTGCTTGGAGGGATATGTTGAGAAGACCATATTCTAATATCCTAGTTAATTCTTCAAGTGTTAACGTAAAATAACTTTAACTAATCCGAAATTATGTAATACTATTATACATTTTTTTCTAAAATGTAATATGAGTTCAATGATTAAATAACAACTTGAATTTAATAAACATATACATGTTTGTCTGTATCTTACAAAAACCAATAAATGAAAGAAATCTATGACTAAACAACATGCATATCATTCTGAAATACCACTTTATTTTTTTGCTGTGTAACAACCTAACATTTATTTTTCTCTTTTCTGAATTCATATATTTTACTATTTAGATAACAATCGAAACTAATTCACCACATGCTGAAGAAGTATACTTGATAACATGTATCGTAAATCAGAACTAATTGACATGAAAGGAACTTAAAAACACTAGACATAATGGACATAAATTAAGTGCTATTCTCTCGTATCTTCACCTGAAGAGAAAAAATATGATCACACTGTTTAATCCCGTAACAGTAGGAGCACCACTTTTATGAATTACTTCAGGGTCTTCAGTGCGTTTGAAGTACTGTTGTCAGCTTCAAGAGGCGCTTGATTAACGTCAATAAGACTTATTAGAAGGAAGTACACCACTAATTCATGGCCCCATTGCTTTCTATGTTAAATTCCTCAATTTCAAGCAGACACAGCTCTTCTGTTTCAAGTTCAAATAAAGTGACAATCATTGCATGTCAAAGCAACACTTTATGGTGTCTTGAACTGGAAAAATCAACATACCTTTAATGGCATATAAGAAAGAACTGGTTCCCGGAACTTCGGATGTACCAAAATAGGTACTTCAGATCTGACATACAGGCAAAAAGTACCCTCTTTATAAAATTTGGTGCAGTTTTTTTAATATTCAAAATTATAAGTCAAAAAGTGTTCTACAATGATCACCAGTCATTCAGCTTTCCATGTGATACCAACAATACCTAAATATTCTACATATTTTGAAAGATACACTCATGCGTAGGAACTATTTTGTGTTAAATATGTACTACTTTCTGGTATGTGCTTTCTGTCCGGGCCGAATTAGTGGTGTTACACCTATAACAGAACCAAACTTGCTATACTGACTTCAGCATCACTTTATTTCATTCTATGATCTATTTCAAGCAATAAAAAACACATAAAGCTTAAGTCCAAATACTATTTTACTAATTTTAAGCTCAAATTGGACTGGTAGTAACATATAGGTTATTCAAAGAAAACTGCATATGGATATTATAAATGGCCCATATACTTATCTTATTCTCAATATCATTGTTGTATTTAATCATTTCTGTTAGGAAAACAATATGCTTACCAATAGTCATATTTCACCAGAGTTTGTTCATTTAATAAAAATATATTAGACCAAACCTAAGACATAATTGAGAAAATTGTCCCCCCTTTTTTCTTCAAATTGGAAAAGGGACATTTTGGTATAAACCATACTTCTGTGGTACAACATAGATTATAAAGAGCAATTTATGTATTTTTCAGCTGGATAACTTGCTAAACTGGTTCAAAATTGCATGTACAGTGAGATTTTGGAATTCTTATATGAGTACATACCAATTGCCTAGATTGTAAAAGGCTATCATAAGAAAACCAATAAAACTTGAAAAATCATAGGATTATTTGACCAAGAGCTATTTTTTACCATAAACAAGTCATTATATACATGTTTTATTGATTGCAATCCCAAATAATGCAATAATAAGAATTTGAGTCAAGTCTTAACTGCATGCATGCTGTGTGACCATAAAAGGCTAAAATACTTGATTATGTCAATTTAAGAGCTGAAATTTCCCATAAACAGAATTGTTCATCCAAAAGATGATTAAACATGTTTACTTACATCAAATATGACTTATTTTCATTGGAATAGGTACAACTTCTAAAATTGAATTTCTGATGATTCTCTGTAATAGGAAGTACACCACTAATTCATGGCCCCATTGCTTTCTATGTTAAATTCCTCAATTTCAAGCAGACACAGCTCTTCTGTTTCAAGTTCAAATAAAGTGACAATCATTGCATGTCAAAGCAACACTTTATGGTGTCTTGTACTGGAAAAATCAACATACCTTTAATGGCATATAAGAAAGAACTGGTTCCCGGAACTTGGATGTACCAAAATAGGTACTTCAGATCTGACATACAGGCAAAAAGTACCCTCTTTATAAAATTTGGTGCAGTTTTTTTAATATTCAAAATTATAAGTCAAAAAGTGTTCTACAATGATCACCAGTCATTCAGCTTTCCATGTGATACCAACAATACCTAAATATTCTACATATTTTGAAAGATACACTCATGCGTAGGAACTATTTTGTGTTAAATATGTACTACTTTCTGGTATGTGCTTTCTGTCCGGGCGAATTAGTGGTGTTACACCTATAACAGAACCAAACTTGCTATACTGACTTCAGCATCACTTTATTTCATTCTATGATCTATTTCAAGCAATAAAAAACACATAAAGCTTAAGTCCAAATACTATTTTACTAATTTTAAGCTCAAATTGGACTGGTAGTAACATATAGGTTATTCAAAGAAAACTGCATATGGATATTATAAATGGCCCATATACTTATCTTATTCTCAATATCATTGTTGTATTTAATCATTTCTGTTAGGAAAACAATATGCTTACCAATAGTCATATTTCACCAGAGTTTGTTCATTTAATAAAAATATATTAGACCAAACCTAAGACATAATTGAGAAAATTGTCCCCCCTTTTTTCTTCAAATTGGAAAAGGGACATTTTTGGTATAAACCATACTTCTGTGGTACAACATAGATTATAAAGAGCAATTTATGTATTTTTCAGCTGGATAACTTGCTAAACTGGTTCAAAATTGCATGTACAGTGAGATTTTGGAATTCTTATATGAGTACATACCAATTGCCTAGATTGTAAAAGGCTATCATAAGAAAACCAATAAAACTTGAAAAATCATAGGATTATTTGACCAAGAGCTATTTTTTACCATAAACAAGTCATTATATACATGTTTTATTGATTGCAATCCCAAATAATGCAATAATAAGAATTTGGAGTCAAGTCTTAACTGCATGCATGCTGTGTGACCATAAAGGCTAAAATACTTGATTATGTCAATTTAAGAGCTGAAATTTCCCATAAACAGAATTGTTCATCCAAAAGATGATTAAACATGTTTACTTACATCAAATATGACTTATTTTCATTGGAATAGGTACAACTTCTAAAATTGAATTTCTGATGATTCTCTGTAATAGGAAGTACACCACTAATTCATGGCCCCATTGCTTTCTATGTTAAATTCCTCAATTTCAAGCAGACACAGCTCTTCTGTTTCAAGTTCAAATAAAGTGACAATCATTGCATGTCAAAGCAACACTTTATGGTGTCTTGTACTGGAAAAATCAACATACCTTTAATGGCATATAAGAAAGAACTGGTTCCCGGAACTTCGGATGTACCAAAATAGGTACTTCAGATCTGACATACAGGCAAAAAGTACCCTCTTTATAAAATTTGGTGCAGTTTTTTTAATATTCAAAATTATAAGTCAAAAAGTGTTCTACAATGATCACCAGTCATTCAGCTTTCCATGTGATACCAACAATACCTAAATATTCTACATATTTTGAAAGATACACTCATGCGTAGGAACTATTTTGTGTTAAATATGTACTACTTTCTGGTATGTGCTTTCTGTCCGGGCGAATTAGTGGTGTTACACCTATAACAGAACCAAACTTGCTATACTGACTTCAGCATCACTTTATTTCATTCTATGATCTATTTCAAGCAATAAAAACACATAAAGCTTAAGTCCAAATACTATTTTACTAATTTTAAGCTCAAATTGGACTGGTAGTAACATATAGGTTATTCAAAGAAAACTGCATATGGATATTATAAATGGCCCATATACTTATCTTATTCTCAATATCATTGTTGTATTTAATCATTTCTGTTAGGAAAACAATATGCTTACCAATAGTCATATTTCACCAGAGTTTGTTCATTTAATAAAAATATATTAGACCAAACCTAAGACATAATTGAGAAAATTGTCCCCCCTTTTTTCTTCAAATTGGAAAAGGGACATTTTTGGTATAAACCATACTTCTGTGGTACAACATAGATTATAAAGAGCAATTTATGTATTTTTCAGCTGGATAACTTGCTAAACTGGTTCAAAATTGCATGTACAGTGAGATTTTGGAATTCTTATATGAGTACATACCAATTGCCTAGATTGTAAAAGGCTATCATAAGAAAACCAATAAAACTTGAAAAATCATAGGATTATTTGACCAAGAGCTATTTTTTTACCATAAACAAGTCATTATATACATGTTTTATTGATTGCAATCCCAAATAATGCAATAATAAGAATTTGGAGTCAAGTCTTAACTGCATGCATGCTGTGTGACCATAAAAGGCTAAAATACTTGATTATGTCAATTTAAGAGCTGAAATTTCCATAAACAGAATTGTTCATCCAAAAAGATGATTAAACATGTTTACTTACATCAAATATGACTTATTTTCATTGGAATAGGTACAACTTCTAAAAATTGAATTTCTGATGATTCTCTGTAATAGGAAGTACACCACTAATTCATGGCCCCATTGCTTTCTATGTTAAATTCCTCAATTTCAAGCAGACACAGCTCTTCTGTTTCAAGTTCAAATAAAGTGACAATCATTGCATGTCAAAGCAACACTTTATGGTGTCTTGTACTGGAAAAATCAACATACCTTTAATGGCATATAAGAAAGAACTGGTTCCCGGAACTTGGATGTACCAAAATAGGTACTTCAGATCTGACATACAGGCAAAAGTACCCTCTTTATAAAATTTGGTGCAGTTTTTAATATTCAAAATTATAAGTCAAAAGTGTTCTACAATGATCACCAGTCATTCAGCTTTCCATGTGATACCAACAATACCTAAATATTCTACATATTTTGAAAGATACACTCATGCGTAGGAACTATTTTGTGTTAAATATGTACTACTTTCTGGTATGTGCTTTCTGTCCGGGCGAATTAGTGGTGTTACACCTATAACAGAACCAAACTTGCTATACTGACTTCAGCATCACTTTATTTCATTCTATGATCTATTTCAAGCAATAAAAACACATAAAGCTTAAGTCCAAATACTATTTTACTAATTTTAAGCTCAAATTGGACTGGTAGTAACATATAGGTTATTCAAAGAAAACTGCATATGGATATTATAAATGGCCCATATACTTATCTTATTCTCAATATCATTGTTGTATTTAATCATTTCTGTTAGGAAAACAATATGCTTACCAATAGTCATATTTCACCAGAGTTTGTTCATTTAATAAAAATATATTAGACCAAACCTAAGACATAATTGAGAAAATTGTCCCCTTTTTCTTCAAATTGGAAAAGGGACATTTTGGTATAAACCATACTTCTGTGGTACAACATAGATTATAAAGAGCAATTTATGTATTTTTCAGCTGGATAACTTGCTAAACTGGTTCAAAATTGCATGTACAGTGAGATTTTGGAATTCTTATATGAGTATATACCAATTGCCTAGATTGTAAAAGGCTATCATAAGAAAACCAATAAAACTTGAAAAATCATAGGATTATTTGACCAAGAGCTATTTTTTTACCATAAACAAGTCATTATATACATGTTTTATTGTAGCAATCCCAAATAATGCAATAATAAGAATTTGGAGTCAAGTCTTAACTGCATGCATGCTGTGTGACCATAAAAGGCTAAAATACCTGATTATGTCAATTTAAGAGCTGAAATTTCCCATAAACAGAATTGTTCATCCAAAAAAGATGATTAAACATGTTTACTTACATCAAATATGACTTATTTTCATTGGAATAGGTACAACTTCTAAAATTGAATTTCTGATGATTCTCTGTAATAGGAAGTACACCACTAATTCATGGCCCCATTGCTTTCTATGTTAAATTCCTCAATTTCAAGCAGACACAGCTCTTCTGTTTCAAGTTCAAATAAAGTGACAATCATTGCATGTCAAAGCAACACTTTATGGTGTCTTGTACTGGAAAAATCAACATACCTTTAATGGCATATAAGAAAGAACTGGTTCCGGAACTTGGATGTACCAAAATAGGTACTTCAGATCTGACATACAGGCAAAAGTACCCTCTTTATAAAATTTGGTGCAGTTTTTAATATTCAAAATTATAAGTCAAAAGTGTTCTACAATGATCACCAGTCATTCAGCTTTCCATGTGATACCAACAATACCTAAATATTCTACATATTTTGAAAGATACACTCATGCGTAGGAACTATTTTGTGTTAAATATGTACTACTTTCTGGTATGTGCTTTCTGTCCGGGCGAATTAGTGGTGTTACACCTATAACAGAACCAAACTTGCTATACTGACTTCAGCATCACTTTATTTCATTCTATGATCTATTTCAAGCAATAAAAACACATAAAGCTTAAGTCCAAATACTATTTTACTAATTTTAAGCTCAAATTGGACTGGTAGTAACATATAGGTTATTCAAAGAAAACTGCATATGGATATTATAAATGGCCCATATACTTATCTTATTCTCAATATCATTGTTGTATTTAATCATTTCTGTTAGGAAAACAATATGCTTACCAATAGTCATATTTCACCAGAGTTTGTTCATTTAATAAAAATATATTAGACCAAACCTAAGACATAATTGAGAAAATTGTCCCCCTTTTTCTTCAAATTGGAAAGGGACATTTTGGTATAAACCATACTTCTGTGGTACAACATAGATTATAAAGAGCAATTTATGTATTTTTCAGCTGGATAACTTGCTAAACTGGTTCAAAATTGCATGTACAGTGAGATTTTGGAATTCTTATATGAGTACATACCAATTGCCTAGATTGTAAAGGCTATCATAAGAAAACCAATAAAACTTGAAAATCATAGGATTATTTGACCAAGAGCTATTTTTACCATAAACAAGTCATTATATACATGTTTTATTGATTGCAATCCCAAATAATGCAATAATAAGAATTTGGAGTCAAGTCTTAACTGCATGCATGCTGTGTGACCATAAAAGGCTAAAATACTTGATTATGTCAATTTAAGAGCTGAAATTTCCATAAACAGAATTGTTCATCCAAAAGATGATTAAACATGTTAACTGACATCAAATATGATATATTTTCATTGGAATGGGTGCAACTTCTAAACATTGAATTCCTGATGATTTTCTGTTATAACAGAACCAAACTTGCTATACTGACTTCAGCATCACTTTATTTCATTCTATGATCTATTTCAAGCAATAAAAACACATAAAGCTTAAGTCCAAATACTATTTTACTAATTTTAAGCTCAAATTGGACTGGTAGTAACATATAGGTTATTCAAAGAAAACTGCATATGGATATTATAAATGGCCCATATACTTATCTTATTCTCAATATCATTGTTGTATTTAATCATTTCTGTTAGGAAAACAATATGCTTACCAATAGTCATATTTCACCAGAGTTTGTTCATTTAATAAAAATATATTAGACCAAACCTAAGACATAATTGAGAAAATTGTCCCCTTTTTCTTCAAATTGGAAAAGGGACATTTTGGTATAAACCATACTTCTGTGGTACAACATAGATTATAAAGAGCAATTTATGTATTTTTCAGCTGGATAACTTGCTAAACTGGTTCAAAATTGCATGTACAGTGAGATTTTGGAATTCTTATATGAGTACATACCAATTGCCTAGATTGTAAAAGGCTATCATAAGAAAACCAATAAAACTTGAAAAATCATAGGATTATTTGACCAAGAGCTATTTTTACCATAAACAAGTCATTATATACATGTTTTATTGATTGCAATCCCAAATAATGCAATAATAAGAATTTGGAGTCAAGTCTTAACTGCATGCATGCTGTGTGACCATAAAAGGCTAAAATACTTGATTATGTCAATTTAAGAGCTGAAATTTCCATAAACAGAATTGTTCATCCAAAAAGATGATTAAACATGTTTACTTACATCAAATATGACTTATTTTCATTGGAATAGGTACAACTTCTAAAATTGAATTTCTGATGATTCTCTGTAATTTAACTTATTCAAAGCTTCTATTAATTCTGATTAAGAAAGTCTATTTCAAGTAAAAATAATCATATGTCAAACACATTTGTGTCATGCAAAAATCAAACTTTAATGCTAAAAACTATCCATTGATTTCAAAATAAGTGACTAATTTGAAAAGTACCTCTTTAAATTTTGTGTTTAATGTAAAATATAAGTCAAATTACTCATATCATATCCATTATTTATCAAATCTAATATTAATATTAGAAAACTACAATTCAAGTCAATTAGTTTTTGTTCAAATTAATAATATATATATTTATGCCAAACTTATGAATTATTGGTAAATTCACTTTTTAATACTTTTGAAATTGCTACAAATATTCATTGTAATTCATAAATTTATGATTAAAACATAATTATAAAACTTTATTAATTTTAAGCTTTAAATACACTTGTAAATGTCAAAATTTAACAATATGCATATTTGGAATTTAATGATGTACATATTCTAATTCTTATTGTTTTAAAGTATCATATAGAAAACCAATAAAACTTAAATAATTCATAGGATTATTTGACCAAGAGCATTTTAACATACAAATAATATATATACATTTTAAATCTATCCAAATTAATGATAATTAAGAATTGACAAAGCTAATCATGATATGTACTAAATGAAATTTAACTTATTATTCAAATTTAAATGTGAAAATTTCCAAATATTTTCAATGTTTCAAAAATGATTGATAACATGTTTACTTACCAATATCACTCATTAAATTATGAAACCATAAAACTTTCAAGTCAAAAGTTAAATTGACAATCATTGTATTAGAAGTAACTCAATTCATGGTCATTGATAAGTAAATTCTTAATTTAATGCAGACATCATTGCGATTTAATTAATAAGTACATCACTTGCATAAAGACACTTTACATAGTTTTACATTAAAATCAATTATACTGCTAACATGCTCATAAAAAGAATGTTCGATGTTAAGTACCAAATAGCTATAACATACAGTAAATACTTTTATAAAATTGGTTTATTAAATTAAAAATTTATCAAAGTATTACAATTACATCAAATATTCATGTAGACAATCTAAATATTCTCATATTTGTAAGAATACACTATTCATGGCCCCATTTTTTATGTTAAATATCTATTTCACAGAACATGCTTTTTATCAAAAAAGTAATTTCATTCAACACATTATGTTTTACTGGAAACAACACCTTTATGGTATTGAAAGAATCCGAACTATGTCAAAATATTAACTAACGAATGTCCAAATTAGGCATTTTTATTCAAATATAATCAAAATGTTAATATACATATTACTTCTATACAACAATACTATATTCAATATTGAAAACTACATAGGATATTTTGTAAATATTCCTATTTTTATGGATTAGTTTATAAAAATTGTATTATTTACATTTTATTTATTTTACATAAAACAATAACTTAAGCCAAATTATATATTTAGCAAATTTGTTACAATTATTAAAAAAATATAGATAATAACATAATTAAATTTTTCATATTTTTTAACTTTTGGAAAATAGTACATGTAATACCAATTTGTATTTAAAAAAATAATTAACAACCAAGAATATTAAAAATTTCCATTTCAATTGAAAAGCATTTTGTAAACCTTGTCAAAATTAAAGATATATTTCGAGATATTTAAATGGTCAATCATACAAGCTTATATTAGTCAACAATGCTATTTAAGTAATGAAAATCAATTAAAAAAATATTACAAATATTTACATACAAGTATTATATATTTTTGTGATCAAATAAATAAAATTGATATTAATATCTGTTTATATAATCTGATTCAATAAGCTAATTTCAATAAAAAATTTATCAAAGATTTAATTATCAAATATGCTATTTGAATATAATCAAAATTAATTTGATGTTTGATGGAATCACCATATCATGCCATTGCTTCAGTAAATCTCAATTTAAAGCCATGTTATTAATAAGTACACATTTAAAAACTTTGTTTTCAAAATTAAAACTTTAATGCAAAAAGAATGTTCGAATTGATTAAAGACTTCTCTGTAAGGAAATACCTAAAATTGTCATTTTATTCAAAATTACAAATTTCAATTACATCTATTTTCATAACAATACCAAATTCAATTTTTAGTACTAGGGAAATTTAAATTACACTTCTGTTTTTTAGCAATAAGTGTTCTTAGACAATTGTATAATACAAATTTATATGTCTTTACATAAAACTAATAGTCAAATAATTTCATAACCAAATGATGGATATAAAATTTAAGAAAATGATTGAATATAATCCTAATATCATTCCAAAGTATTTTAATCATTTTGTTAGAAAACAATATCTAAATATAATTTCACAAGTTTCATTAAAATATTTAGTTCCAATTAAAAATAAAAATTCCCTTTTTAAATAAAGGACATTGATAATCAAATTGTACACTTTATAAGTCATTGATTTAGAAGTAAACTTGGTCAAACAACTTCTGTGTGACATATTATAAATCATCTATTTAAGAATAAAAACATAAAATTAAATAAGTATTTACAATATTTTTACATAATACTAGTATTATAAAGTTTTATAGAAAACAATGAATATAAATTTGCATCTTATTATTTGACCATAAGTAATAACTTTTAATTAAATAATTTCCATAACAATTATATTTAAATTTAAACAATATTCAATATATAATTTGAGAAAGCAACTTTAATTAATTTGAATCTTTGTAAACCATAATATGGCACATTTTTATTTAAATTTAATTTAAGCAAATTGTAAGTTCAAAAAATGCAATTTCAGTAAATATTTATGTTACAAAAATACTATTTAGCATATAAAAAACTTCAAAATTGAAAATAGGATTATCTGACATAGGAATGTACCCTAAAAATTGCATTTTTATATTCAAATATATCAAAATATACATAACAGATTTTCAGTAATACAACAATACCTAATATTACATTTAAACAAAACTTGTAGATATTTGTATGAAAATCATCGATTTTTCATCGGGAATTAGATGTTACTACGAAAACTCTATTGATTGACATATTTCATTATCTTTTCAGATAAAAATAATAGCAAAATTTCTATTTAACAATGTGACAAGGTATAAAAAAGACTTTTAAAATGCCTACTTTTTATTAAATTTGTTTAAATTTCTAAGAACAATCTTCATTCATTTACCAATCTAAATATAAAATATTTACAAATAAACTAATGAGAAAATTCCTTTTTTAAAATGAAAACTTTTGTATAACATTTCTGTCGCAATTAAACAATTAAATACATATCAACTGTCAAAAGCATACTATTGATTTTATGATCATTCAAGCAATTAAAAACACATAAAGCTTAATACCTAAAAACTATTTTTATTTACCAGAATTTTACTAAAAATATGTATATTTCAAGAATATTTGACAATGATATATAAAGCAAATTTATCTATCTAATCATTGTATTTACATAATTCTTAGAAAACATATATGTTACAATATAATTACAATTTATAAAATTATAATTATAAACAACTAAACATTTAAATTCCATTTTATTTCAATTGAAAAGATTTTGGTATAAACCAACTTTGTTAAAAAATTAAATTTCTGTAATTTTTGAGAAACTATATGCAAATTGTTTCAAAATTGATTACAATAAGAATTTTGATTTATTATAATACAATGCAATTTAAGCATAACAAAACTTAAATTTAAAAATCATAAACTTATGATTAAAGACGTCATTGTTTTACCAAAAAGATCATTATAAAAGTTTTATTTAAAATCATAATATTAATAAGAATTTCAAAGATCAAGTATCATTTAATGATGCATTACCATAAAAGCTAAAATATTATTAAATTTAAACTGAATTCATAAGATTATCAAAAATATTGATGTTTCTTCGGAAAATGATTTTTCATTGAAAGAACTCTAAAATGTTTCTATATTCTCTTAAGAGTACACCTAATTCATGCCCTTGTTTCTAGTTAAATCCCATTAAGCTAACAAACTTTGTTTCAATTAATAAAGTAAATATTGCATGCAAACAAATTTAGGTTTTTGAAATAAAACTTAGGCATTAAAAGAACTGTTCGAATGGCCAAAATAGTTTAATCTTAGCAAAAATCTTTTTAAAATTTGTATTTTTATTTAAAATATAAGTCAAATTTACAATGATCCACATAGTTTCCATTAATACAAAATACTAAAATACATATTTTGAAAAAATTAGACTTTTTTTAAATAACTTTGTATTACTGCAATTATTTACAAAAGATTAAAGCAATATTATCACTATTATTCTATATTTGAAAAATAAGTTAAGAAAACTTTTGAATTTTACAATTGATGTATACAATGTTATTAAAAACTTATATATAAAAGCCAATCTATTCAAACTTGAATTATATTATTTGAAAACATATAAATAGATTTTCCATTTTAAATAATATTTAACCAATAGTTAATTGATAATCCCATTTATTAATTGAAAAGAATTTAGATCAACTACTGGTCATGAATAAAGGAATTATATTTATTAATGTAAACTTTAAATTAAGATTTTATAAGATTATCCAATGTTAATACATTAACCATAAATAAATTAGATTATTTCAGAGCAATTTACAATAAAAAATTAAATTTTGATTGATCCAATATAATAGAATTACAACTTAATCAATTGTGACCAAAAGCAAATTTATATTATTTAAACTAATTTCACAAAAATTTTTAAAAGTTAAAATTATACAAATATTATTCAAGAAAGTATTTTAATGAAATTCAATTCTTAAGGATACAAAATAACCTTGTCAATTAATCCAATAGTATCAGAGCTCGTAAACTTTTAAAATTAATGAATACATTTATTCAAAATAAACATTAAGGTTCTAATGAACAACATCCTTTATGATATAAAAATGTCAATGATTACAAAATAGTTAATTGAAAGCAATACCTTTTAAATGGTTTATAAAATTATAGTCAAAATGTCTAATGCAGATTCAGCTTCATCAAATCTAAAATTCACATTTTGAATACTATGAGACATTTGTAAATGACACTTCTTATTTGTGCAATTGTGGTTAATTTAAAACAAACTTACTATCATATTTATTCATTTAATCATTAATAAAATAATTATAAATAATTTATAAATTACCAATTGCTGTATAATATGTTTTAATAAAATATTAGGAAAATATATACCCAATATATTTATCAATTTGTTTTAATAAATTTTGGAAAACATTCTTCAAACAAATTTACAAGTCATTTATTTATAATAATACAAACTAGAAATTAATGTCATTTTTAATTTGATAATTTGGTAATCTAAATGTGAAAAACATTAAGAATTTGAATTTTTATGGATATCCAAATTTAAAATTAAGACATAGAATGATTATTGATAACCAATTGCTATTAAAGTTAAAAACCAAAAATTAATCATGATTATTGACAATATTTACATAAAAATTTAAATTAACTATTGTTTATCAATAAGCAAAATAAAATTTAGTCAATTTAAATGATTACAAAAGCAAAAATTGATTATATTTAAATAAATTTCCATAACAATTTTTGAAAGTAATTAAAATTTATTCTAAATACTTTTTATTGAATAGTAAACTTAATTATTCTAATTAAGAATACACTATTATGGCCCATTTTTCATTTAAATCCAATTAAGAAACAACTTTGTTTATTAAAAAAACAATCTTATGCAAAAAATTGGTTCTGTACTGAATAAATATTTAACTATAAGAAGACTGTCATTACAAATTATTTTAGATCAATAAAGCAAAAACCTTTTTAAAATGTCATTTTTATTAAAAAAATTTTACTATTTAGATATATGTGACATATTAATTTTGATCTCGATTGTATAATCATTGCTAATTACATTACAATAAAATATATTTTTATTACAAAATATAATTAATTGAATGAAGATATTAAAAATTTATTTGAAAATTTCATTTAATTTTTAAAAATACACAATTAATTCTTTTAAATATATTGATAAATCTTTAATGAAAGTTGATTATGAATAATTAGTTATTAATATCATTTATAAAACAATAAAATAACAATAAAATTAGTTTTACAATAATGTATTCATAAATAAATTATTAATACATACAAATATTAAATCTAATTAATAAAATTTATTAATAAGCATTATATATAAAATTTACATAAATTATAAATTTATAAATATAAAAATTGTCAATCTTAAAAATCATTATTTATTAAAATCTTGTTTCAAAAAATTTATAATTATTAATAATGATTTTATAGATACTATATTTTACAATATAATTTATTATTATAAAATAATATTTAAATAATTCATTTAATTAAAACTTTACATTATATTAAAAAATTATATAAACTTTAAATTATAAAATATCTTAATAATAGAATATTAATAAATTTTATAAATAAATATATTACTCAAATAAGTTAACAATAAAAATTATTTAAAATTTATAATCAAAGATTATTTATATCAAAATTTTAATTTAAAATTTTAGAATATATTTTTATAAACTTTAAAATCATACATTTTATAAAAACTTTAATAGTTTCAAACTACAACACTAAAATTATAAAAATTAACTTTTATTATTATTAATATGTCAACATTATTATTTTGAATTATATTTTTTCTATATTAAAATTATTTTTATAATTTTAATAATAAATAATATTATATAATTTAACAATAAATTTTTTAATTTTAAAATTTAAAATAATTTTTTATAAAATTAAAATCTATAAGCTTTTCATAATTAATATATTTGATTTAATTTTATTACAAATAATATACTAAAAAAAATTAACATTTAAAATTAATTTAATTATATAAATTATTGAGATAAATTAAAATAAAATTTTCTAATCATAAAATATTTAAAATTAATATTTATAAATTAATAAATATCATCTATAAATTAAAACTTATGTTTTAAAATTAAAATATAATATAAAAAACTAAATTGTATTAATTTTTTATGATGTACAATTTATATTTAAATAATTATATTTGTTTGATGTATAAAATATATATATTTATATAATTTTTAATATATAAATGTTTAATTAAAACAATATTTTTTATTAAATTAAATTAAATTTATAAATAATTATAGATATCTTATGATTAAATGTATAAAGTATTATATATTTATATATTAAAAAAAATGATAGATACTAAAAAATTTATTATTTAAAAATAAATTAATTACATTAAATATATTGTAAATTTATAATTTATTCATTTATAAATTTATAAATTTTTTAAATTAAAATTTTCATAAAATTTAAAATATTAAATTATAAAATATAAATCCAACTTTAATTAAAAAAATTTTTATTGTCTTTTGAATTTTATTATATTCAATCACATTATATTATAAAACTAAATTATATTTATATTACAATAATTAAGCAATATTATTAATTTAATTATAATTATTTTTAAATATAAATAAGAACCTTTATAAATTTAACACTGTAAAATAAAAATATTAATTAGTAAATATATTAATCATCATAATAAAATAGTTTCAATTTTTCTAAATTATTACAAAAAAATTATATTTGAAGAATATATTATCAAAATCAATCTTTATATTAAGATTATAATAAAACTTTATTTTTTAAAACGTTAAAATTATCATGGTTAAATATTAAACATTAATATTAAATATTAAATGTTTAAATATTATTTCTAAAATTTGATTAGATTTGAACAGTTATTCATAATAAATTAATAATAAAATTCATTTTTAAGTAATTTCAATTATACAACATTAATATTTTAAAAATCAATTATTTAAATTATAAAATATAATTAAATATTTTTTAATTATATTAAATTAAAATTATTTTAAATTAAATGATCTAAAAGATAAAATGAGTAATAATAATTAATTAAAGATATTATAATCTAAAACAATATATTAAATTTCATTTTTTTTTCAAATAAATAAATTATTAATTATGATAAAATAACAATTTTAATATAAATTTAAAATTTAAAATATTTTAAAATTCACTTAATCTATAATTAATTTTAATAAAATTATCTTTATAACTAATCATTAAATGTTGTAAAATATATGTTTATTTTAAACACTATATTATATAATTATAAAAATACTTATAAATGTATTGATATAAAATTATATTTTTATATTAAAAAAATTAATAATTATGATTCATATAATCTTAATTTTAAATTTATAAAATTTATAATTAAAAATATCTATAAATAAAATAATATTTAATATGAAAATTATATTTCGAGTAAAAAATAATCATTTTAATATAAAAATATTAATGATACTTTACATTAATTATAATAAATTTATAATATTAAAAAATGCCCTTTAACTAACTTATAGATATAGAATAGTCATATAAAAAATCATAAAATTAATCTATCGATTTATACAAACTTTACAAACATATATTAATCAGATTAAATTTCATTTTAACAATTTTTCTTTATTGACAATCAATTAATAAATAAATGATCTAGAAAGCTTTATTTAAATAAGTATATAATTATAATTTAAATCTTTATTACATTAATTTTTAAATACTGTACTACTTCTAATTCTTTGCAATTTAAAAACAAATTCTATATTATTTTTTTTTATAATTCTACAATAAAAAAAATTAATCATTTTAAATTGAAAATTATACTTTTAAAAAAATAATTTAAACATTTTTTATTAAATATTATAATTTTTAGGAACAATGGTTCATATAATTTCACTTTTAAAAAAATTGCAACCATGATTATACAAAATTTCATATAAATTAAAACTTTTTAAATCTAAAATTAAAGAATTTTTTATGAATCAATTAAAAATTGACAATAATTGAATTTTAATAAAAGCAATTTATATAAATAATATTATATTATAAATTGATAATTTACCAAACAATCTTATATTATATTAATCAAATATATATAATTAATAACCAATTGTCCAAATAAAATTTATTTATTAAAATTTTAAAAATGTTATCAAAAAGATTAAATTTACATAATAAATGATATTCATGAAGCAATTAATGAATTTAATCGAAACTAATTTGCTTTTTATTAAATTCTATAAGCAACATTTCAATAAATAAGATTATCAAAAATACTATTATTGAGAAAATATTCTTAATGAATATGAAATTGGTTAATAAAAATTAATATGAATACTCTAATTTGTATTAATATTAAAATTATATAAAATTAAATACCCATACTATTTGATCAAATACTAAATTATCTAAACTGCTAGAACTATTTTAGAATAACTATTCTTTTGTTCATCAGAATTAGTTTCACTAAACAATTTGCAATATTCAATTATTTATATTTAACAAATAACAAAAAAATTATCCAATTTTTTAATTAACATTACAAACTTGTTTTCATAAATATATAAATATTCATTATTTTAAAATTTTTAATTTTAGAAACAATTTTCAAATATCATTTATTAAAAAACAAATCTAATAATTCATTTTTAATTAAAATTTTAGATAACAACTTCGTAACATGATTACAAAATATATTTTACTGAATCAAGGTAAAATTTTTAAATTGGATTTATAAGTTTACCAAGTGTTTAAAGTAATAAAATATATAAAATAATATATATTTTCAAAAATATAAATTATTATCAAATATTCATTGAATGCAAATGATCTGTTATATAAAGGCAAATTATTACATTTGTTTTACTATAGAATAACAACAAATTTCAGTTATTAAAATATCATTGATTGGAGAAATCATGTTTTCTAATCGAACTTAAAAATCATCATTTTATACAATTATATTTAGAAACATATGTTTCAATCAAAATGATTTAATATTTTAAATAAAGAATTAGCTAAACAAATTTAATTCATTTCAACTATTCAATTTGTATATATCTGAGAACAAATTTACTATATAATTTTCATTTATTGAATTAATAACAAAGTAAAATTCTTATTAGCATTTTGATCATGTAAAATATTTCAAAAAAATCAAGTATTTATCCAAATATTTATTTATCATATGGTAGTATCTTATTGATTTAACCATATGACAAATAATATTTGCCATATTTACTATCATTATACATTTATAATCATCAAATAATGACAAATCTTTCATATGAATAACTTTTGTATAAAAATATTATCTTGGTAACAAAATATAAGAATTTATGTCAGATAATAGCTTTTTAATTATTATTAATATGAGTTATAAACAATTTTGTTCTATAAATCATCAATTAAATAAAACTGTCGAGAACTATGATTAATTGACGAATGCTCTTGAAATACATTAAACTCAATTTAAATGATATACAATATTTTACAAATACAAACTTTATATATCAATATAGATTTAATCATATGTTTCATCAATATGTTACATTAAAAATATTAAATTATTCTAAATATTACATATAATCAAATATACTTTTATGACATGTAATAATTCAATTAAACATTGATACGTAATTCAATAATTGTATATTCATTAAGCAATCTTCTTGTTCATAAAAAAAATAACTTAACAAATATGAAATGTTTTCTTGAAAAAATTTATTAATCAAAAGAATGACTTTCATGCTTATATATATAATCTAATAACATTCAGTTTAATTAAAAAACAAATTCTAATATAATATTGTGTCTTTAAAAACTATCTGATTTTCATCCATGCAAAAAGTGTGTACATTACATAGGATTTGCTAAATATTCATTAAAAATTCATAATACATCACATCATTCATTACAATACTATAATTAATTTAAATATAGTAACTAAATGCATATTCTATTTAATCTTTTCGAATATTTATCAACAATATTTAAATATCTTATTTTTCTTGATAATATGCATAAATGACTTTCATTATTACAATTAACAGAATATTATAAAATTGTCATTTAAAATATATAAAGAAATATATATCTTATTATTCAAATATATTTAATTTTGATTTTTAAATATATACATGTATTTAATTGCATAAAAATGCATACTAATAGATTATTACAATCTTTCATAAAAATTATATAAATAATTGAAGACATATTTAAGAATATATTATGGCATATACTATAAGTTATCTGATTCATAAATAAATTCGATTACAATAAAAAATAAAATATAATAATGCTTCAAATGAAAGACATTTTTTAATATTTAATTGTATAGAATAATATAATCTATTTTATAAATTATATATGTAACCATATTAATTATATACAATTTAATAAAACATAAAGTTATCAAATATATTAATATGTATAACAAAAAGTTAATTAGATGTACTAATATATTATTATTTAGAAATCTATATTTCATTTTAAATTAACAATTATAAGCTTTTATTAGAAAACAATTGCATTAAATATTGATGTCTTTAGATATATTAATGATTAAACTTGTACTCCCATAAACAGAATTGTTCATCCAAAAAGATGATTAAACATGTTTACTTACATCAAATATGACTTATTTTCATTGGAATAGGTACAACTTCTAAAAATTGAATTTCTGATGATTCTCTGTAATAGGAAGTACACCACTAATTCATGGCCCCATTGCTTTCTATGTTAAATTCCTCAATTTCAAGCAGACACAGCTCTTCTGTTTCAAGTTCAAATAAAGTGACAATCATTGCATGTCAAAGCAACACTTTATGGTGTCTTGTACTGGAAAAATCAACATACCTTTAATGGCATATAAGAAAGAACTGGTTCCCGGAACTTCGGATGTACCAAAATAGGTACTTCAGATCTGACATACAGGCAAAAAGTACCCTCTTTATAAAATTTGGTGCAGTTTTTTTAATATTCAAAATTATAAGTCAAAAAGTGTTCTACAATGATCACCAGTCATTCAGCTTTCCATGTGATACCAACAATACCTAAATATTCTACATATTTTGAAAGATACACTCATGCGTAGGAACTATTTTGTGTTAAATATGTACTACTTTCTGGTATGTGCTTTCTGTCCGGGCCGAATTAGTGGTGTTACACCAGAAGGGTAATGTCGTAAATTCTCTTATAGCAAAAGACTTATGAACGTATTGATAAATTAATGAATATCAGATTTTCTGCAAGTTTTATTGTAACATAAATCCATTAAATAGCGACAATTGCTATTAATCTATGAAAATCAACAGTTGATGTTAGAGACGGAAAAATTAATGAATCAACTAAAATCAAGTAGAGACAATTAAGGATTGTTATACGCACCATCCTTACATAAATGGTACATGACATTCAGATCGTTGAAATCTTCAAGTGTTTCAATAAACTGATATAAAACACGTATAATGGAAAAAGATGTTTCTGTTTTACTGAAGTTTTTTTTTATAGTATTGATCCATTTTTTATTTGCAGTGCACATTGTTGTAGCAAATTTAAACGTGTGTAAAGTAAAAGCTTAAAATTAAGAAGATTGAAAAAAAATAGGTCACTTTTCTTTTTGAAGCCTAATATTATTTTCAATCTGTTCATTGATATTTCCTGAAATGCTTTTCAAATATGCGAAAACAACTTTTTGTCCTGAAAATGAAACCAACGAACCCAAAGCGCATTTCCGGATTTACCATCATTAGGAACGATAAAACCCAGAAAGATATGAAAGCCAAGAATGTATAAAGACTCCATTACTTGAGGAGAAATTTTACCAAAGTGACCTAATAGAATTACTTCGAAAAGTACTTTTCATTTTTACTTTTGCCTTATTAACGTTTAGTTTTGATAGTGCTTTTGTTTCTCTATAAATGCCCATGAAAATGCTTGCTCTTTCAAGGTCTAATGCGCCATTATATCTAGGTAATGATTTTTTATAGAACAATTTTTTTTTTTTACCATTAGAATACACAAACACTGTTTTACATCTATGTCCTTTTATATGACAGCAGATAAAGGTCTGTTGAGATTGCGATTGATTGATTGTTGCTAGCCTTACGTCCAGTGGCACAGTATTCCAGCGTTTTCCGGACAATAACCATTTAACAATTATTACAATAAAAAGGTTCAGAAAGGTGAAGGCGTTACATTTAGACTGCCACTGGAAACTTGAATAATTAAGGTTAGTTTGATATATGGCGAAAATTTGCCTGGTAACAGTAGCTGTGTATTAAAACATCCCACACAGCAAAACGGGCGCCCTTCTTAACAAACAAATGGTTACATATTAAAGAAAATAAAGCTCAAACTATACACCCTTTACAATTGCTGGAAACCTCTCTGATGGACATGTATTTCCAGAAAAACGCAGTAAGGTAAATTCAACTTGAGGAAACTATAAATTTTTAAAGTAAATTGTGAGCAATTAAGTATCTAGAAATTGATTCATTTCTTACCCAGAAATAAACGGAAAATAAGCAAATATATTGTCTTATAATTTTGTGCTGTTCACGGTCTGGTCTTGTACTTTTGCGCTGATTGCGGTCAGGTCTTTAATGAGTTTAATTTCCTTAGAGTTTGAATTCCGTAGCTGATATACTTTGTTCATTTGCAGTTTCGTCAGAAATATACACAAAAGAGAGGCGAAAGATACCAAAGGGACATTCAAACTCATAAGTCTAAAATAAACTGACAACGCCATGGCTAAAAAAGAAAAAGACAAAAAACAGTACACAAAACAACATAGAAAACCAGACTGAGCAACACGAACCCCACCAAAAACTGGGAGTTATCTCAGGTACTCCGGAAGGGTAAGCCGATCCTGCTCCACATGTGGCACCTGTCGTGTTACTCATGTAAGTACAAACCCGGTGATATGTCTAATTCGGTAGGTCACATTCGGGAAAATAGTGTATATCGTCAGCGATCATTTACCTTACATATATCAAACCCAACACTCCTGAATTACTAGCAATTATATTGAAAACATTTAAATGGACGTATATGAAAAAAATTGAATATAAAATTTGCTTCTTGAAACAGCCTTCTTGGACAAATCTAATTGCATGGAACGTCATAGCCAAACGTTTCGAAAGCAAATATGTATGAATATATAACGTGTTCTTTATAAAGTAGAATGGGTTAGATAAGATATACCAAACAAACGACATATTTCATAATGAAGAATCCCTTTAAAAATTTTAGTTGTGCGAAGGCGCTTTTCTAGATCTACCTTCATAAGGAACGCTGAAATCCAAAAATGTGAAAACCAAGGATGTATAATTGAGGGTCTGGATGGGGTGTCCTTCATTTCTGTATTCTTTAATTTTTTAGGCAATTTTTCTGTATCCTTCATACTTTTTGCCCATTATTCTCTATTCTGTAAACCCCAATCCACACCCTCATAGATACACAAATACGTGAGGAGCGATGTGACCAAAACTGACATAAAAAAAAAAATCCAAATCCATCTAAGGTCAACATAAATTTTTTTGAAATAGCATTTGAAAAAAAAACCTTTGAAGGTACACACTTACATAAACAGCATGAACCACCTTGTGACACATGAACCTTAGCTTTATTTAATAGTGTTATTAGTACATCTAAGAGTTTAAACTGTCCATGTATATACCAAAATTGAAATGTCAGATATCAATGTAACATATTACATTTCAGATATTAAAAGTAAATGCTTTGCCCGAAGTTTGCCGAAACTATCCGAAGTTAACCGGTATCATTTTTACGTGATCATTTTCCTTAAGAACTGTCTCTTCAATAGCGCTGTAGCGATTACGGACTATACGTTTTATATTAGTATTATTCTGTTATCGCTAAAACATAATTCAATAATTTACTCAAATGTACATTTTAGAATGATTTATTAAAAGAAATATTGTTTTCATAAAGAGAAGTATGTTAATGCCTTCTTATGTTTGTGTTGTCGCGTGATCTATTCTTTACTTATATCTACTAGCCATTCCTTGGAGGAAAAAAACAGGTTTTCGGCAGATGTCAGCTCTAAACTCAATCTGTTTGTTATAAAGGGAGAAATGACATTAAATAATATTCTGGTAATCAAAATTTCTATTACGCAAGTAATAAATATGCAGACATAGTGTTATTAATTATGAAACCATTTCAAACATATACGACAAACGTGGAATTCGTTTTCAGATTATTTTTCCCAAATGTCTCCAAACCTGCAAAGGTTTGATTACGTTTGACGTCAAAGAGAATTAAGATTAAGAGAAATTAATAAAGTTTTATTAAAGAAAATGTAAGAGGCAGTGCTTCATAATCAAATGGATTTACAAAAATGTTCTCTTTATAATGGTATAGAACCACTTCATCTATAGGTCCGCCTCAGACAATCTTCAATTGAAGACGTTAAAAATGATATTTAACATGAACTGTATGCGCGCACTTTTATGAAGGTTTTGAAAATTAATTGTGTGATAATGAATATCTTTAAAAAATGTTTCAGAGGGGAAATAAAAAAAATCGGGTTTCCATTGAAAATAAGGAGAGAAAAACAAAAACACATTAAGTTTAAAAATTTAAAGGAAATTTCTTGTTCCTATATGTTTTTGAAATAAAATGTAAAATGCAGACGAGCTTTTTGTATACCCGACATCTCTTACAATTCAAACTAATTACGAAGTTGCAGAGCATTAAAAACCAAATGTTCCCAAAATGTTGCCAAAACTTGCTAGAGCCATCTATAATACATAGGGGAAAAAGAATCTTTGCTTTTCGGGCGATTTTAACATTTTATGAACATTAACCCCGTAAATTGGTGTCTAGACAAATTTGAATATACAAAACAGTGAAGTTCCATAATGCAAAGACCATTTCTAAATTTTTCTTTTGACATCTGATATAAAAAAGAAGAGAGCAAGATACATAGGATGTAATCAAGTCGACAGAATACTATGTTAAGGTAAACTGGACACCTGTTTTGTTCACTTATCGCTACGCTAACCTTCGCGGCGGAGATTAGATGGAATGGCGCACCATTTTAATGTTATGGATGTTTTTAACTTTTTGTCAGATATTCGGAATCCTCTAGTTTTATCCATGTAGTGCCAATAAAAATTTTGCCTGCTAACCTTACTCGAATAATTCAGTCATTATATTCCGCTGATCTACGATTACTTCATTACCTCGCAAGTAGGAGAGATCGATTACGGGGAGGGACTGAATTATTCGGGTTACTGCTAACCCTACTTTTCTTTTAAGAACGTTATAACATATAGTTTCAAAAGCCATTTTTGAAAATCTTAAGAAATTCTTGTTATCTTTCAGAGTTTTGAAAGAAAAAATGTGCCACTGTTAAACATATGACAAATCTAGAAATTATAGTATCCTGCCAAATTTTCAATTGGTTATATCTCAAAAACAAGGACACGGACCTTTCATTTTTTTCTGCTTTTTAAGTTCCGTTATTTATAAACTATCAATTTAAAACAGTCTTTTAAAAAGCTTGTTATTTTCAAAGAACGCCAAAATCAAAAGAGAAAAACACGACGAAAAGACAAACAACCACCAAGAAAACAATACTCAAAAACTAAAGATTGAAGCCGTAACACTCAAATCTTTCTACACAAAATGAAATAATGAAAAGTAAATTGATTTTTTAATTTCTACCAACAAAAAACAAAAATAATTTTATTTTTGCTTCAAAATAACATTCAATATCATTTGAAAATATTTCTTCTTCAAACGACAATACTATTATATAACAAAATATTTTCAAAATTGATTACATATATGTTTTAGGAAAAAAAAAACTAAAAACATTTTGCAGTTCAGGACAAAAATGTTACGAACGGTCATAATTACTCCTAAATCGTTTGGTTTGAACATAATTAGAAAATAATCACCATATTTATGCCTGTATCATATGTTTTGGGTATGTTGGCAATTTATTTCTATCAACGCTTCAAAGCCATATTATTTTGACGTAGTTCTTGAGGTCAGTTCGATCTGATCTTATATTGCATCAATTATTTATTAATATATTTATATACTATTAAAGAACTTTAAGTTTTTATTTTCACCTGCATTTTGTTACGAATGTGATATAAAACGTCCGATCAACCCAAATGATACGTCTGATTCGAATTATAATCTCATCTCGCGATAGCGGGATTTTACAGTTGAGGAAATTACATGCATTTGTAGTCTCACGATTTAATAGACCCCATGCAATTTATAATTAGCGTTTATTATAAAGAAAACGACTTAAGAATGTTCGGCTTTTTATTTTCAACTCATTTTATCTGCGGGAGCTGACATCTGTTATGTGTAATAAGCAATTTGCCCGAAGATTTCCGAATTATCAGACAAGCTAAGCAGACGATTCTTATTGGTACAATTTTCAACTCTCTTTCAAACAATTAATTCCTTTTTTGATTTTTTGATCATTTGAAATAAAACGAATAGAATGAATTCCAAGATGTTATTTTCTTAACTATCTGCAGTCGAATTGTCTGTATGAAAAACCAATGTTTTAAGAGGAATTCTTTTATAAGAATTAAGATTTAGAAAAAGTAACTAGAAATGACTCAAATGCAAAATCAAGGACACGGCGGACATGTTTTATGAAGATTTTGATGAATGAAGTCGAAGTCATGGTGATCATGCTTTAAAAACAAAAACAACAACAAAATAATATATTACTAAGTATTTCATTGCAACTGGTTTAAAGGTTAGTTAGCTAATAACATTCACGGTACCATTTTTTCTGCACCCGATTCGACTGTAAATGTCACTTCGGTGATACTCGTTGCTTTTCCCAAAACGACTCGGCTGGACATCCTGAAACTTACTATTGTATTATACAAAATGTGTTGGCATTTAAAGTCAAATAGCATACAGACTTGGTTCCTTTATCGCAATGCTAATTCTATAAGAATTTGTGTTAATCAAATGCCTTTCTTTTACATTTTTTTTTTTTTACATAATTGCATTTATATATAGTTGTATTTTGATTTATTCATGCAGTTCACTGTTTAAATTTTGTTTAACATCTTTGCGAAACTACTAGAAATTACGATGTATTTTATGGTGAATGTATCAAATTCTTGTTTTATATTGTGTTTTTTTTTTACTTGTGAAATATGCAAAAAACATTATCATAGAAACTCCAAGACACGTATCCCCGAAATTTTCGATTTACTCGTAGTTTTAATCAAGCTGTTAACTCAAAAATTATGTATATCCTCATCTTTTTTTCAATTATAACATTTCACCAGATTGACCGTTTTGTCGCTTCGCGTATACCTTCTTTGTTTTTCTAATGATCAAAATTACAGGATGGTGTTGAGTATTTTAACTCCATATATGGGATTATCTAATCAATATTGTTGACAGTGGTTATTTCCTTCCCCTTTTTTTTTTTTTTTGGTCCATTTAAGGTATTAAGTCCCCTCTACATATCGTTAGGTACTCAATGGTTAAGACTGCTAACCCGATTAATTCAGTCCCTCCCCGTAATCGATCTCTTCTTCTGTAGCTATCGTAGAGCAGTGAAATATATCGACTGAAATATTCGAGTTATAAAATTCAGTGCGATTTCGAATTTGTTCGCGAGTTGCACGAGTTTCCATTGGTTGAACAGATCTTTGTGTTCTAAATGCTTTTAGTGGGTTGTTGTCGCAATTCAAAAATCTTCGTATATTTTATTCCTTAAGTGGCACAACAATACAATATTTCTGTTAAATTTTTTTTTTATACTGCGGATACCGAGGAATTGAGTTCTTGTCTGATAAAAGTCATCATTTAAACTAACCCGAATAATCCAGTTGTTATATTCCGCTCACTACGATCACTTCATCAACGCTGGAGGACACTGACCGTACGAAGGCGCTGCATTCAAACGTGAAAAGGGAAATTAATGAAGGAAGATAAGTATACACATTACTGATGAATTGCATGCATAGAAAAATTGCAATTTACCATCTATCGCATGCACATACATGTATGTATATTTTAATCTTCTTTAACAAATGTGCCATATTGGGTCTTAAATGACTCTTTTCCCATCGACCCTAAGCTTACATGATAAATTTAGATGCAGGAAAGCACAAAGTACACGCTGCATTTGGTACTAATAAGATAATCGATTTTTTACAATTTCATAATTTTTACAAATTACACCTAGATTACATAATTTAGTACAAAGAAAAATAGTATTCTGTTACGTGTATGACCCTTCCATTCAACACCTGCTTCTTTATTAAAAAATGTTTCTTTAATGTTAAGTTCAAGATTAATCAGTTGGAATAATGAATGACATTCGTATGTCAAAAAAAAATTCAATAAACGGTATGCAGGATTGATCAATGTGGGCAGTATTTTATGATTATATTTACTGCTGTTAAGAACTGGTACACGCTGAGTTACTGTCATCAGTTGTTGCTTTTTGGCGTAAACCTGAATAAAGATGGAGGACAAAATCACTTGTTCAATTATAATAATGATATAATGAATTGTTATAGATATATATATATATTACTTCAATTCTCATTGTCATTTTATTTCAGTAAATCTTTGCTAGATTTAACAGGTTTCAAAAACGTACCAATTAAAGGAGTATTGTGGGTATAGCAATGTAGCCCCCGGCCCCCCTCCCCCCTGAAAAAAACCCCAACAAAACAACAAAATACACAAAAAAACACAAAAAAACAACAATGAAAACAAAATGAAAGACAACAAAACAAAACAAAGCAAAACAAAACAAAACAATACAGAACAACAAAAACAAAACAAACAAGCACTCACAACTCGAACAACTTCAATAAAAAGATAATACTAAAGAATACATCTTATAGTTATATAAAATACAAACATTGAAATGTCAATTCCTGGAACACTCGTTGAACAGCAAACTTGACAAAGTTTTTGAGCTTTTATTCCAATGAAACATTCATTTAAAAGTGAAAGATATTTCAAACTAATTATAACAAAAATGGAAACTGTACGTACGTTATTTCGGATGTGCTTCAAAACATATTTTTGGCAGACATTCAATTGAAATTCCGAAACTGTCTCTATTAATAATGTGCATGTTCAAACACTATGTTGATGGTTTGGATGATTGTAAGCTCTTGTTGCATGTAAATATATCAAATTAAATGTTGATCCCTTTTTTCTGTTTTGCATTCCTCTAGTGAGGCACATATAGAAATTATAAATTATTTTTCTAGAGAAATATGAATACACAGAATTTGTTGATAAATAAGTGTACATTTTATAAGCCTTTTTTGTAAGATTGGATTTGCGAGATAAAAAAAAAATCAGTTTAACCCCATAATATTTGTATATTTCTGTTCTTAGTCAGGAACATCACCATTTATTGTCTTATGAATTATCTAATAGGTTTTTATTTGCAGAACAACCTCGGTAGTCCTGTGGTCGTGTGTCCGCCTTCGGCGCAGCAGGACGTGTGTTCGATACCCGGATGAGTCAAACCAAACATTTGCTGCTTCTCCACTCTGCAGGAGACATCAGAGACATGTCTTCTTGTTGACTATTACCTTGTTTACTTAAACCCGAATAATATAAAGTGTCGATATAGTACAAAGTAGAATTCTTAAATATTCCTATAGCATTCACATTTTTGCGTCCTCATATGCATGTAATAGTTGCCACTGGACATTAAAATTTTTTAATATTGCCGACTTTAGTGTTGATTGTTGATCATAAGTAGTTATAACTTCTTCCACTGAATATTTTAAAAACCTTTGTCTATTGTTAAATGCTGTATGTTGCCCACCAAATATCTTTTGCATTTTCTTTGTCGCTGGGACACTGCATCATTAATAATAAAATTGAGAATGGAAATGGGGAATTTTTCAAAGAGACAACAACCCGAATGCATTTCTGTTTATTTAAGAAATGAATGCTTCTTTTTGTAATTTTATTGGGGTGTAAAAGTGTTGACCGAAGCACATTTTATATGCAGCGCGGAAGCACTTCATTCTAAAAATGTGTGCACGATCAACACTTTTACAACCCTATCAAATTACTAAAAGAAGCTTTCATTTCTTATAACTAATTTTTATGCTAAGACCATGAAAAAAGTTTTATCAAGTTTTTCTTTTATTTACCAGTGCACTTTTTTGTGGAAGCACGTGTCATCACGAATGTAACATTTCATTTTGATATGAATGTTAATTTTTGAATGACGCGCGACTGTTGTTAGCCAATCAAACTAAAGGATTCTCGTGAAACATACATGTAATTTAATTATTCATATATGATTCATATTTCGTTACACATGTGACAAATGTTTCATAATTTTCGCTCGTGGCCAAGTTATACTTGGAAGCTAAATAGTATACATAAAAATTTTAGAGAATCAAAAACTGACTTAAGATTCGATCATATTGGTTGTTGAATGTGTTGTAAAGCTTATTTTTTTGTGTATATTAATGAGGGTGTGAGGGTGGTAATTTCCGTTTTCTTTAAATTTATAGGCCATTTTACCCGTATGTTTTCCTCTTCTATTCTTCATATTTTTGCACCTGTTATTCTCTACTCTTTATCCCCCCTCTATTATTCACTTTTTGTTATCCATTTGCTCGTTTCTAGCCACATATGCTCTATCATGTAAAACCCATCCAGACCTTTATAAATATGACGGAACAAAATTTAACATTAGCACAGTTGATATGATACTCCAGAGCTTGTGCTCATATAACGATTTCCTCGACAGGGGTTGCTGCTTACAAGGAAGTAACCCACAGTTACTAGTGGTAAAGTTTAAGTCATCGCTTCGAAAGATTTAAAACGCATTTGGTTGATAGTTATGAAATATCTGTGTCACAGATGACCGCGGATGTGTTTAAATTTCGTCTTTTTCTCTAAAGTGACATCACCAAATGCGATTTACCTACGAATTTGTACTTACAATGAGCAACAGTGGCGAATCCAGGGAAGGGGGGTGGGGGGTCCGGGATTTGGAAACCCTTTTTTTGACGATCAATGCTTTTGAATGGGGATATGTGGTTGGAACCCCCTTTTAAAAACAGATGGATCCGCCCCTGAGCAACACGACGGATGTCACTTGTAGAGCAGCACCTGTTTACTCGTGAAGAGCACCTGAGTTCATACCCGGTTTTTGGTCGGGTTCGTCACGGTTACTCGGTTATTTTATTAGTTTTCTAAGAAGTTTTTTCAGACTGTTTTTTTTTTTTTTTTTCGTTTTTGCAATGTTTTTGTCGGTATCTCTTCGACTTATGAGTTTTGATTGTTCATTTGAAATCATAATCTCATTTATACTATTTAAATATAAGCATATTCAATATCCTTCACTTGAGACAACTTATTTTAATGAAATTTAAAACTCATAAAATTTAAGAAAAATTAAATATATTGCATCTATACAATATTAAGTGGAATAAATTATGGGATGTCAGGTGCAACCATGCACCTTGTTAACTACTTACGTTCTAAAGATCAGAGGATTGTTTGTTTGTCACATAAGAAAATATGTTACGTGCGGAGTATTACTATACAAAAAGGAAAACCGGGAACAAAACATCAAAGGAGGAAATTAAACAGATTTACTTCTTAAATACAGGTTCAGAGGTGTCTATTTCAGGTTTTCGGTTTCTGTATAATAATTTTTAGTATATCGAATGAAAATTAGTCTTAGATCACTCGACCTTTGATGAATAAATAATACGAAATACAATTATGTCGAAACGAATTTACTCTTTTAGTCAACGTAAGAGTTTCAGTTTTCAAAATATCAAAGCATAGCAGATGATAAATTTAAACTATTACAAAACAAAATTCAAATGGAGTTACTAATTTAATTCGTAATTTGCTATTAATGTAGTGATATATGTGAAATTGAAAATGATAACTTTAAATTCCTAAAATACCAAAATACTGAACAATATTTTATCACCTTTAAACTTTCATACGTGGTATGAACATAGATGTTCATTGTTTAAAATTCCATGATATAATGTTTGCACAGTTAGTTTTGGTGATCATCATAAGATTTAACCAATAATGACAACAACAACACCTTAATAATAATATTATAAGATGAAATAAAAGGGAAGAGGAAAAGGAGGACGATGATGATAATAATGATGATGATAATAATGATGATGAAAATGATGATGAAAATAAAAACAACAAACACGATAATGATGAAGGTGACGACGACGATGACGATGATGATTGAAGGTGATGACGACATACGACTACTACGATGATAACGACCAGGACGACGACGATTCGAATATGATCCGAAATTGAGTAATAGATGTGCTATCGACGTGTTTTCTGGTTGCCTGATTTTACCTGTCAACATATTACTCGCATGCAATAAGCGTTGTCTAGATTTAAAAGTTATATATGTAGAAATAATTTAAAGGAGCATACAAATAATTGTCAAAAACGTTGAAGCTGCCGTGGTCGAATCCGGGATTGTTAACCCAAATTATGCATGATCAAAATTGTTACAAAATTTGCACAACTAAAAAGACACCCATGCTCCAAAATTCTGAAAAGCGTATATGACAACAAAGTGGAAGGTTCTATTCTACTTTTTCTTTCTGGATGTCTTTTTATAAAAAAAAAATGGCCTTCATATTCAAAGTTTCAAGAGTAGAAATTACAGGTCAGTTAGGCTTAGGACAATACTGACTCCTATGTTTGTGAACACATGGGTGTTCCTTGTAAATGATTCAATCTCCTTGATATATTACCAGGTTCTTGTATCTTCTTTGCTCATGCAATGTGATCTCGCGAGATCACGTTTTTGCTAACAGCAGATTTGGAGTTTCGTCCAGTATCTGGGTTCTCTTATTTCGTTAGACGAGAGATAACATAAACATCATCACGTGAACTCTACTTTGCGTTCATACACGGAATTAAACGGAATTAACCGAAGTTTGCCCTATATTAAATCCTCCGAAAACTATGGGTTATTTTGATACGGGTTCGCCACGTGTATAAACATTTACTTGATCGATACCTCTGTTGTGGGACTGTAAGTCCCCGAGGGTTTCAACAGCCAAGTAGCTCAGTACTTCGATACTTGCATGGAAATACGGATATTGTTTATTGCAATTTGCTGTTGTTAAACTTGAAAAACCATTTGAAATTAAGGAATGTATCTCCGTAGCTCTGATTGTTTGGATTGGTTTGGCAATACCTTTGGTACGTTTTGATTATATCAGCTCTTTAACGTTTGTATTAGGTTTTGGTGTTCAAATATTTGGACTCGGGGTTACTAAATAAACGTTAATCGTTGAAATGCGCATCTGGTGCAGTAAATTCGGTACACATGCACTACCTAAATTTAACCCGGATTAGATATGCAATACAAATGTCAGGATTCGATTTTCATAATAAGCAAGAATTTTACAGATTGCATTTAAATTTTTATTTTAAATTCATCTTATTCGAGAAGATAATGTACATGATTCATTAGAGCTTGAAATTATATTGAATAATCTTTTGGGAGTATTTCGTTTTGAATCATATGTATTCTTCCTTTTACTGGCTTAAATCATAATTATGATCAAATATTATCAAATTCACACAGAAAAAAACGTCTTCGAATTGTTCTTATACATTAACACCAACGTCGTATGCAATTATTCTATATATCTTATTTTGATTTTTATTGTTAAAAGTATTTGCATGAACACAATTAATTTGAAAAAAAAAATATATGACCAATAAAATTGTTTAGTGACGGCAGATTTATTGCTGTTTTGGGAAAAAAAATATTGCATATTCTTGGATAAAATTCAAGAAATCTTTTATAGTGTAGACGTCTATTCGATTAGTATGTTGAAGAAAGATAAAAGCTTTTAGATTATTTTGTTAGTGCATGAAAGTGATATCAATTCCATAATATATAGATAAAAGTATACAAAGGCTAGAAGCGACGAAATTTGGCTTTTTTTTAAATTTGGTAGACAATCTGGAAAACACTTTATATATTGTCACGAAGACTGAAAAGTAAAACGGATGAAAAACTCCCACAAAAAAAAAAAAAAACGAAACAAAAATAAAGAACAAGACGAAAAAAGAGGCCCCCCACCCCCCTCTAGAAAAACATGTTGGTCTGCTGTAAAAGCAACATTAGCATGTAATCTATAAAATATGTTTGATAGTAGATTTTTCTTTGATTTCTTTTATGCCATAACGTTGTCAGTTCTTCTTGTCTTGTAAATTTTTAATACCATCTTGGTATCTACCGTCTCTTTTTTTATATACGTCAACTATCCTTTGAGATTCGGCTTTTGAAATTATCTTGACGTTTATATGAGGTTAGCTATTTAAGGGAGGGTTAACATCCATGCACAAGAACAGAAAATATACTGCACTGTACCAAATATGAAACAACTTTTTAGTGTGAGGCCGTTCGTGCAGTTTGATGTTTAAATTGCCATTGCTTTATTAAGAAGGGTCGAAAAGTGATGTAAGACAATCCAAGAAATCATAAATCAACTTTGGACAATGCATGATGAATAGAAACATCACAAAAACAAGAAGTTTAAAATTATATGAATAAAAATATCAAAAATAAGAGCTCAAGTTAGGAGAATATGAAATTCTATATAAAAGCCGAATTTAATATTAGGAAATTAAAAAAAAAGTTTTGTGTGGTGTCTTTCACAAACGAGACGATTTTAATTTTGAAATTGTGAATTTCCCACACCTTAGCAGCAATATACCAACTTCACCTGCATATGGGATATACATTTCCCAACTCATTCGGTATTCAAGAGCTGGCAGCTGCATCTCAGACTTTATAAAACGTCACCAGTGTCTTAGCAGAAAGTTGATGAACAAGGGTTATGTCAAAGAAGTCTTGTCATTTTTCAAAAAAAAGTTCATCGGAAGATACCAAAACCTTGTTGATAAATATTCCGTTTCAACTTCACAAATAATACATGATGGTCTTGACGTATACATTCTAGGTACTGACGCTGTTTATCATCTTAATTACGTGTTATAGTGTTCTTCTTATTTGTCTTTGTATATTTTTAACCTTTACTGTTTAGTCCATTTTTGGTAATATACTTTTGGCGTGGATAGTTGTTTATTCATTCCGCCATTGTGTTATTGTGCTATGGTCATTTTTGTATTCTTGTCTTTCATTTTTGCTTATGTACTTTGTCTGTAGAGTGTCTATATGCCATTTAAAAAAAAAAAAATTTTTTTAAATAGTTATTTGTTTTCGTAGTGTTTAAGATTATACTGAACACAATGTTGACTGCTGAACCCCAAATTTTGACATTTTACCTATATTATGTCTGTTTGTTTTGCTCACACATTGTTGCCAACATAATGTAATTATATATGACTGTCGTACAAGTGAGAAGTTTAACAAGCTATAAAACCAGGTTTAATCCACCATTTTCTACATAAGGAAATGCCTGTACCAAGTCAGGAATATGACAGTTGTTTTCCGTTCGTTTGATGTGTTTGAGCCTTTGATTTTGCCATTTGATAAGGGATTTTTCGTTTTGAATTTTCCTTGGAGTTCGGTGTTTTTGTTATTTTACTTTTTTTTCAAACAGTTTCTCAACATACCAACAGAAATTTCTTAATCTATATTTTGGTCTTCAATCGTAATCTGAATTACATTATCAAAGTTGACAATTTAATTTAAATTGATGAATGTACTTAAATGATACTTGTCGTGGGAAATTTTGTTTTCTAAGATCAGGTTTCACTACAGTTGCAAGATTCTACATTTTGTTCAAAATAACAAATGTAGCAAAATATTTTAGCGATGCATTTTTAAAAACATGATGAATTTTGCCTGTCAGAGAAATAATTACACGTACTAACAAGCATTATCGTCAATTTCTACCTAAAATCATTTAGAAATCCAAATAGTCAACATGAGTTTGAAACATGAAAAGAATAGAACTCTTCGGTATCGAAGGTAATTAAAGTATCATAATTGCAACAGAGGATCACAACCATATTATGTATCATTTTTTAACTGAATAAAGGTTAGATAACGGGATAACCTCGGATTTTGTCAATAAATGGAGCACACTTATTAAAGTCACTTAAAGCTTAATTTTAGCCAATTATGGCACTTTCATAGACACTCCAAAGTCAAAAGATCAACTGTATACTAAAAGTCGTATACAGGTACATAAACTAAAAATTAAATGCCATGGACAAATAATGTAAAAAAGAGCCAAAACAAAACCTTTAGTAAATCATGAAAAAATATCAGACTCAAATTTATTTGAAATACTATTGAGTTGTTAAAATAAAAAAGAACGAATAAGAAAACAAGCCATAGTCGCGAGTCCAGTTGAAATCCTCCACCCCCTGAATAATCGATTATATGTGTTTAATACATTTATCATTTAACAATGTTATCTTAAATAGCGTTATAGTCCTTATATAAATCAGCTTTCGAAGATACAAATTCGTACTTAAATCTTATTCCACTCGGAGACCCAACTACAGAATCTCCAGTGACGGTTTCTTGGCCCCGTTAAAATAAATTTTGATTAATACATGTTTTTGATCACAATGAAATAATTCTATTTCCAGTACATTTCTAGTGAATTAAATCATTAATTCATAGATAATAAATATTTTAATTTGAGCACTGAAAATAAAGGACAGCGAGCAGCATGTCTGCTGTTGGTCTTTACTGGAGACAGACAAGTTCAAAAGTGGGCGGAGTTATGTTGTTAATGGGTGGTGATGTATTGTATCAGTTTTTTAATTACCGTTAATAAATATTTCATATTGATTTATTCACAATGCATGTTTAGTAAAGGAGGATCACTGTGAGCTTCATTATATTTTTTTTCCTCCTGTTTATTTAGATTCATTAATGAAAATTTGAAAGCTTATTGTCAACGGTATCTTTAATACCTTTATTTAAATGTCAAATTAACATAAGGTGTATTTTTTGTATTTTTACTAATAGTATGTACGGTAGAAGCTTCATTAGGTAGTATTTGAGAGAGAGAGAGAGAGAGAGAGAGAGAGAGAGACGTAAATGTTGAGAAGATAGAAAGATTGAATAAATAAATAAATAATTCAAGTTTCGTAGAACAAACTTGGCTATTTATATTACTTCAAGTTATAGCTGTAACACTATACTGAATTACACTGCCTTTCAGATATTGACTTTTCTAAATTGGATTAAAGAACATCATGGAAACATGCAACTACAATGTTCTCTTCCCTTGATAAGATTGAAAGGTGAAGCATTTGTATTCTATTTGAAATCAAATGAATTATGGATAATATTAATAATAAAAGCAAATCCAAAATCGTAATAATAATGGTTAAACCCGCCACATTCTAAATGTATATGTCCAAAGTCAGGAAAATGTTATCCAATGGTTGCCGTTGCCTTATTTCTTCTTTTTGATTTTATTTGTTGTTTTATTATAAATCAGATCGTTGGTTTTATCCTTTGATTTTTTTTCACATTTTGTCATGCCGGGCCTTTTGAGGCTGAATATACTGTATTCAACTTCGTACTTTATTTGGCCTTTTTAACTTTTTTGAATCGAGCATCACGTATGAGTCTTTTGTAGACGAAATGCGTGTCTGGCGTTACGATTTAAGCCTGGTATTTTTATGAGTTTATTTGATAAATGTTTAACTTAAGTTCTTTTTTACTGGCCTACATCCATGTCATTTTGACTCTGGTTGATAAACAATGCAAATAAATCTGGTTACCGTGAGTAGTTTATGTTCCAAAACTGGTGTTTCAACAACCAGACTTGCATAGATGAAAGCGTACACGTGTAAAAGAAAATGCATTTGTAAGAGATGTCTCCCATTCCCCAGATATACCCCCTTACATCATCAAGACATAACAAAAGTGAACATACAAACACACTGAAGTTTCTCTGAATGGTAGATAACTTATCGCAATGATAAATTGCATAAACTAACTTTACCAAAAACTATCCGATTGAAACTTTTCTATAGGAGTAAATTTGATTAAAAAAATGTTTAGTGCATAACAATAACCAAATAACACATAAACATAAGATATCTTTATATATAAACAAGCTGAAATATCTTTGAATTATAAATGAATTACATAACTAAAGAAAAATTAGAGACAATTGACGGCGTTCACATAAATTGCATTGACCAAAATGCTGTATTGAAACTTTTCTTGAAAAAGTTCAAAAAGAACACTTTGAAACTGAAACTTCTTTTCTCAACGTATATTCTCGCGTGATTTTGAATTAAATGCTTGACACATTTTGAATTCTAGGCCACAAACAAGCTTACGCGAAAGTAGAGTATTGAGTTGTTGGTTGTTTGTCACACTGAAGATTTTTCCATGTCTCCTTTCTTTCATGTCTCTAATTTTCTTTGTTGGAGACGAGAGGAGTCACAACTTGGCAGTCAAAATTTGGTTTATATATGATATTGCTATTCTGTAATTATTTTTTAATGTTATTTAGTATTGATCTTCAAAACAATATGTGTATTATATATCAAAAAATGAATATTAACTGTATGCTACAGTCTGTGACTACTGCGCACGGTTACCTACATGGGGGTCGCACTGGGGTGCCTTCATGACGAATAGCGGTAAAAAACTTTTCCAAATGACGTTAACGGTAATTTTTGGTGCAAGACGATAAAATGTACACTTTATTTATGACGATAAAAAAAAAAAATTACTGATTTGTACGAATCACGTTAAATTCTTTCCAAAAATAACGATAACGGATAATATTTGAGACCTCTGACGAATCACGATAAGGATATTTTGACGAATCACGATAACATTTTGACCAATTTGACGCTAACGGTAGCCGAAAATTACCGTTTGACGCCTATTCTTACCCTCCTACATTTGCTTATATCCACATCATTTGGATTGTGTTGGATAGTTGTCTTATTGGCAATCATACCACATCTCCTTACTTTCTTTTATATTCAGTCCGTAATTGAGTGGTTTTCGTTGGTTGTTGTCTGTCATATTTCTTTTCGTTTATTGTTTTATCACGTATGCCCATTGCTCATTGTTTAAGGCCGTATGGTGATCTAAGGGTGCTTCCATGTCATTTGGACTCTGATTGAAGTTTTGTTTTATTGGTTATAATACTACATCATACTACATCTGTTTATTTTATATTTATAGATATATTTACAGCAAGGTATGTCAATATGAACATTAACCGAAGCCTTCAAATGGTATATACGGAATATCATTTTACATATCCTTTTTATTTTCTGTTTCCTAGAACCACGTCTTCGGTGCCAGGTATATTTACAACACACGCAAGGTTCAATCTTACGACGACCAGTCAGGCGCTCTACCAAAAGTGCGGCCAATTAAGGGTCTAAAGGGACTGATCAGGTTTTTCTAAGGTAGCTTTGATATAATAACGACTATTCTGTCATCTGCATGTGTGTAGAATGCCATACTTTATGCACTTCTAACAGGTCTTTTGTAGATTTCGGTAAAGGCGAATGTAAACATCGCATGAGGGAAAAGTTTTCTTCCTTTTTAACTTCACATATACTTCTTTTGGTAATAAAACTGGTTTTTTATCTATTCCACCCCATAAAGTGGCAGATAGGTCGTGCATGTTCCGGGAAACAAATTTAAGAATACTGGCAGTTGGAAGACCTAGAACAAATATTCAAGAAAAAAATCAATAAATTATTTCTGTTGTTACCTGTATTGCTAAACTGAATTTTAGTATATCAACATTATAAAAGAAATTCAGAATAACAAAGGTGGGTAAGATGACTTGTAACTTGTTTTTAAAAATTGTTGTAATTTGAAGTTGCTTGTTTCTTCTTGTGTATTTTTTAATTGTTTTATTGTTGTTTTATATTTACTAAATAGAATAGTTTAAAAACTCAACAATTAGTTTTCTGGAATTTAAATATTTTAGAAAAGGAAATTGTTTACTGTAATATTTTATATGTTCTTGATATTAACACATATTTCTGGAACACAGATCTAGCGTTCAAGTAATGCTACAAGGCTTTGTACGTGTAATGTCGTTTAATTTTATACACGGACATGTTTCAGCCTCATACACTAAGCATTCAAGGGGTCACACACTATCCGGTCGAGACGTGAATACATAATGTGAACAAAATAGAACACCAATTAGAACACTTCTAAACACTCGAGAAGTGTTACAAACTAGAGATCAAAAAGTAGTCATATATTATGTTTATTTATTTACATTGTAAAGTCATGTGACCATCTGAATGATAAGATTTGATAGAATCATAACATTTAATGCTTTTATGCTCATACCAACACTTTCATAATGTTTATTTGAAACAAATTGTTGTAGACATTACGTGCACAGAGTTCCCTCGACGAAGCATCGTCCGGCTGCGTATTTATACACCCCAAACAATTAAACATATTATTATATTAGCATGGGTCTTGGGTTAGAAGTTTGGGTGACTATATTACTTCACTCCAGTAAACACTTCGGAGTCATAAATTATGTAAAGAAACCCCAAACAGGTTGACAAAAGTTGAAAATCAGAATAATTCTTGAAATGAATTAAATTACCTTCAGTTTAGTTATATTTGTTATTTATAATAAGTTCTAATCATTGTTATATGTCTGCTGTTGGTCAGCAAAGGCAGACAGAGGAGTTAAACTGGGAGGAGAAATATTGTTAAAGATTGGTGATATATTGTATTGAAATTTCTAATTACTTTTACCGGCTGTTGGTCAACAAAAGCAGGTATTATAAAATATTTAATTTCACATTTAAAGCTCTGCATGATTAGTAATAAAGTCATGTTAGCAGTTCTTTCTGAATGAATGTCGTGTCCATTACGTGGAAACATTACTTGTTTGTCGATCAATCGTCCACATTCCCCATTCGGTACACCACGGTAAATTTAATATTCTAGGGTAGCGGAATCTACCGAGGTTTGCCGATTGTCCCGTTCCCATTTAAAATTATGAAAAATATATTTTATTAGGTTCATTGTATATGACATTTGACCAAAGAACAATATTTTTGTTTAATCAACTAATATTTAAGTTTAGATATTATAATAAAAGCATAAGCTTAAATATAGACAAAACATTTGAGGTGCTTCTGTCTTCGGTTCTTTTGACTTTTTAGTGATGTAGCCTACGCTTTTTGTATTGAATGGCTTAGTAAATTCTTCCGACAAGTTTACAAGAAATGCATATTCAACTTATGTGTGAATCTCGAAAATTTGATTCATATTTAGTTCAAACAGATACCAGGGAGCAAATGTTTAGTTTGAAACGACGTGTGTGGTATTGTGGTTTAGTGGGAAGGGGAATAATATGGTTGCCGTAAATAGTAAAATCTGATTTAAACACACCAAAATGAAGTCTGGCTTAACTTATGAGTGAAAATAATCCAGGATGTTTCTATTCCAAAACCAAAATCAATGTTAGATTTGAAAAGCATCAAAACCTATAAATGGCAGAAAGTTATAGTAACTAGAGACTTCATCAGGCAAAACATATTTGTATGACAATAATTGGACACTAAATAGAAATGAAACTAAAAACCACATATATCTCGGTTTTTAATACCTATGTGACTAGATAATTATAAAATGACCCTAAACTGTCCAGATCACTCTGTCATAAAAAGTTCAAGCCAAAAAAGTTAAACATCTTAACAGGTGCAAAACCGATCCTTCTCAGAAGTAAAACCATATCGAGTTATATATAATATACCTTTAAAATTGTATATTTAAAATAGATTTACACAGGTGCGACTATGAGTCAGGTGAATATTAAGATATGATTAGATGTGACTGTTATTGTAAAATTCGTTAGATCATATTTAATAGATTTATATTGCAGATGACTATGAATATATTTCACTTTTCTTTCACAGTCCGTCATTTTTATAGTTGTGACTTATTTTACTGTGCGTATAACTGGATGGTTGTCACATGTGAAGTGTCCATTTCACCCAAAATACCCCCTATTGCTGACTATTGGGGTTAGGGAGCTACCATTTGATTTTTATGGGGGCTAGGATAAAATTTGAAAAAAATAGTTTTGAGTAAAAAAAAAAAGCAGAATGAGACAGTTGCAAAAAAAGAAGTCAGGATGACAATTTAGGTAAAAAAAAGTCAGGATAAACTTTAAAAAAAAGGCAGGACCGAACAGAGTGAAAAACAAAAGGCAGGACAGAGATTACAACTAAAAAAAAGGCAGGACAGAGATTACAACTAAAACAAAGGCAGGACAAAGTTTTCATCCTAGCCCCCATAAAAATCAAATGGTAGCTTCCTTAGTGTTGTAATTTGTTTTCTATGATATGTTTTCTAGGGTGTTTATCTTTTGGTAGTTTATCATTTTTCGTCATGGAGTGTCAGTGTGTCTTCGACTTATAATTTTGAATATCTATTTGCTATCTTCCGCTTCTCTTTGATATTATAAACAATTGTCTTGGCTATCGTGTACAGCAGAGTTGTGTCTGTGTTTACGATTGCCATGGCAATACAATGGATTTTACAATCATGTACAGAATATTTTGATCTGCGTTACTCATTGAATCTGATTAAAAGCTAATAACACTTCTAAATAAAGTTTTTTCTCTTTCGCCTTTCTTTTTTCTTTCAGACTAAAGTATAAATCAGTACACATATAACACGTTAAGTCTGAATCATAATTGAACTAGTCTCAACAATACTTAGCCGAGTCTCAACAGTATTTAGCCGAGTCTCAACAGTACTTAGCCGAGTCTCAACAGTACTTAGACGAGTCTCAATCGTACTCAATTATACTGAATTATACTAAAGAAACTTATCAAAGATCCAAGGCTTATAATTTTGTACGCCAGACGCGCGATTCGTCTATAAACGACTCATCATTGACGCTCGGATTAAAATTTTGAAGGCCAAATTAAGTACGAAGTTGAAGAGTATTGCGAATCAAAAATTCCGAAAAGGTTTGCCAAATACAGCTACGGTAATCTTTTCCAGGGAGTAGAAAATCCTTAGTATTTCAAAAAATTCAAAGTTTTGTAAACAGTTAATCATGTCAAGACAGACGTGCTGACTACTGGACTAAAAGTATTTTTGATACAGGAACAGTTTCGGCTGACGTGTAATATGCCTGGTTAGTAAAGTTATGATCAAACTAAGTATTAGGCACTGTAAATTCAAAGAATCGGGTAAACTTCTAATTTGCCAGACTTGTTGCGTAAAATTCAGTACAACGAAATTCATCTCGTGTGAAACGGCTTACGTGCCTGAATGTTTTATTGTTGTATTCTTATGTTGTTTTCTTATTGGTCTTTGCATGGTTGTTCCAGATAGTCCATTCCCGAAATGGCTTCCCAAGAGTCCAATTTTGATTCTAAATCGAGCATAGTTTGGTATCAGTCGCAATATCAATGTTTTGCTCGGAGCTACCATTTGATTTTTATGGGAAGGGGGGGGGGGGGGCTATGATGGAATTTGAAAAAAGGCAGGATGAGCAATTTGGCAAAAAAAAAAAGGCAGGATGACAATTTATGTAAAAAAATTCAAGATACACTAAAAATAAAAAGGCAGGACAGAGATTACAACAACAAAAAAATGCAGGACAACATTTTTCATCCTAGCACCCTCTATAAAAATCTAATGGTAGCTCCCTAAAGAGTACAATGGTGAAAAGAATTTTTGCCGTAGTTTTTGAGAAAAAAAATGAACTTCTGCGTGTATGTTATTTTCTTTGTTTAGGAACACTTTCAACGTAAAGATAGTAAGCCCTAAAAGTAACATATACAGTATAGTTGTTAAGGATGTTCGCTCCTGTTGTTTTTGAATTTTTGCCAGATTTTCGGAATCCTCTGGTTTTTCCATGTATTGCCATTAAACAAAATTCCCGGCTAACCCCTACTTTTCTTTTTATATTTTTATTACATATAGTTTAAAAAGCCATATTGAAAATCCTACAAAATCCTTGTTATTTTTTCATATTTTTTGAAAGAAAAAGGGTGCCAATGTTAAATGTATGAAAAGTCTAGAGAGAATTATTTCCCGCTAAATTTTCAATGGCTTATATCTAGAAAACAAGCACACGGACCCTTCATTTTTTTCTGCTTTTTTTAGTTCCTTTATTTATATACTATCAATTTTTAGCAGTCTTTTAAAAAGCTAGTTATTTTGAAACAGAGTAGCGAACATCCTTAAGTTAAGTTCAAGTAACTAATTAAGTACAGTTTTGTATTTAAATTCCTGTAGAGAACATACATGCTCTTTCATCATTGTAAAGTACAAACAAATGGGGTATAAATATAAGGAGACGTGGTATGAGACCACCAGAGACCAAATTACGTGGATTTAAGCAACAATAGGTCACCGTAAGAAACGTTCTTTGCATAAAATACTTTTATGAACAACGGTTCACAAGCTTTCAAGTGTGTTAAAATGATTATTTTGCTTAAATAAGGGTATTTTCAGGGAAATATGCATTCATGATTTTTAACCGTATTCTCAGGTACACAATTTGAGGGTTTCTTTTGAAAAGGCCGAGTTGCGAGTTACAAAAGTCGAGTTGCGAGTAAAGAAAGTCGAGTTGCGAGTTACGAAGGTCGAGTTGCGAGTTACGAAAGTCGAGTTGCGAGTCAAGAAAGTCGAGTTGCGAGTTACGAAGGTCGAGTTGCGAGTTACGTAGGTCGAGTTGCAAGTTACAAAAATATTATGTTTCTCTAATTTCTTAAGAATTATATATATATATAAACGGTCGTGTCGTCTGATTTTTTTTTGAAACAGAATTTGCAGGTTTACTTCGCATTTAATAAACAAATATAAAAAAGAAGATGTGGTATGATTGCCAATGAGACAACTGTCCACAAGAGACCAAAATGACACAGAAATTAACAACTATAGGTCACCGTACGGCCTTCAACAATGAGCAAAGCCCATACCGCATAGTCAGCTATAAAAGGCCCCGAAATGGCAATGTAAAACAATTCAAACGAGAAAACTAACGGCCTTATTTATGTACAAAAATGAACGAAAAACAAATATGTAACACATAAACAAACGACAACCACTGAATTACAGGCTCCTGACTTGGGACAGGCACAAACATACATAATGTGGCGGGGTTAAACATGTTAGCGGGATCCCAACCCTCCCCCTAACCTGGGACAGTGATATAACAGTACAACATAAGAACGAACTATAAAAATCAGTTGAAAAAGGCTTAACTCATCAGATGGACAAAAATACAAGTGGACGTGGCAGGGTACTTGTACATCCCAATGTTACAAAAAGACACTAGGAACAGATCTGAGAGTACTCGCAGTTATCTGACAGCTAGTTCAAAGCCACTAACAACTAATAAAAAAATCATGCATCTAAGACTAAATTATGTAAACTAAAGCATACATGTACCCGAACTTAGTTATACACTGCATGAGGAAGGGTCCCGGTATTTTGATTGCAGGATTTGAAAGAGTTATGTGATACTTATTTATAAGAGTCTATATGTTGCAAAGTCACCCACGCTTAAATTTCTTTCATGAGAGTGTCATTGTTCATTTTCTAAAATAAAACAGGATATACTGTAGATATAAGACAAAATATATACCGTACTGAACAAATCAAGCAAAAGAAAATAAATCATGTAGACAAATGAAATATACTTGCAAATTATCGACATCTCACAGAATATGGCACTGTGTTAGGCCTAAAGTAAATACTAATCAAAGGTACCAGGCTTATAATATTTTCTACGCCAGAGGCGCGTTTCGTCTATACAAGACTCATCAGAGACGCTTGAATAAAGGATATTCATTAGCATACCATATACATAACTCTTCGTCTTTCGCAAAGGTTTAGGGTGATATAAGCACAATTGCACATTTAACTTAGGAAAATATCTCATGAATAAGTCAGGAATGTGATATGCTATGTGCTTTATGCGATAAATTCAATAATTTTGAACTTTGTTAACTTTGTGATTCAAAACCAAGCGGAGGGTGCATATATATACCAAATAGTTAATAATCGAGTTGTCTGAATACTACAACGCAAAAAAAAGCCTGCTATAGATGTCTTTCTATGGCATTATGGTAACTTCCTGGCATAGGAGATCATAATATGGATTTTTTTTTTTAATTTGGAAAGACGTTATTCTACAATAAGCTATACCGCTGTTACAAAAAATAAAGGAACAGTTTTAAGGAATGTTATGGCGTATGTTTTTACGGTATGAGCACGGAAGCCTTGTCTGTCACAAGTTTACTTTTTTACCTGCATGCAGCCTTGATACAAACGTTGTAGTTTCAGATATCAGCTGGGTATTGTACATTTTTCTAAAAAAAATGTGCTTCCTTTTCATTTTAATATCATGCATAGCCTGTCACGAGAGCACCCGAAAAAAGTTTTACCCGGGTAAGTATGGCATCAAGTTGTACTTTTCAAATAACCAACAACTCGTTATAACTGCACTTTTTTCATATTGATGTAAAACTGTTTTGACGTTTTATACAGACAATTCAAACTTTATTTAATCAATTTCCCACCTACTGCACAATGATTTTCGTTTAAAAAAAAAGGTAAAAGAGTCACGTTTGTCAGCATGTTATTCCTAAATTAACTTGATTGATTTGGGTATAATAACCCGTTTTTTAGAAAGAAGTTACATATTCCAAAACTGCGTCTTTTGTCTCTTTTACAAAAGTATCTTTAACAGCTACTTGTATAGAATAAAGAATGGAAACGGGTAGTGTGTCAAAGAGACAAATACCTAACCAAAATAAACAATTCAACCCAAGGCCACCAATGGGTCTTCAACACAGCGAGAAATCCCACACCCAGAGGCAGCCCCGAGCAGGCCCCGACAATGTACACTAGATAAAGAAAATGGACGCCATTCTATGCTCCGAAACATATAGATGAACCAAAATTTAAAAAATATACAAGACCAACAAAGGCTAGAGGTTCCTGACTTAGGACAGACGCAAAAATGCGGCGGGGTTAAACAGGTTTTATGAGCGCTCAACCTTCCCCCTTCACCTCTAGCCAATGTAGACATATATAACTTAAACGTCCATAATTTCAACTGTCACTGCCAAAGAATAAATTTTGGGGCCCCTAACAAATATTACCTCTGCTATACTCTTAAAGAAATCTGCAAAAGGGGTCTTTTACATATATGTACTATAGTTTAGTTGCTATCTCCCTTTACGTTTAATATAACGGAGCTAGCTATATCTGCTGTATCTATACGTTACTTACATATAAATAAACACCAGAACAGTATAATATAGACTGTCTATATTGGTCACTTGAAGTAATATATGTCTGCTCATTTTTCAAGGCAAAACTATTTTTAGAGCCTCTAGATCGATATTTGTTAAGCTATTTTTGTCCTAAATATGCATGTAAAATAGATTAAGTTTTCATAGCACATACCAATAACATAAAGAATTATACTTGCCACTTAATTAATTGTTTTGCTTGCACTAAGTATCAGATGATATCATTTCCTCAAAGAATGAAGGAATGCGTAAACTATAGAAAATTTAATTTCTAGACTGGCTAAATATAGGATAAGCTATACATGAGATATGATTTCAAATTTTAACTATCAACTTGAATGTCAAAGAAGATTATTGTTTAAAAAAAGACCAGAAATGTATCAAAAATCATTTAATGTACCGTTATGAAGTTCCTTAAATAGGCGACAAATTTCGATCGCCAAACAAACAGACTCTTTAACACGGAATACAGAGTCTTGTTGTTCTATCAAAGGAAACATGATCTGGAACGTGTAAGAATTCACAGGAAAGGTAAAATATTTAACCTTATTACAGAGGTGCCGCCAATTAACACCCTAAAATCGATCCGCGACAAAAGCCAGTTGCGGTGTACATCGCTAAATCGTCCATCATATTAAACTACGACAAAACAAAATCACAGTAAAGAATTAGACGAATTAGATTTCAGTTCTAATAAAGAATGAGCCCGGGGCAAAAACACAGCGGGTACATTTATAATTTAACACGGTCTTTGTCCGCAGTTTCGGCTGTTAAATGTACGCATTGTCGAACGATCATAGTTTTGACACATAAACCGGATGAGTCAAGCGGAGCTCTTTAGTAAACGGAGGTAAAATAATGAATCATATCCCAGTGTCCCTTGTTTGTTCAAAAGTATATTTCTTTGCCGTTTGAAGCAATCAACTCGATTGATGATTGTTAATTTTTAAACTCTGACTTTGATGTATAAGTCATAGAAAATTGTTGTAAATTGGTGAAATGTGATAGCTTATTGTGGCAGAAAGTACTCTAGGCAAATACTGTCAAAGCTTTTTAAAATGATCTAGCGAAAAACATTCAAATATTGGGGACGGCAGAATATATTTTTCCTCTTGTCAGTTTATTTTTTTGAAAATGATTTATAAACAATGCTGTATGTTCCAGGATCTTTTATTTCTAACAATTGAAATTTTAAACCGTTTTTGAAATTAACGTAATAAATTCAATGTTTATTTTTATATGGGGGCCTCGGTGGCCGAGTGGTCTAAGTAGTTACTACTGTAATCACTAGCCAGTCAACACTGAGGTTGTGAGTTCGAACCCCGCTCGTGCGGGTGCACTCGACTCCAATCTTAATTGACTAGGATTGTCAGTTTTCCTATCGAAGGTCGGTGGTTTTCTCCGGGCACTCCGGCTTCCTCCACCAATAAAAACTGGCCGCCACGAAATAGCCCAAAAGCGGTGCTTAAAAGTGGCGTTAAAACACCAAAAATAATAATAATAATAATATTTTTATATGTGTATCAAGTTTTCAAAAAAATTGTTTTCATTCTTGATTTTTTTTTTCAGAGAATCTTAAACTTACGAATTGATGGTATATAATGAGACTTTAGAAAAGGGATGGAGGAGTTTTCGCACATGTTGTAATGACGTTCTAATAATTCAAATTCACGCAAAGAATTCATTACTATGTTAAATAAACTTACGACTGTCGTACAGTAAAGCAATTGCAGATTTTCTTTATTTGCTTCTAAAAGACCAGTGACAACACAATAGATGCTGTTCTTCTGACAAGTTCCATATTTGTTTCTTTTTTCCTTAGATTGTTGTTTCATCAATATCTCCAATCCCTCTTTTCTAGTTAAGATTAACATTGAACTCGTTTTCAAACATGCAAACAATTATCCAAAATGATCTTGGATTGGCTTTCAGGACCTTTAGCACTACCTCTTTTAATTACTTTTATTATTTTAGTATTTTATTACTAAAATTAGAATAAAGGAAAGACAGAAAGATTTCAAAACTATGTGTCTGTGTGTGTGTGCAAACAAAAGTATTATTTTACTCTTCAGATTTTTTACACGGACTGTGTGGCCAAAAAGGCAGATGGAATGAAAGAATTCCATGTGTCGGTAAAAGCGAATATAAAGCAGTGAAAAATTTAAATGACACAGAAATGATAAAGATTATTCGACAAAATAAGCGAACAGTATATTTACAAAAGAATATTAACCATGTGAATTCCTAGCAACAATAAATCATTAATCCGATAAAATATTCACAAATCAACTGCCATCAGATATATAACACTTAATTCAATTCAAGCGTATTTAATATCACTGATAATCTTCAACTTATTAATTTATATAGACCACCAAACTTACAGGTGATTCACATCTTTGCAGGTAAAAAAACACACACCTGGTCTAACCGCGGGAGTTGACCAAAATGTTCTTATAATTTGTCTCGGATCAGTTTTCTCCCTTGTCTTCCGGTTACAAAAACGACAATTTTCATGTACATAAGATATACGTTTCAATACAAATAAGGTATCATCGCGTTGAATTAAAGTCATTACCCTGTCGAAGATTTGCCTTATCACATGTCAGATCTAACACTTAGCCCTAGGCCCGACAATTCGTATCAAAATACAATTGAAACGTATCGCTTTTATACCTTCTTTTCAAAAGAGCAGATTATGTCTTTTCTACAAAAACCATCCGAATGACATCTTTCCGAAGGGATTTTCACAACGGGACGTCGAACAATGTTCGGTGAAGACATTATGAGAATTTCTCCCATAAATCATTCAATTTTCACACTTAAGATGGCATTTAATGGTAAAATATTACTTCAATCCCTGATTTAATTAGCAGATTTCCAATTTATAGCGGATATGATTTCCATTCAGTTTATAAATGTCACTGTATTAAATACTCCTTGTTTAGAAAATAGTTACATAAAAACTGGCATTTATTAGACTACCATTATGTTTTCTATTGTCAGGAATTGAAAAACATAATTATTAAAACAACTATAAACATTATTATGTTTGTAAACCTGAAAATTGATGGGAAATTGATAGTGTAATGTGGAAAATGCTACTGATCTGGAGTCAAGATTTTTCACGCTTTTCTAGAGGCAGTATCCGGCAAAAAGTGTTCACATTTATTGAGGCATTTTAAAGGACGGGCCAAAAAGCACTAATCGAACAAATTTAGAGCTTCCATCTCAATAAACTGTTTCAGCAAAAAATGACATTTAATTGTCGCGAAGTTGAAATTGCTGAACATTATTTTTTTTAAATACGTTATACATAATATCAAATGCAAATGCAGGTTATACAATACTTGTATCTTTGTTTAAACTGATAAATTAAATACTAAAGAAAGCCTCGAGTAAGAATATTTTGAATACACCGTTTGTATTTGTCTGTACGAAAATTTTAAATCTAGTTTAAAAGAACCAGAAATAGCATGCTTAATTAAACTTGGATGAATATAAATAAATAAATAAATAAATAAATAAATAAATAAAAAGATTACTAAATTATGGATGATGAAACTAGTCAATCAATCAATCAATCAATCATTTTTGTGGATTTATTAATGTTGTGTTCTTGACTGCTATTGCTTTTTTGTGATATAAAGGTATATATGATGATTTGATATGATTTGGTCTTATTTTTATTATTTAATTATTTTTACCATGTATTTTATACTTTGCTTAGTAATATTTTAAAGCAATGTTAAATTTCATTAAGTAATGGGCCCTTTTTCTGATCTATACTGGAACTTTTTGATGAAAAAATCCTCTCGCCACGACAAAGTTCATGTGTAGTGGCGTAGCTTAAAACCACAATCAATTGAATACCACACACCCAGAACAGACAAACATGGAAGTTGAAACGGCAAAAAACTTCAAAACCGACAGAAACAACGTACGATAGTGAAAAGCATCTCTTAACTTGCATGCATATAGTTGTCGTTTGTTGATGTGGTTCATAAGTGTTTCTCGTTTCTCGTTTTTTATATAGATTAGACCGTTGGTTTTCCCGTTTGAATGGTTTTACACTAGTAATTTTTGGGGCCCTTTATAGCTTACTGTTCGGCATGATCCAAGACTCCGTGTTGAAGACCGTACTTTGACCTATAATGGTTTACTTTTATAAATTTTGACTTGGATGGAGAGTTGTCTCATTGGCACTCATACCACATCTTCTTATATCTATATACCAGTAGGTCATACGATTTCAAAATTGAACATGACAAATCTAGTGACGTACAAATAAGGAGGATTCGTGTGCACGTAAAAATGGTTCAACCTCACCACCTTTTGAGTATGTACCTAGTTCGGCTATATACATATATACATTGCTGTTCATAAATAAACTCATCATAGATACCAGGCTTTAAAAAATTTAAGCCAGACGCGCGATGTCTACTACAAAACTCATCAGTGACGCCCGAATCAAACAAGTTAAAAAGGCCAAATAAAGTACGAAATTTAAGAGCATTGAGGACCCAGCATTCTGAAAACTCTTTGTACGTCTATTTTCTCGGAGGATTTGGTGTTTAGTGTTTGTAGTAGTCTATTGTATTGTTTAAATGTTCGTTTATTTATGTTATTTCTTTTGTGCATTAATATAGACAAATGTAAATAACTAATTTGCATCGGGTCATGTGATCCTCAAAACCCGAAGTGAAGAGAAAAATACAGAACTACCAGTCTGTAAGACACGGCTTTACAAAATGAAAAAAACACTGAAACAGTTACATCCATACAAGACGATTTATAGTATATGAGAACTTCTGTCCTGGCATGAAATTGCATGAAAATGACTGTCTTAAAATTGGAAATTAAGAAACTATCTATCTCGTGCATAGTTCTGATTTATTGTACGGATTGGGCTTCATTTTTGGCCCTTTTCTGTTTTATCAGCTCTTCATCGTGTTTTTTTTTTTCGGATTTTGGATTTTCAAATGTGTTGGGCTCGAGCATAACTGGATAGACATATATTATCGAAATGCGCACCTGATGCAGAAAAATTTGTAACTGTAATGTTACTAACTCATACGGGTAAGATAAGATATATAAGATGATATATTGCGCGTTGTTTTCATGATAAGTTGATGAATTCATTTGTATTAATGGATCAAAATGCTTAATTCAATTCAGTTATTTGTAGCAACATTTTGACAGAGCGCATGGATCTTTTGAAAGCATGAAATGTTGTTGTCCAAAAATGACGCAATTTGGTATTTGGACCTAAAACTGACAAAGTGGTTCAGTGAAACAAATAAACTTAGTTCGTTTAGCAGACTAACATTGGCGCGATTGTTGTTTGCAGCGAAATCTTGGCAAAGTGGTACTAATAGACCTTGCTCTTTTAACAATGATGATGTTGCAAGATTTTCTAATTACTTTTGGTCCTTTTGGTTTATTACCTCTTCTTTAAATTTTATCTTCTTAACTCACCATTTTTTCTTAAAATGTCCTGTACCAAGTCAAGGAATATGGCAGTTGTCATCATATAGTCCGTTTCTATGTGTTGGCGGTTGTTTTTGTAGCAGTTCAGTGTTTCTGTTGTTCCGTTGTTTGCCTCTATAGTTGACGTGTTTCCCTCGTTTTGGTCTGAATCCCGGTTTTGTTTTCGCTTAATCGATTTATGACTATTGAACAGCGGTTTACTACTGTTGCCTTTATTTACCCTTACATGTATCGTGGCAAATGTATACCAGTGACTATGTGTGGTCAGGTGATATGTATCGGACACGGCACATTCTGTGGGTTAATACCATTCCTTGTTGATTAATACTCTCAAAGGATTTTAATCGTTCTGAAGTAATTTTTGGACATTGGTCATAATTCATCACCTACAATTTGAAATATTGTCCACTCAATACTTCCATGGAAAATGTTTATTCATTTTTCGTATTTCCATCTTTTTGTATACAAGTTTTCCTCATGAAAACTTTATCCAGATTTTAGAATTGAACTTGATCGATTTGCTCTTGCCTTAAAGAGCTAAGAGGGTCTGGATGGGGTTTAAAGAATAGAGAATAATATGCATATACTACAGAAAAATGAGTAAAAAAAAATAAAGAAAAGAGAAAAATAGGCAAATAAATAATGAATGGGGAATTATTTGCAAAATTTATAAAGCATGGAGAAAAAAAGCCTAAAAATCAAAGAATACAGAATTGGATGACCCTCCCTCCCCCAAAATCCATATACCTTTCTCTATTGGGGAGATAACTACATAGTGGCCAAATCAGATACAATCTCATCGTAAATGTGATTATGTATATCCAAAATTACTCTTTCCGTCTTTTGTAATGAGCACTATATTAAAATAATTTGAAACAAATCGTAGATAAATCAATTTACTTTAAACAAAATATAATTTCTCAAAACCTGTTCCCACGGTAATGGTTCTTCTTCAAAATATATATAGATATATCAAATTTTCCAATTTATCACTGGCAAATTTTCAAATAACGATTAGTCGAATTTTGAATAGAAAGTTATAATATAATTATAGTATGTATAAATATCACACATTTTCTTGTCAAGATGTAGAAATGATTATCTTTAAAATTATAAGGATATAGTGATTTTACACCTTCTAACACCCCCTATCTAACAATCTTAAAGAATTTAATATCATCTTTGTCGGATAAAAATTAACTATTCACCACACTAACCGCCCAGTGGCGGGGTAATCAGTATAAAATCTGTAACAATTGCGGTTTAAACACGACCTATTTTTGTTCGCGCAACGATATTATCAATTCAATGGGCGGTTTACAACTGACGCCCAGTTTCTACCCTCTTGCTGTTATCGAAACACATTCATTGACTTAGGGCAGTCAGTCTTATGTCATCGCCTAGAGTGCTTCCATTCATAAAATCACCTGAGTGTTTGTTAAATGTGAAACAGCATTCTTAAACTCAAGCATTGTCAAGCAAGGAAGATTAAAAGGGCAGAGGTGAATGGGTCGCATACGTCCTTGAGGAATTAGAAAATAATAAGGAAATCCTTCAATTGTTAAGAACAGCAACGTGGCATATTGTTCAACATTTTTAATTCAAGCACAGGTCATTGCAAATTGCATCGTCATTTTTCTTCCCAGGGCAAGCAACCTTGAAACTGAAAGTTATTTAAATAATTGAAATTGTCTTTTGGACTAACTAGCTGCTCGAACGGCATTAACTTAAATGTTCTGAAAAGACAGAGCTTAAGGGCAATATAATTAAAAGCTACCTCACAAGATAAAAATATGTATATGTAGGTGTAAATATATTAATATTTGAAACGGTAACGTGAATGTTCATTCAAAATTAGATTGATGAAATTTGAACATATGTTTTACCGTCATGAGCAACACAACGGATGTCGCTTGTGGAGCTGGAACAACTTACCACTCTTATACATGTAATATAAAAATAAGGAGATTTGGTATGATTGCCAATGAGACAACTATCCACCAAAGTTCAAATAAAGTGGATGTAATCAATTATAGGCAACCGTTCGGCCTTCAACAATGAGAAAAACCCATACCGTATAGTCGGCTTTTAAAAAGCCCCGACATGAAAAATATGAAACAATTCAATTGAGAAAACTAACGGCCTAATTTATAACAAAACAATTTACGAAAAACAAATATGTCAGACATGAACCAACGACAACCACTGAACTACAGCCTCCTGACTTGGGACAGGCACATAAAGAATGAGGCAGGGTTTAACATGTTTGTGAGCGCTCAACCCTTCCCCTAACCTGGGACAGTGGAGTAACAGCACAACATAAGAACAAACTATAAAAATCAGTTGAAAAAGGATTAACTCATCAGATCGATACCAAACAGAAAAACATCAAACAAAAACACAGACCGGGCTTGGCAGGGTATTTATTCATCTCTCATTCCTAACAACAAAAAGGACACTTAAGTACAGATCTGAGAGTACTCGCAGTTACTAACAGCTAGTTCAAAGCCAATAACAACTAATAAAAAAAAATCATGTATCTAATACTAATTATAAAAAAGAAGATGTGGTATGATTGCCAATGAGACAACTGTCCACAAGAGACCAAAATGACACAGAAATTAACAACTATAGGTCACCGTACGGCCTTCAACAATGAGCAAAGCCCATACCGCATAGTCAGCTATAAAAGGCCCCGAAATGACAATGTAAAACAATTCAAACGAGAAAACTAACGGCCTTATTTATGTACAAAAAATGAACAAAAAACAAATATGTAACAATAAGTTCTCTCCCGTTTTTTGTGGGATTTTAGTGCTCAGTATTCAGTTTTCTGTGTAGTGTTTTGTGTAATGTTTTGTCTTCTTTTTATTCACGGTATTGTCTGTTTTCTTTGACTCGTGATGATTGTTGCTGCCTTTAATGAATTTGTTTACGGGCAATTTCAATACAAGTACACAGCCGAAAGTACCTTGAAACAGGCAATAGTACATATATGAAACAAATGCACTTTTAGACTTTGTTCACCAAATTGAACGATTTAAATGCTTTTAAACACTTATTAATATAAACATCAAAAACCCTTGTACTGCATCTATCTTTAATTATATATACTGGTAGCTATATTTATTAATCCCGCATATGCGCAATGCAATACACATACTCGTATTTGAGCAGATACGACGAGATGAAACAATGAGAAAGCAAACTTGCAAACTATATGAGCTTCATCTAGTTATAATAAAACAAAGTTATCATGTGACGTGACCTTGGACTGCAGGTGTAGGGGTATAGGGTGGGCCAAATATGAAATAACTACAACAGTTTCATCATCGTTGCTATCTTGTCATGCTTCGCTTGAGATACCAACATTATCCCTTAATACTATATTTAAGCAACAACTGGAGTAGAAGCTGATTTCCCTTCCGAAGCACATGAGTTTACCTCGGTATTTTGCTGGGTTCGTGTTGATTAATATGATTGTTTCTGTGTGATCTTTTGTTTACTGTTGGTTTTTGTCGTCGCTTTTCTTTTGGGCATGGTGTTGTCTGTTTGTTTTTTTTTTTTTTTGACGCCTGGTTTTAGATGCTTTATTGTAATCTTCTCCCCTTTTTGACATTTTATTCCAATAAGTTTTTGACAGAATCCCCTCCAAATGACCATTTTTACTCCACACATGAATGTTCAACAGTCAACTAATTTGATGTTTATACGCACAATATGCAACATAGTTACATTCAATTGTTTGAAAAAAATGTCTACTTTTCCTTTTATTTAGTCTTTAAATTAAACTTGAACGTTTTATGAAAAATCTGTCAATGTTATACATTCACTTACATCATAAACACGTTTATGAATACAAATTACCATACCAAATGAAATTTGTAAATGCACAAGATGCAATATTTACGCATTTCTTTCTATTTATAGTAGTAAAATTGTATATATGTACATTTAATTACAAAATTAAAGCTTTTCTGAAAAAGAGGTTGTACGGACAATCCCTCTACAAAACAAATTATCCACATACCTATTAAGGCAGTGAAAGTTTCTTCATACTTATAATTCAATTATATAAAAATCATTACCAGATTTCGTACTCATAGTAATTATCCCCCCTTAAATAATATAATTAGGTTCTCTCCCCTGACAGCGTGTCATATCGGATCGGTTATTACGTTCACAAACACCTTCAAAATGAACAGTTCGCTTTGTTTTCATTTTAGTTTGATGTCTAAAACAGGGAAAAGGGTATAATTTTCTAGCAGAAATGGAAGACTAAATAAAACTTTGACGAGTTAATTTGACGTGTAACGATACAGTTATAGAGGAAAATTTACGCCTTTTTGCAATTGATCTCGCGTGATTTCTCGTTAAGAAGGCAATCAACTCACGCTAAAGCGATACCATTCCTGAATTGTCGATAAATACTCGCAATTAACCGCAATTGACTCATGGAGCTGATCTATTTCTTTTGGTCTTGTCATCTTTAAATGATGTATCCTTCCTTCAAGAAATTGATCATTGAAATCAAAAAGCGTAATGGAGGCATATGGATGGAAATATAAATAATTATGCGTCTTAAATCAGAAACATAACAAAGCGAAAAGTTCTTCGTGATATTTCTTTCAAACAAACATTGGATTACATCTTTTCTTGAGATAATGTTTTGAACATTATTTTATAATTATATTTCTCTGGTTTTCCATGTAACATGTAGTTAATTTCTTAATTAAATATCTTAAGCTGTTAATGGTGTTCAACATTTTTGTTATTGTTGTTTGTACGTACGTGTTTCAATTTGTGATTCCTATTGTTTGTCTACAGCTAAATATCTTCAACCAGTTGGTAAATCTAACGGTTCTTTGAACCCTTTCAGCTAAATGAAATGCTGGGACCAGATGGTGATACAATTTGAAAGTTGTTCCGCCTATCGTGTGTCTAAAAGTTAAATAAATATCGTGGCAAAGCTAGCGGGTTTGTATGACATTCGGATTAAGCAAAACGCTCGAACGAGTGGACGAAGATGATGACGCGACGACAAGATGATGTGGAGGATGGTGGTATACAGTTTGCTGTTCTAAATTAGTGCAATATAAAGTCAAAAGTTACGTTTTATTTCTTTTGTATACACCCCAAGAGGGTATAGAAATATGGTCATCCCTGGATTTCTCCCGTCTCACAGTAAAATGCGGATCGTATAAATACACAGCCACGTCTGAACGAAATAAGAACGTTAAATCCGATGCTCTGTGTAGGGTGAGTGCATCGTTCTCTGCATGTAGAAGAACCATTGCAACAACTCTCTGAGGGGTCTGTAGGTTGCATGTTGCAACCTAGCACACTCTTTTAAGTGGCAGTCCACCTACATCGACCTACATAATAGAACTTAGCGATTGTATTAATTATTAATTTTTCTCGTCCTGAATATAAATGAAATATTTGCCACTGGATGTTAAACAAGCAACAATAAATGAATCTTGTTATAAACACGTTAGATGATTTTTAGAAAATTGAACCCCATTTCTGGACTTTTTTTTAAGGCCTTGTTTTGATGTAAAAAGTTTCATTCAAATTCTTTAAACAAAATGGACAACTTTTTACAAAATATTAAGTTTCCTTTCTATCGATGTCATGTCGATAAAATGGTAGAAAAAGCTGCAAATATTTTGTTGTAAGAAAGAGAGGAAAAATTAAGACATTGGACAAAATCACTACATTGTAAGTGCCTCAACCTAAGCTGTGGATAGAATAAATATAAAACAAATAAGTTTCATATTTTTGTTTTGATAACAAATATATTTATATTAAATATTTAATACATTTTTTCTTGTTGTATGAAGCACATGAACGAAACAGCACGAAAAGTACTCTTTGATGAGGTGGTTTCATCTTTAGATCATAATTATTATTAATCCCAGTTAAAATTATTATATCTTCTCAATATGAGCATTTCAACGTAAACTAATTATGTTGGTCTGATAAAATTGATGTCATTTTCCATTTTATTGCAATTATTGTGCTGTGAAATTATTGTAATAATCCCTCCTCCTAGACTTTTCTTCTTTTGTTACTTTCATTTGAGGAAATTATCGCCATACGCTGTTTCATTAACACTATTGAAATTATACAAGCGAGCCATGACAAAGTTCATACTAACAAAACGCACAAGTGAATAGCAATAATCATTTTCAGTTGAACGCAGGAAATCATAATCTTCTAAACGTCTTTCTCGATAACAAATTATTATATTATCTTCTTGGTTAGTACAGATTAGTAATAATTATTGTTATAGAAAGGGCCAACTGGTAAATAATATAAAGGAAATTAAAAAAATACCATGACTTATATTCTACATTTGTACTATAATTCTAAACTTATGTCAGAAAATGTCATGTGTAAACATGATTTTCATAATTCCAATTGTAATTCAATAGACTGTCGAAAAAGTATGAACTCTTTATCACATTAAATAAACAAAATGTGGAGCAGGATCTGCTTATTCTACTTGGGCAGCTGATATCACCTCTGTTTGTAATGGGATTTGTGTTGATCTGTCTTTATTTTTATTTTATTTTTTATGCAGTGTTTTGTAAACAAATTGTTTGTCTTTGCTTATTTTTTAAATTTTTGCCTGAGCATTGTCAATTTGTCTTCGACTAATGATTTTTTTTGGACTCGCTGGTCTCTTTTTATTAATACATATGAGGACATAATTGTTACTTTTCTATTCAATTGTGAGATGACATATTGTCATTGTTAATGAAGGAAGTATTTAATTTTTTTTTAAATGCTTTACTGTGCGTATTGCTATGTGTTTCTTTATTCTACATTGGCTAGAGGTATAGGGGGAGGGTTGAGATCTCACAAAACATGTTTAACCCCGCCGCATTTTAGCGCCTGTCCCAAGTCAGGAGCCTCTGGCCTTTGTTAGTCTAGTATGTTTTTTTAATTTTAGTTCATTTACATGTTTTGGAGTTTAGTGTGACGTCCATTTTCACTGAACTAGCACACAATTTTAGTTAGGGGCCAGCTGAGGACCACCTCCGGGTGCGGGATTTTCTCGCTGCATTGAAGACCCATTGGTGGCCTTCGGCTCTTGTCTGCTCTTTGGTCGAGTTGTTGTCTCTTTGACATATTCCCCATTTCCATTCTCAATTTTATGCCGCTAAACTTTCTGAGACAAATCATCGGAAAGCATTATTAGTTTCATTCATATTAAATATTAAAAGTATTGAATACTTTTTATGATTTTATTTTTCTTTTTCTGGTCAGCATTATGCTTCCATTGGTATAAAAGCACAATTGATTGACTTTAGAGCTTGCCTACTTTTTACCAAACCGGACTTCATTTCCAAATAACAGCAGTTGATAAAGGGATTAAAGACAAATATCTGATACAATAATGAATGCATCAAAAAAATATAAGAACATTAATACTATCATTATAAGTTCAGCCCTTCGGAATAACATCAAAATCAAAACACGAATGATTCTTTGATTACGTAATGGACCAGTCATATACATCCTTGAAATTTGTTCTTGAATAAGATACCGCTATTTAATTTGATTTCCTTAAAGGTAGGGAGGCAACTTTTTATCTTATGGATAGAGCCATGTAATGTTAACCACTAGAGGAAGCCATCAAACCTCGGGGAAAACTGTGTTACTTGTATATATCGTCACAAAAGGTGTTACTGCGGTGTTTGGTATTTGTTCATACCACGAATAATCCTCATCTTGTGTGATATTTTAATGGTTGCAAATTCATTCATTAGTCTACAAATTTGATATGACATTAATTCCTTGGTATGTGACAAATTAGAAAGTGTTTTGTCGAAGCTTCCAATTTTCTTAAATTTTCTGCCTATTATCACTGCAGGTACAAGTAATTTTGACAGGTCATCGAGGTTTTGGCGCGAACTCTTTACTGGTATCATACGAGATATTGGTCGAGTTCATAGTTTAGGACATCTGAATGATTAAATATATAACTTGAACAGTAGTGGATCCAAAAGTTTAAGAAAATGTGTGTGTGTGGGGTGGGGTGATTTTTTTTCTTATCTCCGTTAAAGGGAAATGTACATTCGCATTTCTTATTTTAGTTTTCACATTTCCTTCAGGGAAGAACAGGACCACCACCCCCCCACGAAGACCTTATGGAGCTACCATTTGATTTCTAGGGGGCTAGGATGAAAAATCTTGTCCTGCATTTTTTTTTAGTTGTAATCTCTGTCCTGCATTTTTATTTTTCACTCTACTCGGTCCTGCCTTTTTTTCATTAGTTTATCCTGATTTTTTTTTACATAAATTGTTATCCTGTCTTTTTTTTGCCAAGTTCCTCATCCTGCCTTTTTTTTTACTCAGAACTCCTGTGCTGCCTTTTTTTCAATTTCATCAGAAACTCTCTACAAAAGATCAAATGACACAGAAATTAACAACTATAGGTCACCGTTTCAAATTTCACCCTCGCAACATATTCTTTATAAAATTCACTTAAATTTACTACACAAAAATAATTAAAAAAAAAACACTTTATAAACTGCATGCGTTCGTAGCGCTTTTCTTGTTTTTGTTGTTGTTGTTTTGTTGTTGTTGTTGTTTTTTTTTTTTTTTTTTTTGTTTTGTTTTGTTTTTTCATCAGAAACTCTCAAAGCTAAATATTTGAAATTAAAGGATGGATAAGTACCGAAACACGTGAAAAGCTTTATGACCAAAGGGGACCTAAAATAATACTAGTAGCCAAATCCATCTAAAGTCGGCTTTGACTGATGGAATTGGAACCTTTGTTTCTTTTAGTAATTCCCAAATTGATAAACAAAAATATAAGAAATGTATATTATAAATAATGTTAGTACCGAAGCCCAGACTACTGAGCTGATGATACCCTCGAGGATCCATATAAAAAGAAGACGTGGTATGATTGCCAATGAGACAACTCTCCACAAGAGATCAAATGACACAGAAATTAACAACTATAGGTCACCGTACGGCCTTCAACTATGAGCAAAGCCCATACCGCACAGTCAGCTATAAAAGGCCCCGAAATGACAATGTAAAACAATTCAAACGAGAAAACTAACGGCCTAATTTATGTACAAAAAATGAACGAAAAACAAATATGTAACACATAAACAAACGACAACCACTGAATTACAGGCTCCTGACTTGGGACAGGCACATACATACAGAATGTGGCGGGGTTAAACATGTTAGCGGGATCCCAACCCTCCCCCTAACCTGGGACAGTGGTGTAACAGTTCAACATAAGAACGAACTATAAAAATCAGTTGAAAGAGGCTTAACTCATCAGATGGATAAAAATAAAATACTACAAATACAAGTGGACGTGGCCGGGTACTTGTACATCCAAACAACAAAAGGACACTAAGTACAGATCTGAGAGTACTCGCAGTTACTGACAGCTAGTTCAAAGCCACTAACAACTAATTAAAAAAAATCATGCATCTAAGACTAAATTATCAATCCGTACACTTCCAACATCCAATGGATTTGGTGTAAAGACGTCATAAACAGTCAGAGAAAAACATGACCTTGTGCAATGCCAAGATAGATTGTAGATCCATGAATGTGTATATGTATATAACAATAATATTTAGTTTGCTTTTAATTTACTGATAACAAAATCAATATTAGTACCAATAAAAAACAATATTTGATGATCTAATTACAGTGTTGAATTGGTAAACTTTTAGAATAAGTTTATTCAAAGGATTGATAAGTTTACCAGGATCGTTTCTAAATTTTCGGGCACGGTAAACAATATTGCCGTAAAAATAAGGATGTGCAATCCCGTTTGAAATATGTTTTCTACAGGTACAACCAAACTTCAAAACCAAATCTTTATATCTGTGGAAGAATTTAGTAAAGGTTTTAAGTAATTTGTGGTAACGAAATCCCTGGCTTAATAATTTACCAGTAATACATAGATTACGTTCGTTAAAATCAAAAACGTCACAACAGACACGGGCATAGCGAACGAGTTGTGAAATATAAACACCGTAAGATGGTGCCAAAGGAACATCACCATCCAAAAAGGGAAAATTAACAATAGAGAACGAAAAATCGTCCCTTTTGTCGTAAATCTTAGTGTGGAGTTTCCCGTGTTAAACCGAAATATCTAAATCTAGGAAAGGACAGTTGTTACCGTTTAAATTTGATTTATTTAAAGAAAGTTCCTTTTTGGTAAATTTCGGCAGTATATTGAGACAATTCTTGATTATTTAACGAAAAAATATCATCAAGATAACGGTAAGTGTTGTTGAATTTATCAATTAAATGCAATTTAGACGGGTCTTTACTGAGTTTGGTCATAAACTGTGATTCATAACAGTACAAAAACAAGTCTGATATTAAAGGGGCGCAATTAGTGGCCATAGGAATACCTACAACCTGTCGATAAACTTTGCTGCCGAAACGTACATAAATATTATCAAGGAGAAAATTAACAGCTTCAATCATCTCATCACACCTCCAGTAAGTATATCTAGCATATTTACCTTTCTCATTAGAGAAGAAGGCTTTAAATGAGTTGCAGCAAATATATTTGCATTCAGATTTACCAAACGACCATTTAATTAAATAGTCAAATTTTTGTTTGATAAGATTGTGTGGAAGTGTAGTGTAAAGAGTAGAAAAGTCAAAACTGTCAACAGAATCAAAAGGACCATCAAAAGCACGTAATTTATCTAAAACATCCAAAGAATTGTTTACACTCCAAAAATAGTTAATTCCACTATTTTCATATATTTTATTACAATAGTTTATGATAAGCTCTTTGATAGTAGTTAAGGAACATGTTAAAAGCACTGAAAGATTAGTTGTAGAACACTTACTAGAGGCCGAGATGAAACGATAGTCCACCAGAAGCAGTAGCCACCAAGTGCTATAAAATGAAAAAATATCATTTTATAAAGTGTGTGTCTGGAGCGCTTTTCGCATTAACCTTCATCAGGAAAGGTCAAAGCCAAATATTTCAAACCGCAAAAGAGATATCAGCACATGAAAAACATATTGGTACATTTTAACGTTAATGTGTTATTTGGGTTTTTTTTTTTTTTTTTTTTTTTTTTATTTTGTATATTTTTTCCTGCATCTAGTATGATACGATGTTTCTCCTCTTGACACAGTTACATTTTCGTAAACAATAGGCTTCACAAAGAGTAGGTACCGCTGGAGGTGGACTTTCAGTTCTAGAGGGTATCGTCTAATAAGTAACAAGTGCTCAGGGTATCGTCTAATAAGTAACAAGTGCTGAGGGTATCGTCTAATAAGTAACAAGTGCTTAGGGTATCGTCTAATAAGTAACAAGTGCTTAGGGTATCGTCTAATAAGTAACAAGTGCTTAGGGTATCGTCTAATAAGTAACAAGTGCTTAGGGTATCGTCTAATAAGTAACAAGTGCTTATCATCTAATAAGTAACAAGTGCTTAGGGTATCGTCTAATAAGTAACAAGTGCTTAGGGTATCGTCTAATAAGTAACAAGTGCTTTGGGTATCGTCTAATAAGTAACAAGTGCTGAGGGTATCGTCTTATAAGTAACAAGTGCTGAGGGTATCGTCTAATAAGTAACAAGTGCTGAGGGTATCATCTAATTAGTAACAAGTGCTTAGGGTATCATCTAATAAGTAACAAGTGCTTTGGGTATGGTCTAATAAGTAACAAGTGCTGAGGGTATCGTCTAATAAGTAACAAGTGCTGAGGTTATCGTCTAATAAGTAACAAGTGCTTAGGGTATCGTCTAATAAGTAACAAGTGCTTAGGGTATCGTCTAATATGTAACAAGTACTTAGGGTATCATCTAGTAAGTAACAAGTGCTTAGGGTATCGTCTAATAAGTAACAAGTGCTTAGGGTATCGTCTAATAAGTAACAAGTGCTTAGGGTATCGTCTAATAAGTTACAAGTGCTTAGGCAGCTGCATGATTTAAATCGTACATTATGGCTGTTAAGTTTTAGCTTATGAGACATATATTGTGGATTTTTGTACTAGAATTAATGTTGCATCTTCCTCAAAGGTGACCTTTGTCTGTTTTGGCTGTTTGGTCATGACCTTTTGGTTTGTGTGCTCTCAAAAGCTTAAATTCGTCACAAAGAGACCCGTGGGTTCCTGTTAGAAAACTTTACTTTGGGACTCTGTTTTTATACATCCCTGGATTGCACATATTCGGCTTGTCGAGCATTCATGATGAAGGTAAACCAAGAAAAGCGCTCCGGACGCATGACATTTATAAAGTGTTCAATTCTTTTTTAACATGTATCATTATATCTCAGATTAGATCTAGATGTGACATATTTTTATTACAGTGCCAGTATATACTGTACCTTAACGAGTGGAATTTAATTCTTACGTTTATTTATTTAATACAGCTATTAGGATTTCACTTTCTTTCGTGTGAGGTTTAACATTACAGATTTGGTGCTTTTTGCTTTTTCAGAAAGATGCAACTGACGGTGGAATCGTTAAGATTTGTGTTTAAAGTCGATGTTGGTTTCATAAACTTGGTTTAACCAAGGTATTTCCTTTGAAAGTGCGTTTACCATGTGCGGAGCATGGCATTAATTGTCCAAGTCTTGCATCTGCTTGTATAAGCTGGTATGTCCCTGATGTTGCCAACGGAGTTGAACCTCCTCTTTCAAAATAATCTTAATAATAAAGTACATTTATTTTCCCTAGTTTAATGGACCCCGGAATAAACAAAATAAAAAACAATAGTATAAAATACACAGTTTTATCACAATTTATGGTTTGTGTCATTATATTCTAATATTGCAAAGAAAAAAGCTAATGTCTGAGCCATGAAATTTGCCAGATACAAGGTTTAGTATCTTCTTTCGGGGAATTTTGCCAAGTCTCCCCGATTAGAAAGGCTACGGTTGCATGATATATGAACCAAATTCTCAATAATAGAACAATTTTATAAGATATAAATTGGTAAAAACAGTTTTCTTTTAAGAGTCTGAGACAAAGCATTATATAGTAATGATAATTGGTCATCATTCCCGTGATTTGGATAATCACGCGAGATTAGACGCAATTATGTATAATTTTCTGTAATTTTCTGAACCGTAATGTCTTTGAATTAAGAAAAATGCTCAATATAAAGAAGAGAAACATAGACGGTCTTATGATAATTCTCCGCGCTGAGATATAAAGAAATTTACTAATTAACTTTTAAAATGACATGAAGAGACGGGTTCAAGATGTCATCTCGTACATTCGAGAGAAATTAAAGATGTTCTCGAATAAATTGCTAAAGAAAATTATTTTGTATTATTTATAAATACAGTAATTATGTGATTTCCCTACTTGGATTCAATTGGAAAGTTAATGAAAGTGAAAATGAATGAGTTGGACGAAAATTTGGATTAAAGGAGAGCCAGATAGTTGTTATCATCGGTTTTTTTTCCTTCTATTTCTACTGAATTTACAACTTCTTTAGACAAAGTTGACCTTAGATGGGTTTGGCAGTAATGTCCTTTTGGTTTTATTGATTCGAAAGTTTAATATTTATTGTCTTTCTAACTTTCTGGGTCAAGTGTTCCAATCTTATTAAAAAAAAAAAAAAAAAACACACCACGAGGTAAATGAAGCGCGGACAGAGGGTCTTTTTTCAGATTGGGAGTGTACCTTAGTCCCCCCATTCCCCACCCGTCCCCCCAGTTTTTTGTGGGGTTTGTGTTGCTCAATCTTTAGTTTTGTATGTGCTGTATTCTGGATTTGATCGTCTTTTCTTCGTTGTTTTGTATTTTTGTCAAGGCTTTGTAAATTTTTCATCGACTTAGGAGTGTATCTTTCAATGACATGTTATGTGCACGGTAAAATTATCATGTTTTATTTACAATGAAACTAACTTGAGGACAACCAATTTCATTCCTACCCGTCATTACAAGAATCGTCGTCGTCGTCGTCATCGTCGTACGTCGTCATCCTCCTCCTCATTTGAATAATAAAATGAAAGACAGTATGATTTTTTTTAAGATACTTCAGAATTTCACAAGCTTATAGATTCCGAAATTAAAATCTCTTAAAAAGAACTATCCAACGATTTTTCTTAATTTTCATTGACTGGATTTGAACATTTTCAAATCCTGCTTAAAGATAGTGATTGTAACAAACTGATGTTTTAATTGTAATATATTTTTCGCCTCCTTCACGAAGTTGAATGAACACTTGGGTGTTCGGCTTAATAAATATGATTTAAGCAATATTCAAGGTCATTAAGGTAAAATAGATTTAATACGTTTGGGATGTGTTTTGTCATACTCAGATCTCAATATTAGAACCCGTTTGGTTAGAGCTTTAAAATGAGCGGAATCATAAGATTATTGTGAATAAATGAAATAAAATGATGAGTTCTAGCGTATACCAGTTTTTCACAACTGTCACACAAAACACACAATTATTAGTATTGTTATTATTATCATATATCATTTAGAATAATTTATAGGTTTATTCCTTTTTTCAGTTGTAACCAACTTTGAAATCATTTTTTATTGTTTTACATGTCCTATTTTTTTTTTAAAGATCACGAAATGTGTATCTCGAAGATAACAGAGGTTTGTTGAACAGATTTACAACGCCAAGCTACGTAAGAAATTGTACAAAACTTTCATTTTACTTCACAACATTTCTGATTTAAGAAGGAAAAGAAACACAGAATAAAAAATGGAAACTATATATATTTCAGAAAAACTAAAACCAAGACAAATAAACGAACAAACGAAGATTTTTCGTAATGCTCTTACCTTCCATACCTTCTTAGGAACCGTGAACCTTAATATGTTCTAGTATTCTGTGTTCTTCTTGTAGTCAGTCTCATTCGTTTGCACATTGCAAACAAAACTTGAATATGTTGATTTTATTAGTCCATTTCTCGTTTTTTATATAGATTAGACCGTTGGTTTTCCAGTTTGAATGGTTTTACTCTAGTAATTTTTGGGGCCCTTTATAGCTTGCTGTTCGGTGTGAGCCAAGGCTCCGTGTTGAAGACAGTACTTTGACCTATAATGGTTTACTTTTATAAATTTTGACTTGGATAGAGAGTTGTCTCATTGGCACTCATACCACATCTTCTTATATCTATAGGAAGATATAAAATAGACTCTATAGTGTAGAATGTTACATTTTATATCTCTGTGGCGTCTTAAAAACATATTATAAAAAGAGAAGGACGACACCGAGAGGACATTTAAAACTGACAACGTCATGGCAAAAAATAATAAAAACAAAAGACAATGAAAGGACAAGCTAATCGACAAAACACTACACAGAAAACTAAAGACTGAGCAATATGAATCCACCAAAAACAAGATGTGGTCTTATAATCCAAAATTAGCATAACGGCGGTTCCTAGAATCTGTCAAAAACCACATTGTACAAAATAAGGTATAATCTATCAATTTGTGCCACAATATCCCATACGCACTACGCACTTGAAAAAAATCGCGGAAAAAGTGCTTTTAAAGATGTAATATTCATTCAAACTAGAAGTACAGTCTCAAAAGTATCAGAGGGGCAGTCATACAAAGTGTGGCAAAGAGTAAGTTATTCTATGCAGTTATCGTGAAAATGATATTAAAACTCCATGCGGACGTGGAATAGTAAAAGTGTCTAATTTAAACCTGCAAATAGAATAACCATTGTTCGTCATATGTCAATACTGTTTATTTGAACTTCTTGTACAAAAGTTAGTTCGTCTATACATCTTGTGTATTACAATATACAATTAATATGTGGCCCGGGGAAAAATCAATTAAACGATTTCATATAATAAATTTTTAAAAAATCTTTCAATTTCTCAAATGATTTCGTTGGGTTATTGTTCTATTTAAAACCGGTGTGTGGAAATATATTTTTCTTTTTTACCATTGTTAGAATTATTTATTAAAACGAACCATCAATAGATGTTTTAGTAAGCTTCTTCCTTAACTATTTACATTTCTATCCAACACTAAATTTTTTGACTGTGTAAATACGCATTTTTCTTTTCCGTGTAAGAACCTTATAATTAAGCGTCTGATTGAAATGGTAATGGAATTAAAACGCTTAAATCACTCTTTTGAAAGTTCGGAACATCTGCATTGACAAACCCCGAAAAGCAAATAATGTTACTTATATTAGAAATAACGTATTATTTGTTGTTTACTATGGGAAATATACGACTTTCCATTGTTGAGACAGTAAAAATAACAAGCCATTACTTGCAGGGCTGTCGTTTATAACTGCATTTGAAAATTTTTGATGAATATTAAAAAGATAAAAATATAGTTTTAGAAGCCGAATTCCTAATATCGAATCTTTCATAGGGACTAACTTAAACTTGATAATGATTTTATTTAGACTTTTGTGAACAAAAATGTCCCAAACTTTAACATGGTATATTATGTATGTGTCATTTTTAATGAAGATTTGTATCCATGTACATTTGTCAAAGGTCCCATATCGAAATTGCATGTAGCATATTTTTTTTTTATACAGAAATAATAAAAAAAAAAAAAAAATTGCGAGTCTTTTGATGAACTTAATCACGTTTTTTGTTTCCTTATTTGAATTGTTTTACATTTTCATCCCGGGGGCCTTTTATAGCTTATTATATACGGTATAGCCTTTGATCATTGTTGAAGATCGACCTGTCTATTTGTTCACGTCTTTATCTTTTGGACTTTATGGTTAATTGTCTCATTAACAATCAAACCACATGTTTGTGAAGGATTTATATGCATTTTTACAATGACAGACCGACGGACCGATTATCTTTTAAAGAAACTTCATAATTTTATCATATCGTATTCTGTCGTGTCACATTTGACAACGTTAGCTAGTGTTTACTTGCTCTCTGAAGTCGGTATCACAGTCTTTTTACCTTTATTTTTTCGGTACCGATGCTGGTCACTTGTAGGACTTTAAATTTGCATGGATATCAACTCAGTAGCCAGAACTGAAATTTGAAAAAAAAACAAGCAGGACATTGGAGCTCTTTGAGTACGAAAAAGATGCAGGATGAGCAACTTGGCAAAATAATATAAAAAAGGCAGGATAACAATTTATGTCAATAAAAGTCAGGATAAACTAATCAAGACAAAAATGGCAGGACCGAATAATCCGCAAACAAAATAAAAAGGCAGGACAGAGATTACAACTAGGAAAATGAAAAAAAATGCAGGACAAAATTTTTTCATCCTAGCACCCCATAGAAAAATCAAATGGTAGCTCCCTTACATGGATTGATATATAAAAAAAATATTTATTTTATGAAAGATTTATTGTAAACCCCATGCAAGGCTTTACAACAAACCGTTCAGAAAAGTATTGCCAATTTTCATTATTTCAAAATGATAAAACTTTGACTTATTGGAAGCTATTATAATTGAAATATTTCCTGTCCATTAAATGATATATTTTGATAATGTTTGCAAACAGGGAGGGAGGATAATGTTGAAAGCAAAACGATACAATTCAGTTGTTTATATAATCACAGAGTGTTGTAATATCTCATATTCACTGTCTTTACCCATAACTTAGTATCGTAACATATTTTTAAAATTGCTATACGCGAAAAAATATTATGAACGTGATCATCTTTTCATATGTTTAATCTATATGCATCTTTTAAATTACAGTGATTATCATTTTGATAATTAAAAAAAGCTAAGTGTATTTTGACAAAATGTCATGATATTTAAGTAGTCTATTAACAGATAAGAAATAATATTATTTTGTATCGTAGCAAATGGATGTTTATAGGAATCAGCAACCATTCAACTATTTTTAAATGCCATTGGATAGATCCCTAACAGCCTGTACTTTTCATGGCATTTCGGTTGAAAATCTATAAAAACAGATCAACTGCAAACTCGGTTCTCGTTTTAGATTTTGCCTTATTTCTAGCTTTTTTCAATTTCGAAACCGCTCTAATACTGCGTGAATAATGGCACGTTACTTTTGTTTTAAAGAAAATTCTCAAAACTTTACCGTATAAGATTAAGTTATGGCCAATTTCATGCGCGTTTGCGTATAGTGCGCATACAATTGGAAAAGTGAGGCTGATTGAATATTTGTGTGTGAAAGCTGTCGAAAGGCAAACGTATTGAAGTATTTAAACGGTATTATAGCTATTTTCAAGATACCACTTGATAAGCAACAAAAATGGCATTGTAATAGGTAACTCAAGCGCACCATGGACTTGAGTAAAACTCTTTTTTGGTCGGCTACTAGTATTAGGATAAAACAGCCTCATAGTTGCATCGTATTTTTTTTTTATTTATTTACATTTTTCGTATATTCATGTAACTATAAAATTAGTTTGTTTCAAGTCATATCTATACTGATTTTTTTTTATACAGTCAGCATCATATGTAAGTGTTTATTTTAAGTATAGGTCGTTTGTAATAATGTTGAACAAAGGAAACATAAATACATTTTTCCGCGTTCCAAAGAATAGCGGGAAACATTTGTATTAACGATGCGTATGAATTTTATAATTTAGTCACGTGCACATTTTCACGTGCGGGAAAATATCTTGAAAGCCTTCACTTTCTACCCAACAGTCGTAGTGTCAAGTTTGTTTTTACATATTTCAGATATGTATCATTTCTAGTTCTAATTCATGTTTTGCTCATGATTAGTTGTTATTATATATATCTCATTTTTTGTATACTGTACAAGAATACCTCTTGAGACGGTCTTCCGAGCATTGGGTTTAGACACAGGTTTCCAACTTTTTTCCACTATATATTGGAGTATTTAATGTAGTTTGACCGAGTAAACTCGTTTAAGTTGGTTGTTCCTGGCCGGCGGGATCATCGATGATAGAGACTTTGTCATTATTTGGTATTAAATTTTAAAATACAGCATATCAGCATTCAGTCATCATTTATAACTGTAATGATTTATTTACGTATTTATGCTTATGAATTGTATTTGTCAATTTATTAAAATCCGGTGTCCTTCAAGCTGTCTGGGTTATCGGCAATATGAATATATTGTTTTGTTTTATTTAAACCTATGTATTTATGGCAAAGAAGTTAAGGTAATACATACTGTGGAAAAGAATCGCTTAGACACGTCAAGCCAAAATTTCTAAAACAGTATTACAAGGACTAAAAAATATGCAAAATAATAAAGAATAGAGAATAATTGGGAAAAAGTAAATAAAGAATACAGAAAAATGGTCAAGAAATTAAAGCATAAAGAAATGAGAACCCCATCCAGATGAAGACACGACTCGAAACAATCAAGTTATATTACCTAAAACCGATTTTAAACGTTATTCCATTGAATAAATAAAATAATATTTTGTATCTGCTAGTGTATTTGGATTTAAAACGAAATTACACAGAAAACATGGTAAAACTAATCTATTCGCACCGACCGGCAGAAGGCTGTTCCTTATTGAACTGTATGTATATAATTACAGACCTCTGTATCACACCCAGGTCTACCTTAGGGTTTGTCTGTTCACTCCTTCTTTTCAAATTGAACTGTTTAATAAAAGTGTACAAGATTTAACTAGTAATTTCATGTCCGTGATCAATAAAATAGGAATATATTTCTGAACAAAGTATACCTATTTTCTTGTGAGTCATTTGAAGATATATTTAACAAACTGAATAAGAAATTGCAATAAGCAAAAATAAAAAAAAAGATAGAAAATGGACCAAATGGTCCATTAGAATCGCTACCATGAAAACAGAAAAGAAAAAGAAAAAATATGAAAGAAAAAAACTTTTGAAGAAGACCTAAACAAAGTTTGCCGTAGGAAAAGTGTATGTATATAGCCAAAATTAGGCCTGGTTACGTCAAGAAAGATTAACCGGCGTTGAAAGAAAGAGTTTTGACTTTTAAGCCCCTAGATATATTTGTGGTCATAGAATATTTGTGTTTCAAGGTTAATTTCGAAGTTTTTCAATATTACGTATTATAAACAAATGTCATACAAGTGGGAGGTTTAGCTAGCTATAAAACTATGTTTTACCCACCATTTTCTTCAAAAAAATGCCTGTACCAAGTCGGGAATATGACAGTAACTATATATATTGTTTTCCGTTCATTCCGTTGGTTAATATATTTTTGAGCGTTTATTTTGTCAGATTTTATGGACTTTTCCTCTTATTGAATTTACCTTAGAGTTCGGTATTTTTGTTAATGATTTTTTTTTATTTAAGGAATGACTGTAATAGGTATGAAGAATAACATCAAAATGTGGTGCACACTGAATAACTTAGCACCACATTTTTATGTTATTTCGAATAGACAGAAAAAATTTCACCTTATAATTTAATTCTAAAAGGAGTAAATCATGATAAAACGTTGATGACGTCGCGGTCACATGACAAAATTATGTCTATGAGCTGATAGACAAAACACTTTCAGCCAATCAGAAGACGTGTTACATCCAAAATTAAATTATTTTAAATTGTATACAAAAACTTAATGGAACCTCTTGTATAGACAGGAAAACTTTTTTTAACAACATAAACAAATATTTGATTTTCATTTGACGTATTTGTGCATATAAGGGGCAAACATTTTCAATAGGTCTTTGACTTTATTACACCCTTTGCTTATGCTTAATTCTTTTTCTGTTTATATACATGTAAATAATATTATTTCTTTCATAAATGTATACCAAATAAACATTCATTCAACAAAAATATCAATACACATAAAAGATATAAAACTGCATGCATGGAAATGAACTATATGGAAGACAATATGGAATCAACGAAAATGGGGACTTATCTTCAGTATAGAGTATTTGTCTGTATTTTATTATTTCCTACCAAAACGTACTTATCCTTTTATTCTATAACTAAATAAATTCATTGTGATGGTATGATCTCCCCTTCCCCCGTAATTTGTTTACTTAGAGAGAGAGAGAGAGAGAGAGAGAGAGAGAGAGAGAGAGAGAGAGAGAGAGAGAGAGAGAGAGAGAGAGAGAGAGAGAGAGAGTTTGTCTTGTTATCACGAAAAACTGACCACTTGTTTGAGTAAAAAACAGGATTGATTCAGACATTCGCATTTGAAAAAAACATAACAGCCGCAATACAGTAAATAGATGCGAAGCAGTCACGCACTTAATGGAATCGAAATAATTCGTTTGTTCATTAATGAAAATCGCATTACTCCATATTGACTTTCCATTTATAAAATGTTAAATTTTTCACATTATACTCTGTTATACATTATAAAATGTAAGATGTACATTTAATGTGTGAATTTTAATCAAAATGTTCGGCGAAATGTGGTGTAAATTTTTCCTAATACATTTTCTTTGAACAATCGAGAAAAACTTGTTTGAAGCAAAAAGTTCAAAATCAAATTTTGCACAAGAGAAAATATCAAACGATTAAGAGTTTCCTTTTTCAATGTACCGTGAAATTCAATTTTTATGAAAATAGTTTTCTTTACCTTAAATGAATTTATGTTATTGAATTTCTTTCTTCTTAATAGCATTTTATTAACAAATCTTGACAACTGAAGAAGAAACGAAATGGTCACATATGTACTTGCTTAGCATTTATACTGATTCATCGAAAATACGTATTTTATATATATAGTGATGTAAGACATTAAGCCGTTAGCGGCTATTGAGGAGGGAGGGGTAAAAGGAGGCACATTTTAAGAAAGGGCTGAAAATTGCTTTCGGAACTCGCTGTTTTAAAATTTAAAGAAGATAGATAATTTTATTGTCCGTACCCCAAAAATAAATAACGTCAAGTCATTGGTTAAATTTTCTTTGTTAAGGACGTTGTTTAGCCAATCACAGCGTTATGGTGTATATATTTTGAATATATTACCCATAATGTATCAGATTCTGAAACGAAGAAGAAAATAGAAATGACAAATGTTCTAAGCTTCGCTAAAAAATCTTCGTGCGAATATTTTTATATCCTGCCTACTTTGGGGTGGCTCTACGAAGCATATATAGAAAAGACGTCTTCGGTGTTTTATGTTGAATTTTATTGCTGTCTTTTTGATTTTCCTTTATTCATATTGAAAAACAAAGAGAAAAAACCAATATGGACAGACAGACAACAGATAGCACAATGTATCCAAGAAGTTAGGTCGACTTGAATGAGGCGTGTTGGATATGGACCGAAATGTTCCCTTTAACAGGTAACATACGGGTCCATCAAAGAGTTGTTACAAGGGGTCTTAAATGTACAGGAAGCTTGTCATCTACCTTACACGAGGCATTGGCTGTATGTTTAATTCCGACCAGACGTGGTTGCGTATTTATAAATCCCGCACATTCAAACAGATGCCGTTATTCAGCTTGCACGGGTTTTGTCATTTGACTTTCCGTTTTGAATTTTCCTTGGAGTTCGGTATCTTTGTTATTTTACTTTTGACTGTAAGATTGCAGAAGTCCATGCATGGATGACCTTATTCTTATACCCCAAATGAATTCTGGTCTGTGTTCTTATTACTAAACTTTTTTTTTAATTAAAAACGGGAAAGTTCGAAGATTCCATGACCTTGTATTTGGGAACTAGAGTATATCTTTTCAGAAGGGTCCGTATCTGACATGCTTTAAAGTTTAACCTTAATGGTGTTCGCCATTGAAAATTAAAAGAACATTTTCTTCAATGTTGTATTTTTCAGTATATAATGTATGATACTTAAAATTATGGAAAAAGTAAAAATAGTGTTATGTGTTTATTGTTGAGTGACAAGTAGTTGCAGAAAGGGAAAAAAAAAAAACGATTTTTGACCAGAAAGATTTCTCTTAAAGGAAATGCACAAGATTGAATCAATGTTTAACAATTTGACATTTCATAGAATATCAAACTATTGTGTTCTGTCTGTTTGAGATGTTATTTTCGCTCCGCTGGGTCGTTAGCGCTGCTTGTGATCTGTTAGTGCCCGGCGGTATCATCAGTTCATAAGTAATTGCTTCGGTACTGACATGATTTATAACATATACTTTTTTTTTTAAATTCCCCGTTCATAAATTAAGGTTTCAACTCTCTCGGGCAAAGTTGAGCTTAGTTGAATTTGGCTATTCTATTTAGGTTCTTTTTGGTAATATAGATCCAAACGTTTTAGTGTATCTTATGCCTCTTTGGCATATTTTAAATGTGTTAGTTTGAGCGTACTGATGAAGGTCAATCCAAAAAGCGGTTCGTACACACGACATTTGGAAAGTGTCTATTTCATATTAAAAATCTTGAGAAATACAGGGGCATTTAATACAAAAATTGTTATGCAACATAGGAGAAAAGATTAAGTAAAACTTGAAAACCTAAAAAATAAACTCATCATAGATACCCGGATTGAAATTTGGTACGCCAAACACGCGTTTCGTCTACAAAAGACTCATCAGTGACGCTCGAATCAAAAGTTAAGAAGGGAACATTAGTTTCTCAGTGGAAATTAAGTTTCACACCTTCTTCTACGTTCCATTCTTTTTGGAAATTTTCATGCGTTATGCATTCAGATTAATATTATGCCGAATAAGCGTAAAATATTTGCAAGTGGACACAATTTATCTGTTTATAAATGAATAAAACATAAGAAAATCTAATATTTCGAACACCGGATTTTTCACAAGGCTGGCGATTCCTACAATATAACAACAACAACAAAAAACCGCAGTCAGTAAACTACCACAAGTTATAAAATTCCTGTAATAATTTTTCGTTCAAAACTGCGAAGGAAATGTTTCATAAATGTGCAGCATCAAAATATAAATTAATTAGGTATTAATTCGAATAACAAATATTCCACCCATAAGAATATAATGTGTCCCATAATTAGCTAGAATCTCTTCTGATTGGCTGATCATTGAATCCAATTCCATTTATACAATTCCAGACTATTTCTTTGTTATAGTGGGCGGATGCTAGGTCTAAAGAATTTCTTCCACTTTATAACTCTACGTTTACACAAATAGAAAGCTAATAATATCAACCGAGGAAAAATATTTGTTTTTGAAGAATTTCTATGACCTGGATACGATAATGGCTGCGACATTGCTCGGGGTAAGTTCTTTTTTGTGTTTGGTGACAATGCAAAGAGACAATGAAGTTCGGAAACAGATGATCAAAAGGGATATTGTATAGACTACCGTTCGTTAAATTACGGTCAGAAGCACAAAAGGTATTCTTACCGGCATTCAGAAATAAGTTTGTAGTTTCGTTTTTCAAGTTAAAGGCCGTCAAAATGATTTTAATACAACTTTTCGCAAAACATTAAATTCAAACCGTCAAAAAATTATGATATTTTTTTTGCTTTCATAAATAATAAAGAAATGAATATATAGAAAAATAAAACAGATATTTAGAAAATAATATTTTGCCAGAAATGTCTTAAATATATGAATAGTCAAACTAAAAGAAATGCAATTATTGAATAGTTACGTATTATTTATTAATTCAATGTGCAAAAGAGCAGACATCATAAAAGATGTTCCAGAAATAGGCGAAGGTCTTATAATATATCCCGGTTATCATAAAAGCATCCCCTCAAACAGATCGACACATTGGTTTACAAACAGAAAAGTTATAACTCATAATATTGTGTTGGCACATGCGTTCTATAGAGTGACACGTTGATATGCTTAGCACACGTAGAAAGGTTTGAAAAACAAAAGTCATATAACATTTTTAAACTAAATGCTTGTTTTTTGTTTCTGAATGCCAGCTATCTATCCAGACTTGACCTAATCTAAAAATTAGAAGTCCTTGGCAAACCTATCCGTCTCGTGTGCGTACTTTGAAATACCAGCAGTCCTTTCGCAAAAGAATCCGCAGTGTCTGTGTAAAATACCTGAAGTCCTTCGGCATGAGTATCTGTATCGTCTACGTAAAACGAATGTAAATTTGTACCCTCTTTTTCCAAGAATGTACACGCAAGTTTTTTTTTACCGGATCAGCACTGTCTTTCCGATATTGTGCTTGCAAGTTAATTTACTGGACCACCATTTCTTTCCCAGATTGTACAAAACAGTCATTTTACCGGATCACCCTTTAGTTCGGAGATTGTACAAGCAAGTTCTTTTACCAGATCAATCCTTTCATTTCGAGATTGTACACATTAGTTATTTTACCGGATAACCCCTTTCTTTTCGAGATTGTACAAGCAAGTTATTTTACCGGATCACCCTTTCTTTCAGAGATTGTACAAGAAATTATTTTACCGGGTCGCCCTTTCATTTCGAGAATGTACAGGCAAGTTACTATACCGGATCACCCTTTCTTTCCGAGATGTAGAAGAAGTTATTTTACCGGATCACCCCTTTCATTTCGAGATTGTACACGAAATGTTATTTGACCGGATCACCCCTTTCTTTCAGAGATTATCTATACGCAAGTTATTTTACCGGATCACCCCTTTCTTTCAGAGATTTTACATGCAAGTTATTTTACCGGATTACCCCTTTTTTTGTTGTATATCGCGTCACCTACAGTATTAAGCTTGTATTAAGTGTTCTTCCACATATTAGTTTGTTCGTATCTCACAAACATATAAATATATTAGTAATTCAGAAAAGATATCCATCTTGTTTTAAATTTTGCATTCCTTATATTTCTAGATTTATTTCTTGTAATGTTTTGACGCATAATTGTTCGAGTTTAAAGCCAGACAAAATTGAACAATTATATATATATATGTTCTCTTTTTCATTTTGATTAGCAAAATGATTATCATTATCCGAAATAAGATATAGTAATATTATGTATCTAGCTATAAAAGGATATATATAAAGGCATTATTATCTGATATTTGACGACAACAGAAAACTCGGTATACTTATCAGTCACCTTTTTACTTGCAATACTTTCAATCTTGAATCTATTTTCAGTTCAATATCTTCTTTTAAGAATAATATTCTAAAATACCTGCGTTTTCAACAACTACAGAATACTGTTTATATAATCGTGTATTTAAAAAATAACAATTTATGTAATTTTGATATTTATTTGAATAAAATGCGATTGGGGGTACACGTCAAAGAGATAGAAGCCAAACGACACCAAAAAAAAAAAAAAAAAAGAGAGAAAGAAAGATATCTAAAGTTCAATATACGGTCTTCAGCAATAGGTATAGGTGTCTTTACAATCTGTGATGCTCTAAATGTAAAACAGTTGTGAATAACAGAGACTTTATGAACAAATCCGTCGTTTGTTCACCGAACAAGGTTGTTCGCACTTTGTTATATATACGTGCACTTGTGATTGTTTTATCATTCTTATGGCGACCTACGCATGTATGTAAAATTGCATATTTTTCATTATCACCAAAACAAAAACATAAAAAGCACGAAAAACGGGATAACTATACAGGACAAGAGAAGAACCTAAACCTTGGATGGTCAATTATTTAGGCCTTTAATTTTTGTGAAGAGTAAATGATTCACGCATTTAAGACTGATGTAACTACGTACTGTTTTAGTCTTCTTTGTAATTATGTATGTTCACGTCTGTGATGTATCTTGATGTCATCATGTTCCAATATCGTGTTTTCGAAATCGACTGTTCACTATCTCCATGCTTATTTCACTTATATTTGAAACTCTTGGCCTTTCTTTTTTTTAACTTTTTTGATTCGAGCGTCATTGATGAGTCTTTTTTAGACGAAACGCGCGTCTGGCGTACAAAATTGCAATCTTGGTATCTATGATGAGTTTATTCATTACATATATGAGAGGGACAGAAGATACCAAAAGGATATCAACTTATAAGTCGATGACTAACTGACAACGCCATGGTAAAAATAAAAAAGAAACAATTTTACAAAACAGAACATATGAAACTAAAGACTGAGCAACATGCACCCAACCAAAAACTGGTGGTGATCTCAGGTGCTCCGGATAGGTAAGCAGACCCTGTTCTACACGTGGTACCCATATATACATGCATTACTAACTTTCGATATCCCTCTGGTTGTGGTTTTGATTGTATAAACTCGTGAAAATACCAGGCTTTTAATTTGGTACGCCATAAAGTCTGTAATAATGTTTATGCAATATGAGAATTTGTCTCAAGCTCGCTGTCAGGTATGCTAGAATATTCTACACTGCATTTTGGAAAAGGGTAAACAAAATTCTATACCTTACTACCGTAAGTTAATTTTGAATAAAACAAATTTTTTGCTACATCCTACTCGAATTAATTCCATTAAACCGTAAATTGTTTGAGCCATTTGTGAAATTCAATAACCAAATATTTATATAAATCAATTACATTCACGGAGTGATTAAAATCGCCACTTAATTAACTTAAAACACTTAATAAAGCAGTTTTTCTCGCATTGCCATTTAATCTTATCTCCCGATGGAATACGAATGGCATTAGACTCGGAAACCATCACGTTTTATAGAAATTGACGACGATTGACAATTCCAATGTCAATTTCCGAAATAGTATTAGCAAATAAGTGATTCCATTCTATTAGTCTTGTGCATTATATTCAATTATTTTTATTAAATCCGTCTCATTTCCCAATATGGTTAAGGTCATGTAGTGGCTGTAAAATCTGTCTAGCATTTTCTTTGATAACATGCATTTTGCAAATTGACAATGCTGACCGCAGATATTTGGTGCGTACATTACGAATAAGAGAAGCTGACCGCTTACAAAAAAAGAAACATATATGGTCATCAGGATAAAAAGAAATAATAAATAAAACAGAAAAAAAATTATTAAAACAACTCTCAGTAGAAGCGTAATCGTAAATTGATTCTGTGACTTAATTCTGACCTATTCATTTCCATTTTGATATTGCTCACCCAATGTTGTCAATATAACGGAACTATAAACAACTGCCATAAAAGTGGGAGGTTTAGCTAGCTACAAAACCAGGTTTAACTCACCAATTTAATCGGAAAATTCCTGTGCCAAATCAGGAATATGACAGTTGTTTTCCATTCGTTCCGATAGTAGATATAGTGCAACGTTTGATTTTGTCCGTTCTTATGGACTTCGCCATTTTTTAATTTACATTGGAGTTAGGTATTGTTGTTAATATAATTTATTGTTTTGAGTAAGGTACATTGCATATGATGGATAGATACCTGTGAATTCTTTACTGACTATCCGATATTTAAACCTTTTTTTTTCAAGTTTTCATTTATTTAAGATTCATATTAGATAAAGCAAACATATCCATGAGCGCGCCATTTGCTGGATTTGGCGCCAACCTAAAGTGAACTTAAGTCAGTCATTAGGTTATGTGTAAAACTTGTTGAAACCTTGCAGTAGTTTTTGTAAAATTGTGCAAATATTGAAATAAAAAGGCTGTGACAAAATGTTATCAACATTGAAATCATTATCAAAGATATTGAAAACCTAATAAACAGTGGTCTCTGGTGGAGAGTTGTCTCATTGGCAATCATATCACATCCTCTTATTTTTATATTAGAATGGAAACAATATAACATTTGCAGTCATCACTTCGATAGTTTATATAGATGTTACTATTTACCTATCATTTCTTTTTCACGTCTTGATCCGGTTGACATATGTCCACAACGAACCGTTCTTTCCAATGAACATGACTTTGCCCAAAGTTAATACAATTTCTTTAAGCCCAGCGTTTCTTCTCGAGATAAATGGTTCTGCTAATTTTCTATGGTGTTATCCATAGCGTTGTTCTGCTTTTAGGAGGTTGAGCCATTCGTAGCGTATATAACCTAACAATCTTAAGGGAGCTACCATTTGATTTTTATGGGGTTAGGATGAAAATTTTGTCCTGCCTTTTATTTTTCCTCTATTCGGTCCTCTTTTATTTTCACTTATTTTGTCCTGCCTTTTATTTTTCCCTCTATTCGGTCCTGCCTTTTATTTTTCACCCTATTTTGTCCTGCCTTTTTTAGTTTATCCTGACTTTTATATAAATTGTCATCCTGCCTTTTTGGCAAATAATCTCATCCTGCCTTTTTTACTCAAAACTCCTGTCCTGCCTATTTTTTTCAAATTTCATCCTAGCCCCCTCATAAAAATCAAATGGTAGCTCCCTTATCCATCGTTGTTTAGATCTTTCTTGTAATACTTTTAAATTTCGTCTTTTCAAAAGGTCTTTATTTGTGATATTGTTGGACCAAAATAATTTGGTGATTTTTTTTGAAAGCAAACAAAGACTCAAAATCATAAAACGTTCAACGAAAAAATTATAGCACTGATTTGACAGTTGATGATAGATTCGGTCATATCAGTGAATCATGTCTATTTTTTGCAGATCATTTGCCGCCACACGTCAGTGTTCTGTACTTAACAGTGGGATGGATTTTACTCCCAGTATATAGGATTCGTAATTTGATCCTAAGGCTGTACTAGTTAGACCTCCAGATGGTTGAAAGTCTTGAAATGTAGATCGTGCCTTTAATTGCCATTTATCATTTACACTTGGGGTTAACAATTACAAATCACAGATGACCATGGGTATGTTCCGACGCTCCAATTTTCCATCCTGTTATATTTTTCACCTCCGGCGACTTACAAATGTGCCACTGAATTTGATGTTTTACATGCAGGATTTAATCTCACTAGAGTCATCTAACAAGCTCATCATGGGTCGCAAAACCTGTTGATTTTTGTACAGGGTTCATACCTTGTTTTAGTAAAGTTTGTTTTATATTGCAATAATTTAGTTTTCTGTGTGAAGTTTTGTGAGTGCATTCTTGTCTTTGGTGATTCTTATACTAAGCGATTTACGCTTTCTGATTGCCACATTGGATCCTCAAACTTTTTCAAAAATTTTAAAGAAGGTAATACTTAATGACTTACAAATCAATAAATAGGTATAATTATAACCATATCCAAGAGATCAATGCGACGTAACTGGCCATAAACAAATGCTAATAACAACAGAGATAGTCTCAATATTTGTTTAGTGGACAACAAAACTGAGAAATAAACTTTTCTAAATAGGTCCGATGAACACTTTTAGGTAAATTAGAGACAACAGTGGTTCAAATTCCATAAATCTATCAAGTAGATACAAATCTCGGTAAAAAAAAACCAAGAGAGTCGCAGGAACTCTAAAACGATCCAGGCCGGGTGTCAGTGTTTTCTGTTGTATAGCTATGACCCGCCATGCGAATCCACTATCAGTCAAAATGGGAAATGGACACAATCGGGAAATTTACAGACTACTGTTCTGTTATTTTAGGAATATATGTAGTCTAAGATAAAGAAGACGGACAGTTGACTTATTTACAAAGTTGAGCACAAAAGTAATCATAAAAATGATGCTTGAAGCACAAAGTTGAAATACATTAAGTTGTAGGATAACGCCAGTGAAACAGCAACCCAACCCAACAAAAAATAATTCAGTATAAGAATTAAGCTTATTCAACAGAATACTAAAAAATGGCGAAAAACGTCAAATGTATATGTGTAACTGATGTAACAAAGAGAAAATAAAAGTAAATGTATAAACACGTATGATACCAATGTCGGTGCGCACGGCACGAGTTTAGCGAATAATGCTCGAAACCAAAAGTTAGGAGGCCAAATATGATATTCGTTTATACGTACCTGCATGGGTAATTATTAGAGAGTTTTGAAACGATTGTAGAAATTTAATTTACTTTAAAGTTTACAATTGCATAGACTCTTCCGCAAATTCATAATAAATGACATTTGTGCTATCCTGTAATTGAAACATCTTGTTTTTGCTATCTTTAAACAGACATGAAATCAATGTAGGATATACAGTTATAATTGAGATAATAAAAATTAACATAAATTGGAATTGAATGGAAAACTGGTGTTATGCAGAAACCAAGACAATATGAAATCTACATTAGAGTCAGAACTTTCAATTTTATACACAAATAAATACATTTTTTTTTATCAGGTCTCAATGTTATATTAGACAATTTGATATAACTGTACCTGTAAATGATATTTCAATCAGAAATACGAGACCTCATTAAAACACTACATTTTTAAATATTTTGCATGTTTATAGAAATATCAAATTTAGGTTGATTCTAGGGATGGACAACAGTATTAATGATTAAGAATTTTAAATACAAATCTGCTGGCACATGATATTGCCGCTTGTTATTTTGAATATTTCATTTCTATCAATTGTTTAGTGTATTGATCTTTTAAATTGATTACTGCAGATTAAAGTTAATATTGAAAAGGTCTTATTAAGATGAATAAAAATAAATAAATAAATAAATAAATAAATAAATAAATAAATAAATAAATAAATAAATATTTTACATTTTATTAAATCATATCAGTGGGTTGACATTTCTTATTGACTTTGACCATACACCAAATAACATGCATATTTAAACAAATTTAAAATAATATTAATGCAAATAAAAACTACAACTTTTATACAGCTATAAGTCACGTTAATTTTCACTGATGCATACACTAAGTGATTTATGGGAGTGATAGATATCGAATTAAATTCAAACAAGACTTTTCCGATAAAAAGTATATTGTTCAAATTTAAAAATAATCAATTACCGATAACATTTCCTTTTAAATTGTTTCAAGCCATTAATTTTGAACTAAAAACTTATCGTAAATTATTAAGCCATTTCCAAATAGACAAGTGAGAAACAGGCAATCGGCTTCAATTCTTAGGAATCAGTGAATTTTGGCTTCGAAATCACGACCCTTTAACCGAAGGGCCAACGATCAAAAAGGAAAAATATCAGTTGAGTTAGAGGAAATTATAGTTTATTTGCTTAAACGAGTCTAGTTGAATGATTCCGGAATTATCCACCCGATTAGCATAATCTTAAAATTGATGTAAATTTTAGGGCGTTTCGGTTCAACTATTTAATGCTATGAAAATGGTTTAATGAAGAAAATTTACAGAATTATTTAGAGGGTATATCTTCCTCGTCGGTTTTAAGTATAGCAATAAAATGCGTTAAACAAATTACATATTGTATACATTTCTTGTGTGGATCTCAAAAGGTCATGGGAAAACGCGAAATCGAAAAATAATAAAACACAAATATCTGAATTGCACTTTTTCTCCTTTTTTAAAATCCACCGCAGTATGGGAATATGTAAAATTCAGACAGGATTATTCAATTATAAATATGGTCCTGAAATACGTTATCAACAAAAAAGTTAAACATATAAGTAAAAGAAACTGAGGACCATTAAATATTTGGAAAATATAGGTACTTTGTTGTGTTGTATTTATTTGAAAAGTTTTAGAATTTAGAAAAAAAAATAAGAAAACTGTAAATTTTGTAGTAATCAAGAACTTTTAATGTTCGGTGCACTGCAACACTTTTCTGTCAACATTGCTTACTTCATTAAATAAAATGAATTACTAACTTACTTACTGAATTATATTAAGATTCAGCATTAATGTTTAATATTATTTACAAAGTCAAATGAATTTCATCTGACAGTTCTGTATGCAATTATATTCATAACCACCCGCAGAATATCTTTTTTTCTCAATGATCCAAACAAAAGCGCAAACATAAGCCCATCTCTTGAAATATGATTAACAATTATAAGATTAACAAGATTTTAATAATAACCTTTTTGTAATTCTCTGATTTATCGGCCGATTCAATCAGAGATGGGCGTGATTAGGGGTGTTCAGGAGGCGGAGTCTAAACTGACAGGAAGCTTTCAGCATAAGGACAAAATGAACGGTTAAAGTTCGAGTTAACTTGAAACGTGTTAATATTTGAAGTGTTTGCAGATTAAAGGATAATATCGAATTAATAATCGTCTATGTATGTTCAGGTATGTACGAAACTTCGGCTAAGACTAAGTGCATTAAAACAAATAAGGACTGCAGAAAATGATTGTAACGTAATTATTTTTTTCTAATCATGATACATTAATTTATCACAAATCTATGCTTCAAGTACACTTACGATTTTTTCAACAAATGTCAACAGACATTGTTATTATTTGTTTCTACTTGAATTATGATAATATTGTGATTAATTAATAAAAAAGTTTTCAAAGGATGCTTCTCCGTTCATAAACTTCAGAGTTACTTTCAATTCATACTTCAGAACAAATAAAATAACATAACATCTGAACAGTTGCCGTTGTTAAAAATTTAGTCAGCCTTTATTCTTTTCATTTTATTTTTAATTCAACATCAACTTATTTGAGATTTCACACCTTACAATTTAACAGTTACTATGTATTTATAAATAAGAAAACACAAAAATGGTCCGTTGCTATTTAATGTTAGAAATGAATAACTTATTTATATAACACTGTTATAGCATTGACAAATATATAATATAACTGTAGGAAAACTATAAAAATTGTTCACGGAAGGAAACTGAGTTATTGTGGTTTCTTATTCTTTTTGTTTAACAATTATTTTTGTTCATAATCCGGAAAAATCTCAACAGCTGACAATTTTATTTCATTTGTTAGAAAAAATGTATGTTTAAATGTTTATTCAAAGACTGTCCGAAAATTACGTAAAAACCTCTTCGGTGTAATATTCATATTGTTGTTTAAAACATTTTCAAATTCGCAAAATATAGAGAAATCAGGATGTTGTTAAAAAATGCATACAACACAAAACGAGAGATAATACTGTTTACTTCAAACATGATGCAAGTATACGAAACTACGTTATAAATAAAAAGATGGTTATATAGATATTAAAGATTGACAAGATACAATTATACAAATTACAAAACAGAATTGCCGTTAGAGAGTTAGGTGGTATATCCTGAAGTTTGTTATCAAATATTCTTAAGATGTTTACTGTCCAACTGATCGCATGCTAACTACTTATAAACATGGAATTTCATATATCAATTGTATACAAATCCAAACGGTGTTCGGAATTCATCAAACAGCATATATTCGGGTAAATTCTTAGGCAGCGTCAATATTCAAGGCTTTTATCCTATTTAATTAGATTTGGGGGAAATAAATAAAAATATGAATAAAAAGAGATTTTTTTGGTTAATCACCAGAGAAACTACCAACTAACAAAAACAATGGAAAATGTAGTACTCTCGCTATCAAAATTTGAATTTAAATTGCTTGAACCCATTTAAGACTAATTTGATAGAACTGTCTTAAAATCCTTCAATAGGCTTTTCAAAAATAATGCCATTAACACATCTTAATATAGCTGAAACTATTTTTTGTATTCTTTGGTTTTATTTAAGATGAAATGCATCATTAAATAGATTATATTCATCAAATAGTTTATAAAATAATATAAAGATAAGCAGATGGTGTATGATGCCAATGAGACAGCTATCAACCAAAGATGCGATGCAAACAACTATATTTTTTTCAGTCACATATATTAATTATCAAATACAGTTTGATAAATATCATTCAAGTCGAATGGGCCAATTACGCAATTTTTACAGGACACTAGTTCTACTTCATGACTTCACGAATCGATATATATTTTAGCGAACAATTCTGATTTTTCACCTGTTTTAACGAAAACTAAAATTACCAATGACCTTTTCAGCAACAGCAAATCAAACATTGATAATTAAATTTGTTTACTCATTTATAATATAAAAAGTAGAATGCTTTTTGTAAATGTCAAAAAGCGCACTATATTGACATGTATCTCAAATTCAGTAAAATTCAGCCCTAAAAGTCTGTATACTTTGCACAATAATACCAATGATCATTGAAACTATGCATTCAAATATTACAATATATAAATAAGAAGATGTGGTATGATTGCCAACGAGACAACTCTCCACAAGAGTCAAAATTACACAGAAATCTACAACTATAGGTCACCGTACAGCCTTCAACAATGAGTAAAACCCATACCGCATGGTCCATTTAACCCTAGGATTTATATTCCAGTAAACGTACGTAATGGACCCTCTACAACATTGATTTTAAAATTGCAGTAAGAACCCATTGTTCTGTTTATCTTGTCCTTACTTTTTGTCCTTTTTATAGTTTGCCGATACGATAAATGAGTCCGTCAAACTTTGCATCTTTCTTTGTTTGGTTTTGGTTTGTTTAAACAAGATTTATTTCAATTTTAACCAAACCAAAATAAGCATTTATAAACTTAGTAAATTTCGCTGACATGAGATTTCGAAAAATACAGGATTTGTTCAGCTCTAATTTGTTTTTTTAACACCCAAGTTGCTATAACCTTTCAACCAGATTTTAGTTTTACTTTCAATACAGCATTTACTACTGGCCTCCCTCATAAACTATATATATAGAAAGACACTTTTTTAGTTTTTTTTTTCTTTTGCTATGACGTTATGACGTTGATATTTTCAAGGAGATTGTGGTGCATAAGGAAATAAATAAACACAAAAAGTCCGAGATCGTACCCCTGTTCAACGGACCTCTTTCGGAACACAACTTAGAATACATGTGATGTTCAATTTCATTATTTAAAATTAATTGATTAGATTTATAAGGATCCAGCGACTCATTTCACAAATAATATTCCAGGATGAAAAACCTGCAGGTCATGAATATTTATGTTTAATCACGATAATTTTCATTTTTACGGCCGTTCATCAAGCCCTTGGGCTGGATGCCATCTACCCTATATTTTCTCAGTACCGACCTTATCTTCTTGTTCCTGTCTTTCTTGGTTTCTTAATTCTGTCTTGCAAATCTGAAGTAAACGCAGTGCTGTTACAATGTTAAATCTGTTAGTAAATTTGAGTTATTAGTATGTCAACCACATATAGATAATTACATACTAAAAATCGTTTATTAAAATTTAGCAGTGATACTTTTTAAACCGTTGCGTTCTCATCTCAATTTTAATTGATTAAAATTTGTACTACTTTTAAGTTTAGAAACTGGGTATAAAATTATCTGTTGTCTCTTCGTTATGAGGTCAATCAGTACTGTTATGTCCTGTTTTATTCTACCGTCTTTAACCAAAAATAAGTATATATTTTTTGGGATTTTATATTCTATTCCGTTTGTCACATTTCTATATAGTTGCGTTTTCCTTTAAATAACACATATAGCAGAAAAATACGTCATTATTGCAAACGTGTAGCTTAAACACGAGCTGAATCTCAAACAATTCTCAGAAACTCATTTCCAGAATCAAGATTTTACTGTAAAGTTATATTTTGAAACATATTATTTCACTTGTTGGGCAGTAGAACTGGTTTTCGGAAATGAAGACCGATGAAGAGTCAACGATTAGCGGATTTTAATCCTATTATATTAAAGAAAATATTTGGTTTTATATACATTTAAAAATTATTAAAGGTCTTTTTGCTTTCAACAATCTTGTACTCAAACTCTATTATTAATTAAAGTTACAGATGGGTTTTGATTTGCTAATTACCCTTGCTCTGCACTGCAGTAAATTAGCATTGTAACAATATACTTTCCAACAAGGGAATTAACTCGTATTCAATTGGCTTTCGGAAGTGTGTTTCCAGAAAGGGATATAGCTAAAACTAATAAATGTACCAATAGCAAGAAGTTGATCATTTTTAGATCATACTTTTATTCTTTAATTAAAAAAAAAACACGTTTTACAGTTGAACATTTGAAACAGGATGAAAAATTTTGTCCTGCATTTTTTTGTAATCTCTGTCCTGCCTTTTATTTTCACTCTATTCGATCCTGCCTTTTTTTAAAGTTTATCCTGACTTTTTTTACCTAAACTGTCATCCTGGCTTTTTTTTTTTGCAAGTGTCTCATCCTGCCTTTTTTTACTCCAAACTCCTGTCCTGCCAATTTTTCAAATTTCATCCTAGCCCCTCATAAAAATCAAATGGTAGCTCCTTCAAACGGTTTTTACACATTTTTTTCATACATTATGAAAAACGCCAAATCACTATACCTGTATGACCCGTGTGAAAACACAATAGAATATACAACATGACAGATCGCTATATTTTTTAAAGAAACAACGGTCCTTTTCATAAAAAAATATTACGACAAAAATCACAAGTATCGGAGTCAGGTAATTGATGATCAATTTAATAGTAAGATTTTTCAGTACAAAGAGCCACAATTCTTACTTTATATTGCAAGTAAACAAAATTTCTAACTTATAATCTTCGTCACTAGATACGTTTGTCTGCAAAATTGTAAAGTGCAATAGATAGCACATACACAGAAAGAAAAACAGAATAGTGAAAATCGACAAAAGTTTACGTATCCCGCAGTTTATATTGGACATTAATCAATAAAAATTACAAATTTACAATTTAATGTTATTTTACTCCAGCCTTTATTATTAAAAATATATATAAATAGAACATAATCAATTGCAAACCATTGAAAAAATACACAAAAATGAATAAGAATTGATGATTTTTTATTTACAGTGTATTTTTCCAATTCAACAGTTTTGTATTAATTGTTTATTCAATTTCCTCTAAACTATCCTAACGGGGAGTAAAACCACGTGACAACTGTATAAATCTAATCAAATGCTGCAACATTTTAATTCGTTTACGGCTTCAAATTTAATTCAAAACAAGAGACAACACATTGTGGCGTGAGATTTCTTATTACTCACGACCATTCGATACGTTTCTCTGTATTATTAAAATTGTACAATTACATGTAATGACAATGCAACTATTTTCAAGCGAAAAGCTAATTCCTTGATGTTAGTAGCCTTAGGAATGGGCTATCTACTGATAACGTTTTTCCTGCTCTACTTTATCTTACTCGCCTCTTTTGCTACATGTGTAACTATATTATGGATGTTATATACAATGCTGAATGGGGAAAACTACATTGGATCAAATATTATCATGTACCAAATATTTTCTCATCGTTTGTATAAAGGGCATCAGCTTTTATATTCTCATTAAATTTTCTTAAAAGGAAATTCATATACTAGTAACCCTGATCGGAAGGTCGAGGTTGTTCTTAAATATGATGTTTTAATATTGTACTGGGACTAGCTGGGACTAAAGTACATTGTGTTGCTTATTTGCTGTTTTTTTTTCTTTTTTGAACCGTTCCTTCTATATCTTCTATTCAAGAATAGTATTCGCTACAGTCCTGCTAAAAGTTAGACGCTTGGCCGGAAAAATGAATTGGTTTTCGTGAAATCTAGCCTCGACATGCTGCCCAAGAGTACAATATGCAATCTTCTTTTCGCCTGACTTATTTCCATATTGTGCATGCCTTAATCTGATTGTTGCTGTTATGGGTATTAAAACATCGCATGCACTTTCAGGTCTTGCCTTATATGAAGCTCCATTCTGTTTTCGTCTTGATTTAAGCTGTCAAAATTTCTGAGCTAAATTTCGGGATTTTTAAATGTTGTTAAAAGAATTTCTAACATTAATGTGTGTTAATATGGGACTTGGAACATCTGCGAGTGAAGTATATTGTTGCCAAATATGCTACAACCAAACAATGCATAAATGTATATATGAAATTTATAGAATTCAAATTCGATGTAAGACTGTAATGTAAACACTATACAATTGCATGTCGTAATTCTTTATTTTGTATTTTTTAGGACCCCCATCCATTTGGTGGAACACCACTTGCGCTGTTGGCTGCTCAGTGCAACAAGATAAATGATAGAAGTCCGCCACCGCTAGCCGATGCAGCGGTTGGAAAAGGTTTTCACCCATGGAAACGATCACCAACTTCAATAAACGGAGCTACTTGTCCACTTACAATAAATCCCCAAAGACCAACGGCAATCACATCAACGACTGGATCTTATTCGTATCCTAAGACAAGCCCTTTGTCTAGTTGTACTGGAAGTTACGATCGTGAATTTTTACATTCTATGATGTCATCAAACACACAACCTGACGTCACTTCATCATCATTACTTCAAAAAATGCACAACGAATCAGCGCTTTCTGGATCGTCTTTAAGTGGACTATATTCTAGAGTGCCAACAGTTACAACAAATCCATATGAACATTGGTCATATCCTAATTCTCACAGCATTAAATCGGAGGTAACACCTTCTGTCAATCCTGCGTCTGCGTGGTGGGACTTGCACACAACGCCATCAGCTTGGCTTACCGACGTTAGCGGTGCAACTTCCGGTTTTCACTCACAGATTGGTGCTAATTACCCAAACAACGAATATGCTCTTGGACATGGGCTTAGTTCAAATTCTACACCTTACTTATCAACAGGACAATCATTATTACAAGACACTTATAAATCAATACTGCCGACGCAGTCCGATTCGTCTATGACACCGTATTTGTCACGTGTTGGTATAAGTGGAAATGCTAGTCCAAGGTCAAATAGACGTTATACTGGTAGAGCAACATGTAGTTGCCCGAACTGTCAAGAATTGGAAAGGCTTGGCCCAGCCGCCGCAAATTTACGAAAGAAAAATGTTCACAGCTGTCACATTCCCGGATGTGGAAAAGTGTATGGAAAATCTTCACATCTTAAAGCTCATCTGAGATGGCACACCGGAGAACGACCGTTTGTTTGTAATTGGTTGTTTTGTGGCAAACGGTTTACTCGTTCTGACGAGTTACAGCGCCATCTACGGACACATACAGGTGAAAAACGTTTTGCTTGCCCTACTTGCAATAAACGTTTCATGCGTAGTGATCATCTGGCTAAGCACACAAAAACTCACACCGAAGGTAAAAAATCCGGAAGTGGTTCCGATACAGAAAATAGTACTGACCAGAAACTCATACCAAAGAAGGAAATTGGTGGCAGTGATCACGCAGCTTTCAGACCAAAAACCGAAACAAATTAATCGTATATTGTTTAATTTGTTAATTGCATTTAAATCAATTAGCTGCACCGAACTCTGATAAAAAAATTGTCTATTGTTACATCTTTTCTGTAGTTAAGTAATATTATTGTTAAGTGTGTATTTCCTGTACCAGTCCAGTACTTTTCACAGTAATTATACAGAAAAAGAAAACAAATAAGACAAAACGCAGAAACAATAATTGTTGACATAAACGAAGAATGGGTGCCATTTTAACGAGATTGTTCTTTTTTGTTGTAAAAGTTCTTTAAATTGTTAAATAAATTATTCACAATAACTGAAGGTACAATTTGTAATCTGTGCAAAGGAAAACAAAAACTTGATTAATGTCTCCTCGGAGACGGTCTTATAAGTTGAACGATGGACAGTCTTCGGACTGAATGCTTTCTTACTACATGATAGGAAGATATAACTGACACTTTCACAGTTAAAGTCTGTTGATTGGTTGGGACAATTTGAAACCTAGTAAATGTCCTTCAATCCCGCAGAGTGTCGGGTTTGAACTCTTTAATTTAGTTATTAAAGTTGCATCGTGATCAATCATGCATATCGGTACGCAGGAACATTATTGTGTAAATAGTCAAAACTCCTGCAATTTTGTAATGTATACAAACGAACACGTGATCATTCCACATTTATCCAGTCGCTCGTAATTGTTATGAATGTTTAGAGTCATTATACATATAATCTAATGGATTTCAACAAAATTTAGGCTTGAATGGTTTAATTCGACAAACTAACTATTTTAGTCAGATATTCTATTATCATAACATGTATAATAAGCATAATGCTGCAAGATCTTTTGTCGACGTGTGTGCTAACGCTGTTTCTTGTTCTGAAAAACGAATGGAATTCGCTTTCTTTGTGTTTGCTGGGAAATTGAAATTTATGCTAACTGTGTCGTCTAATCTAGTTATTGTTTTTAAAATGTTTCATTGTTATAACAGCCATCAATCAAAATTTGAATTTTAAGCTCGATATACTAGTCATATTTTGGCCTTGTCCAACTTACTCCTTTTCCTATAGCCTTACAACGTTGATGAGTTGATTTATCGTGACTATCGTGACCAGGGATCAGTACATTAACTTTATTATGGCAATGCTTCAGCTAATTTTCTAGATCTCCAAACTTCTCGTTTTAATTAGTTTTGAATTGCAAAAGGCAGATAAAAGATTGTTCAATATAAATTTTAAGGATCATTTTGAAAAGATGTTAGAAATATTTTGAAAAATATTTTTGTGTTCTTTAATAGTTTAAATTTTACAACGTTTCACATTCTATACACTTTACGAGACTAACTATGAATGCAACAGATACAAGCGGAAGTGGCCATACTTTTCTAACACAATGAAATAAAAAACTGATCTGAATAACATATGTTAAAAAAAAAAAAAAACTAATCAATAAACAGATACAAACGCAGATGATCGAGTAAGTATCCCCCTTTTTTCGGTCTTTATATATTTCCCTTTCATCTGTCTTTGAAAAATATGTCATAATTGTTATTTGGATGGAGAGTTGTCTCATTGGCACTCACACCACATCTTCCTATATCTACTTGATGTTATATTAAGGTATATATGGAAAAAATCAGAGACAAGTGCCTGTGATTCCCCACAAAAAAGAAATAGGAAAATCTCAAAATTAGTGTTTGCTGTTTATTTTTTGTAATTCACTATACAATGCTATTCTGCATGGAAAAACATGTTCAAATTTCATCAGATATGAGACGGCTAGCTTTTTAGAAAAGCTATTACTTGTAGAGTAGATGCTATTAATATACAAATAAGAAGATGTGGTATGATTGCCAATGAGACAACTCTCCACTAGAGTTCAAATAAAGTGGATGTAAGCAATTATATATCCGGGCAACCGTACGGCCTTCAACTATGAGAAAAACCTATACCGTATAGTCGGCTATGAAAGTCCCCGAGGTGAAAATGTGAAACAATGCAAACGAGAAAATCAACGGCCCTAATTTATAACAAAAGAATTTACAAAAAACAAATATGACAGACATGAACCAACGACAACCACTAAACTACAGGCTCCTGACTTGGGACAGGCACATAATAGGTTATATTTGTTCACATCCATGGTCTTCAACTATTTCAGACATTTTCATTAAAAAAAGATTCAAATAAAGAATCAAGAGTGCATTCATTTCAAACATTTAAAACACGGTTTATTTGTATATAAACTTTGAACTAGCTTTCAGTAACTGCGAGTAATTTTTAATTGGTACCTTACGTCTTTTGTCTTTTTTATATTTCTTCTTGTGCTAAGTAGCGATCTGACGTGTCAACATGTTGAAACCCGCCACATTCTTTCTGTGGTTGTCCAAAGCCAGGAACCTGCATGTAATCCAGCAGTTGTCGTCTGTTGCTGAATATCATATCTGTTTTCATTTCATTGTTGTAGTATAAAGGAGGCGGCCATTTGCGTTACTTTGAATTATTTCCCATTTTGTCGTACCGGCGCCGTTTTTAACTTAATATATGGTATAGGTTTTACTCATTGTTGAAGGCTTACGTTGACCTGTAATTGTTTACATCTTTGTCATTTTGTCCATGGATAGTTGTCTTATTAGTAATCATACCACGTGTCCTTATTTTTGTATATACGAATTAAAAGGGGGGAAGATACTAATTAAAGGGCAGTAAAAAAAAAACATGACAAAACCATAACTAAACGAAAATACGACGATAGATCAAACATCAACCATTAAACACTGCACAGAAAGCTTAAATCGAGGAACACGAACTTTAAAAAAGATTAATTTCATTTGTAAATACAATCAGTTATTGTCTCTCTCCAAGGCTGTCAGAATAATATGTCATAGAGTTTAAGTAGGGTAGAACTGTCCAAAACTGTCAGAAACTGTATTAAAGGTATCAGGAAAACTGTTCTAGATAAATTCATCATAGATATCGGGCTTAAAATTTTGTACTTCAGACGTGCGTTTCGTCTACAAAAGCCTCATTAGTGACGCTCGAATAAGAAAAAGCAAAAATGGCAAATAAAATATGAAGTTGAAGAGCACTGAGGACCCAAAATTCCGAAAGTTTTTGCCAAATGCAACTACGGTATCCTCCAGGCAAATTTAAAATAGGTTAAAATGATCCTAACTGTCAGAATTATCATCAAATGTAACATTTTAACAAGATGCTATAAAGAAATATATATACAAATATATAGCTTTAAATTATATTAGTTTTTTTCTTCCTTTGGCTTTAATGATTTTATAGATATAAGAAGGTGTGGTATGAGTGCCAATGAGACAACTCTCCATCCAAGTCAAAATTTATAAAAGTAAACCATTATAGGTCAAAGTACATTATAGTCAAATCATTATTGTCTATATAAAGATAAGGAAATGTTGTATGATTGTCAATGAGACAACTATATATCCGCCACATTTGAAAACTAAGATTTATCTAATTTTGCTCACTTTTGTGTTTTGTGAATATTGATTTCATTGGCAATCACATATATTATCCTTATTCATTCTTTTAGCTGGCTATAAAACAGGTCTAATCCTCCATTTTCTACATAAGGAAATGCCTGTACCAAGTTAGGAATATGACAGTTGTTTTCCATTCGATCGATGTGTTTGAGCTTTTGATTTTGCCATTTGATAAAAGACTTTCCGTTTGAAATTTTTATTGGAGTTCGGTATTTTTGTTATTTTACGTTTTAAACCACGTGTCAGGACAGCCATGTCATTGAAATATAATATTTTGACCTGTCCGTTGAAATGGATGTAAGCAATTATTATAGGCAAACATACGACCTTCAGCAATGAGAAAAACCAATACCGTATAGTCGGCTATAAAAGGCCCCGAACATGAAAAATGTGAAATAATTTAAACGAGAAAACTAACGGGTTAATTTATAACAAAATAACTTATTTACATGCAGTTTATTTTCTTTTATTTAATGTTTTCTTGCTCATAGTGTATATATAGAGTATACAAAATATAAACCTAGTATCTTTGATGAGTTTTTACATACCAACACGTACAACTTTTTCCAGGAAGCAGTCCGTTGAAACTTGAACATTATACATGTGTGTACAGGTTTGACAAGAAAACGTCAAATAAAATTTAAAAACCTGAAGAATAGAACATGTTTATTAGTAAAAAAAAAAAAACACACAGCGATTTTTTTTTTTTTTTTGTGTTTTATAGATTTTTCATTCATCAAATTTCATCCAGAGAATTATCTAGCTCGACCGACTCGCCATTTTGAAGTGCAGTCCTTAACAGGGTCTTTCAATAGTGTGGTGCAAAGTTCTTTTTCCAGTTGCATGTTTTCGTTTTTGTAATTGTATTATGCGTCTAAAGCCTAACGTTTGTTATCGAAATTAGAAAGAGGACGATGCCGAGTCTAAAATTAAAATACATTTTCGAAATTAGGCATATTTAACTTCGTCTTAAACAAGAAGTAATCACGGGTTTGAATAGTCCGAGTCTAGAAATATTAATATCTATAATAACAGGTTTTAATTTGGTAGAAGCAAGATCGGAAACAGGAGTATCCAGCTCACCTCTAATTACAACGTTTGGTACTAACGAGAATGAACCTTTCTTGAAAATACGTCTTGTGATTACTTGAACTATGTGTTACATTTTAAGCTTATACATTTAATGCTCGATCAATGACTGTCGACATCAATCCACCGACACAAAACTGTAAAAACGTCTAGAGGTCAACCATATGCAAAGTCTTCAACCGTATAAATGCAATACACAAACAGTATGTATTTAGCGCTAGCCTGCGTCGCTTCAATTTCAGAACAAATTTGTCTTGATCTGTCAACAATTTTAATCAAGAGCATCTTTAATAAAGATAAAAAAAAAGAGAAACATTTACAATTGATTTCGTTTACATGGCGTATTTAGTCGAATTGGTACTGATGAAATGTTCCTATATGTACGCTATTATTTTTGTCTTACATAACGCCATATGTAAGCTAATACTTTTGTCATATATAACGCCTATTTGTGCTTTCAATTGAAAATTACATGATTTGCATTGGAAAACTGAAGATGTAACCAAAATAATGCATTTAAACTTGAATATGAACAGAGGACCACTACAAGCTTTGAGAATAGTATTGAACTGCGTGTTCATGCATGTATTTTCGCTTGTGATATTTTCATATGCATAATGTTCAAGAGAAAAATATGCTAAACAAGCAATACGTATAATTAAATTTCGATAATAGGGGAACACATTTTTCATATTACCGCATTTTTTTAAATATTAGGGCAGTTTTTGGAATAAAAGATGTATCTAAAAATTTAGGGTCGTTAAGAATCCATTTAAAAGATTTTAGCTTTCATTATAATTGACAGTAATTCGTTTCGTTAATAATTTTGGTTTGTCAATAAATCGACATATTACCCGATTAATACAAATGACACTCTTTATTATACGAAACATGTTAGGGGTTGTTTAAAATTATATCATAAATGGGCTCTTGATTCCTTTGATCGTGTTAACAAGGACTTTCGCATAAAATTAGATTTTCCGGATGATTGGTTCTGCCCTTTCTCCGTCTTTTGATTCATTGTGCTATAATATTCACGATCAAGGACTCATCGTATCTGAATCAGAATTTTTCGCAACAAAATAAATTATGTTTAAATTGAATGAAGAGACTTGTTTCCTTATACAAACCATATTTTCTCTCTATTTTTGACTCATCTGAGGTTAAGTGTTTGATTACAAATTAATGGAGGTTTCAACAAAGTAAACCGTGATTCAGAAATTTAGAAATGAAAATATTTAATGTTATCCTGAATGAAATGAGAACTACATTAAAAGGATGTATATTGATAGCTGTTTGCTTAACGTCCAGTGGCATATATTCTACTCATACTCAGAATGACAAAAACAAAAAAATCAACGAGGAAATATTAAAACAAAAAACATAAACATTTAACGTTTTGAATTTAACAATTGAAAGACATAACCAAGTACGTTATTTTCAATTTCCATTAAATATTAGCCGCTCGATATTACACAAGCAACAGTTATTAAATTATCTTCCTCTTAAATGTTGAAGCCGAATTTTAAATATGGAAGCTTCTTATTCGGAGGGTAGGATGAAATTTGAACCCCCCCTAGAAATCAAATGGTAGCTCCCTTAAGTATAAAAATATGAAGTAAGGGCTTCCATTTTGTATGTTTTATGATAATTCCATATGATTTTATGCTATTGTTGTTTATTTGATATCTAAGGATTTTTTGTTAAATTGAAAAAAAAACCAACTTTTCATTAAAACATATGATTAATAAGATATGTCGGGTATATGACCACAAGACAGCAACCCAAAGACACAAATACAGTCTTTTCATATTTCATAGATACAATTGACAGAACATCACAATGCATGTGCTTGGTTTTGGGAGGGGAGGGAATGCCGGAATGTGATGTCTTTGTATTTATTAAAATGTTTGGCAGGAAATGCATGTTAAAATGTATCAGTATGTGGTAGAAGTTACCAAAATTTGAAAAAATTTAGAGATATGCATTTGAAATGAATGTTTCTAAAATATCAAATTAATGATATAGGTGTTGCTTAGCTAAATGATTTTATGTATGACACATGGAAAAATTAAAACCTGGCACAGGAAACATCTACAATGACAATGGTATAATTTTCAAACGAAATAAAACAGACAAACTCAGTGTCGTCTTTAAAACTAAATATCTATTAGATTTGCGAAAACAAATAATCAAACATATTATAATATATAAACATGATAAATACAGAAAAAAGCATGTATTATTATCATATTGAAATAAACTTATAATTTCTCAATTGAATGGTTTCAGATTTTTCATGTCGGGCCCTTTTATAGCCGACTATACGGTATGGGTTTTCTCATTGTTGAAGGCTGTACGGTTGCCTATAATTGCTTGCTTTCACTCCATTTGAACTTGGGTGGATAGTTGTCTCATTGGCAATCATACCACTTCTCCTTATTTTTATATTCAATTACGAGTCCAAGACCCTTAGAATTAAAGATGATTTAATTTATAAAGGACCCTAGTATGCTTTTAACCTGTGTTTTTTTGTATTCAGAGCAAATCAGTTTTAGAATTTTATTTGTATATAAAAACAAAGTTTGATATTGAAGTTTAGTTTGAAGTTCTAATTCAAGTCATCCATACTCAGGAATATCATATTCATTAATATGATTAACAAATATGGATACTTACACATTAATTTTTATATTTTATAACAATACATTTTAAAATTTATCTTAAGATTAATTTCGAATATTTTGTTGTAAATATATTATATTTTCTATTTTGTTATTGAAATTCCAAAATATATCTATAACATCTATCATAGATATATTTTGAAGTTTACAAATTTATATTGTGAATGTGAGATTTTCGAAATAATAGTAATGTACAAGTAATACATAATTCGCATCGTATTACCAAGCCTCGAAGTTTACATTTTGGGTGCATTATCATGCTGACGTTCTAAATTTTATTTCCATCTTTGAAGTATTAAACCACAATAACATTAACATTTCAATATAATCACGACTGCAAGTGAATCTTCTGTATTCTGTAAGAAATCTAATGTGTTTAGGAGATAATTAGAAGCCTAATGGCGAATAAAGACTGTGATCATTATATTTATCTGTACTGAGCACTTTGTTCAAGCTTTAGGTTAATTAAATCCTTGATAAACAAAATCAAAATATTTTATAGTCATAATAAAACTAATTTATTTCGAATGTTTGGACAATCAATGAACTATCGTAACAACAAACATTCAAAGGATTCCGATTGTGAGTTATGTCATCCGCTGTAAAGACGCATGCCGTGACGAGATGTTGAGAACAATTGAGATTGTCCGAGATTTTGCAGTCAACAATCATAAAATGTTAAGAACGGATACAGCTCTTTTGTGAAGTTTGTTTGTACGGCCAATGGCCTGGGGAGTATAATTAGTAGGGACTAAGCACATTCTTTTCAAAAGTCATCTGGCTGGTTTCAGTGCACGGACATAAAATGTCATTTGATAAGGCATTGTCCACGACTGACCAGCAGAAGAAACAAACAGCAGGGCGTGTTTTCCATGTATTCGACAAAGATAATGGACATATTTTTACATTTAGTACATAATGTTTGAAATAAACACGAATTTCAATAACAATCCTTCAAATCGGCGTTAAAATCTTAGAGAGTTGTTCTACACTTAAATTTAATTGGTTCAATATTAAAATACTTTCGTATAACAAGATGAGTGCCTTTGACCATGACCAGTGACTGTAAAATGGTGAATGTTCATCCCGCAGTGAAGAATTCTAATCCCGGAGTGAAGATGTTCATAATCTCAACGTTAACGTAATGGGCACACACCAAAGTTCAAAACCATTTTTAGATGTTCAGTAGTAGTGTCTGTAGTAGTTATTACAAACTTTTTCACAGGTTGAAATCACAAAAGCTATTTTATTTAAAACTTGAATACATTTGTTATATTTTATCTTCACGTAAACACAAGTGCAGTTAAATATAAGTATTTGCATCTACATGAAAGATCCATATCAAAAATAAATTGAAGGATTTTTTTTTCACATATTCTTATATTTATCATTATTCGTGTGTAGTCCTGAATGTAAATAAAACATCGATACTGCCGAACAACTACTTTTGAAATGAAAACACCACCTGCCAAATTGATGCCCCGAACCTAAAAACAGCAATACGAGCATAACATTTGTGTGAGCCGTTTGTTTCTAATATAATCGACGCATTCACTCTTTTGTCGGACACTTGCTGGCATAATTGACAAAATTGTCTTTGCTGGATTGTTTTATTAACACACTTCTATGTTGATCTGTGCTCAGCCTTATTGGTCTAACATTTCAGTGGCGGATCTAGAGGGGGGTTCCGGGGGTTGGAACCCCCCTTTTTTTCTTGACGATCAATGCATTTGAATGGGGACATATAGTTGGAACCCCCCCCTTTATCCTGGGTTGGGAACCCCCCTTTTGAAAATGGCTGGATCCGCCCCTGCATTTGATACCTGTCACCAATAGCCTCCAGTAGTAAAGTTTCAAGACGAAAACAAATTGATATATAATTCAATGTTCTCCAAAGAATGTTTAACGGGACGAAGAGTAGATTTATAAAAATAAGAAGATGTGGTATAATTGTCAATGGGACAACTCTCCACCAGAGACCAAATGACACTGACGTTAGATTGCCAGTATAAACAGAAGGATGTGGTGCTCAGGAACAGACTTCTAATCTTGAAATGGGACAACTGACAACTTAAAATTTTCTGCTAAAATTATTAAACTTTTGTATTTGTTCGTGACATTCCCAACACGGATTGTCGAAAAATAACGTCTAACTCTTACCGAACGTGGCTGTGTATTTATACATCCTCAAAACTTATGTCGTATTGCTTGCCCAGAATAGCCCTGGCCTGCATTTCACAAAAATGTTTATTAAAATTAATCATAAGTCATGAAAATTCAGTATATTTACGATCAATTTTAGTCGTATGATTTTTGTTGAATGAAGGCCTGGTGAACGCCGAATTACGTTTGACCAATTCACGTTGGTAAACGAGAGTTTAGTGAAAATTAAAATTAAAAATCCTGTCACAGTTTAATCCATAGTAGTGAATACTGGACCATGAGAAAGTAAGAAAAAATGCAAACATTAAATTTTACTCTTTCTCTGGAAACTAAATAAAATAGTATGTACTATCGGATCAGATTATTTATTCCATTAAATGACAATCTGAGGGACGATAATTTGATATTTTTTTTAGGGGGAGGGTGGCTGGTTGCAGGAGGATATTTTCTGCAGATGGAATATTCATTTTCACACGTTTCTTGACCAAGGTTTTCAAGAAATATACATATTTTCAATTTTGTACACGGGAGTTTTTCTTTGTAGATGGAATATTCATGTTCACCTGTTACTAGGTCAGCTTTATTAATTTATCAGCTTCAGCGTCCCCGTCGCACCTCCGAATCCTACATTTATATGTATACAAGCTTTTAAATAACTTCAAAGGCATACAGAAGGAATTTTAACACCTTGCACCGCAACATAATAGGCTAATATAGTTATCAAAGCATCGTCATGGTTATTGCATAAAGAAGGAACTTTAACACCCTGAACTGAAACAGATTGTATACGGATAGGTATAAAACTGTTAAATTGTCACATGGTAAAGGCAAAAAGAGGCAATTTCAACACCCCCATAGAAGAACAATTTAATGAAAGCAGTGACATCAATAAAGAAAGAAAAATGAATTTTGCTTGAAAGTAATAAGGGGACGATCATTTTCCACAGGGCGTAAACGAACATTCTAACCTACAAAATGAGGAAATAATTGAGTAGAAAATCGAAAATATATATGTAGAACTCGGAGGTGCGATAAGGACGCTGAAGTGCGATGGTCACACTGAAATGCGATGGTCTGCGCCGGAGTGCGGTGGTTCTTTCGCTGATGTGACCCGGTAGTCTATAAGACGCGTGATAAATAGCTTAAATCTACAGATGTCCAATTATTGTGAGAGTTTGAATTTTTACTAGTTAGTTTATAAATACCAAACATTCAACATTTTCTTCAGTTGCAGTAAAGATCAACCTGGTGATCTATCTCATTTCTTGTTCTTATTCACAGCAGCCGTATAGATGTTTCACTGACAAACAAATTGTCAGACTTCTACATCGACATGTGAATATGAAAAATATAGAAAATATAGATTATGTAGTGACTATCGCACTTCGGCATAGCAATCAAGAACATAGCGCCACAATGCCACCGTCGCACTTCCACGTGATCAAAAACGCACTTCAGCGTCAAACCATCGCACATCAGCGTGACCATCGCGGTTCAAAGTCATACATATATTTTACAATGTTGGTCTTCATCAAACTTTATTATCCAAAATCATCAAATAGAAGAAAAGTAATTTAACTTTGATGTAGGCCAAACTTGCATTATTATACTGAATTAAATATGAAACAATTATTTTCTATAAATATAAAATTATTTGTTGTAAAAGTGTTTTCGCTTCAAAATCCTTTTACATTTCTTTTCATAATGTTTGAATTGCGCCACAGAATGTAGTTCACACTGTAATTTGGAATTATCGTAAGAGATGACAATTAAATTTGATTCAAATTTTGATGATGAGAAAATAACATTAGAAAAAAATCTATTTAATTATTTTCCTATCTTATCAATATTGTATTTTCTTGACTATTATATTAATTGCACCCGTGTTTTGTGGTATATTTTCGTCTGCAGTATTCTCATAGATATTATTAGAATCGCTTAAGTGAAATTTATAATAATTACAAAATAGTCATAAAATAATTTAACCTGTCATTAAATTCAATGATTAAAAGCAGATGTCGTGACATACGGAAGATACATAATTAAACAACAATTATACATTTTAGCCGCAAAAAGCCTCACTTCAAAAAGTAAGTTGAAGATTCCGTTACTGCAGGAAAACTCAGTTCGGAAGTTTATATTAATTTGATTGTACAGTTTGTGGGGGCTTAATTCATAGTGACATTGTACTGTATATCATTCATATATATTTAAGTAATGGTTGAGTAAATTTGAAAAGACAGATTTGCAAAAGCAGCTTTATATAACAATAAGGAGATGCGGTATGACTGCCAATGCGACAAATATCCACCAAAGTTTGCTTTTTTCTGAATCCTAGATATTTTTCTCAAGTGTATTATATTGTATGATGATTTATCTAAATAAATATTGTTTAAACTAAATTTAAGAATGAGAAATTAGAAATAGTTCTAACAAAACAGTTGGTTGAAGTAAAATGAATTTAGCAATATTTACCCGTACTTGTTTTACATTAAAATTTGGTCGGAGGTTGTTCTTAACGGTATATCTAAATGTCAAGCTTGTCTTTTTGATACGATTTTTTGATACGGATAACCCGTCTTTCAAGATCTGCAAAGATAATTTTATATGCTAATTTTCACTGCATACGGTGATAAGCATATCATATCGGATGCATAACGTCCAATGGCAAACACTACATGTATACCTGTGATATGATCATGACGAGACCGACATGCTGAGCTAGGGTTTAGTAGTCTATATCACTAGATGGAATTCTATATCGGAAAGCGGGACCATTATATCCGGATATTTTATGCTGACTCTGAACCAACTCGTTTGTTCCCAAAGTTTCGCACAGAATTTGCTCTTACTCTTAAATGCCAAAATTTCGTGGAGAAGCAGCACTACCAATATTTACCTAGGCGAGAGGGTACGGCCAAAATATAGGATATAATTGATTTAGTTCGAAATTATTTTTTCGTTAAAACAAAACGTATGAAAGGACAACATGTGGATACTGATGTACAGATTTCAAATATCGAGTCATCATTTTGTTTTATAAGCATCGATTTTCATTTCAGCAAGATGATATCTGTCAAAAAGTGCACGTACAAATTAACATATTGGCATTTTGAATGCAAGCAAAATCGCATTACATCTCTACGTGACTGTGCATCGAGCTGCAAACGTAAGAATTTGTTTTATTTCATTTCTATTATTTTATCATTTGAATTAAATAAATACTAATTTTATTAAACATACAATTTTAACTATAAATCAATCATAAAGTCAGTGCAATCCATAATTATATTATTATGTCAGCTAATTTGCTAAAGTGACGCGCGCTTCGTTTAATGGGATATTGGATAAAGATCTTAAAGAAAACTAGTCCCTTTAAATCATAAAACATAAAACATATAATATTATTTTTCAATGAAAATTGAAGAAATTTAATTGTACTTATGGAAATTTTGGTATTTTCTGACATGTTTAGGTCGATTGCGCATGTCCGCACGAGCTAAAATCACGCCTTGTCTCAAGATAACTTACTTCTGAACTTAAGCGTAAAATTGATAATTACTCGTACCTTTTTAACCTTTGACAAAAATTTACGAATGCTATTATTGCATATCTGTAATCTTTCAACACGTGTTGCAAAATCATCTTTTTCGTAATTATCTATCAAAAATTACAAGTACAATAGTATCGGTGCACTGATGCTCGTGCCTTTTCCCGCTCTTTGCATTATAACGATTCATCTTTTTCTAAACAAATAACTTGCATTTGAAAATCGAGTTGTTTACTGTATTTTCCAAAAATTAAACCGTACCAAAAAAGCAAGACTTTTATAAAGGCAAAAAATCTGAAGAGTATACATACAAAAACTAACTTAAAGATAATAATAACTTTTCAAGTCATATTATAGTTTCAGTTCGAAAACTTTCAATTTTTTAAATCCTGTTTATTGCAGATTAGTTTACATGATGTATGTAAAATTGAAAACTAAACATGATTGTCTGTAACTAATCTATAATACTAAATTAACGAGGTCCAATTTGTTAGCCGGCATGACTAAAAAACGACGAATCAAAGAATTCAACTTTATATATAACTAATATAGGACAATGGTGTTGATTAAAAATTACACCAACCCGGGACCTTTTGTTTTCCACATAACTAATATTATTAATAATTAACAAGTTCCGGGTCAAATCCGAATCCGATACTAATATTATATGTCACCTGTTACCTGTTACCTAATCTGAACGTTCCACCCCTGTCAGGCGCACCACCAAACGGTGTGTTTGGGATTTGCTATAAACAGGGTCATAATCACACATGAACTTCGTCATTACACAGGAAATAACACCACTAAATACAATCGTTGTCACATGAATTTTCCGGTTGTAGTAAGAAAACCAGGACGGATTCAAACCGTGGCAGAAAGATTTTGAAAGCAGAGAAAACTGTACACCTTTTAATCAGCATGACTTTATCACATGACAATACGAAAACTAAAAATCCAGGCTTAAAATAAGGTGTAGTTATTTTAATTCAGTCACGGACACGCGATGTCGCGGGTGTGTTCTAGTATTATATATTACTACGACTTTTGATATCTGTCATCAGGGGCGGATATAGGATTTTTTTTTACAGGGGTGTGCTTATTTCAATGGATTAAATACCGCCAAGCTTAAGAGCAAATTTTTTGACGATTTTATGCTAAAAAATGATAAATTTTCCAATCAAAAGGGGGTACGCCCTCTACCCCTCCCTGAACCCGCCACTGGTTATTAGAGAGTTTAAAAGCACGATATCTGTTGTCCGGAGAAAACCATTCTCGATGACTTTTGGCGAGATGTGCACCACTCCGATCATGATTGATAAGGATCACTAGTTATCCTGTCAAAAGTCGGTGGTTCTCCTCGGGTACTCCATCTTCTTTTACCAATAAAAATGACCACCATGATATAGCCTGTGTCACGGAAAGTTATGTTGTACTTACAGAAATACACATGAATTAAAGGAGACTGTTGGTATATGTCCACGAGACAAAAACCCAAAGAACATCTGGAGGTCAAAATACAATCTAGACAATGTGTGTCTTTACAAATCGTCGCGAGCCCAAAATATATAATCAGGGACCATAAAACATTTACCATTAACATGCGGGAAATTCCATTAAGAAAACAGCAATTACAACAGAAAATGTATATAATTTGAAATAACAAAATAAATGAATATTAACTAACACCTCCATATACAGCCCATCATATGGTCTCATCAACACTGAAATGATTTAAACGTAATAAAAACGATGCTTTACAATAAACTTTATCAGGTACACTAAAGGCCCAACACTTAAATAGAAAACATTTAGTTTCGTAAGCTCCAGGATTTTGATAGAATATAACTCGTCGTTTTAATAACATTGAGTTTCCACGTCTGCAATACAATTGCAAAATTTTCAAACTGAATTTTTTTTTAATCAATATATTAATTGGATCATTTATGCCGGTGCAGAGAGCGGATATTATCACTGAGAATTTAAAATCCAGCAGCAGTGTTGGTACCGACCAGTGGTACTATTTATTAATCTATATGATACCGATTTCAGCTCTACTAAATGTGAAATAACAGCTAAAAAGTTACTTTTCTAAAGATCGATACAATTTTCACGTTAGTTGTCCAGATGAACTGTTAAAACCGCTTTTGTCAATACTCTAGGCGTGATGGGGCGGTCAAAGGCGTTCTGGAACGGATGAAGGTGGAAGTGGGTGGACAGGGGAGGCATTTTTAATGTTTATAGCAGGAACATGGAAATTCGACTCCATTTTGAACAGAAATTACAATTACACTTCATAAAAATCGCTGAAAATCGCTTTTGGATACGTAAATACATTAATTTGAATTTTAAATCTTTGTATTATATATGGCTTTCTCACGGTATTCTGTGACATAGATTAACATTAAGTAACAGCTCAAAATTTATCTCATCGGTATTTAGTAACATCTTTTCACAAAGGTTTGGAATTTTCATACAACTGCACCATACATCATGTTTTAAGAATCACTGAATATATAACGTGAATAGAATAAGATGTTGGGTATACGTCAAAGAGACAGTAACCCAACGAAAAATAAATGTCAACATCTGGGTTTTCGTCATCAGACAGGTGTGTTTACAATATGATAAACTCTTAATTGTCACAAATCTAGAAAAAAAAGTTCCCGGATTGGTCGTGCAGGTAATCAAAGCAAAAGATATACCAAAAGGATATTCTAAACTTACAAGTCGAAGAGAAACTGACAGCGCCAAGACGAAAAACGATGAAAACATATTCATTGATGAAATTCAGAATACGAACATTTTCATAGACGACATATTTATCAGTAGATAACATTAAAATAAAGAAGCAAATAAAAATAGATCCGTCTTCCTGCTTTTTGACAGCCTACAATCATTGAAAAATTGAAAAATAGAATTTTCGTACAAAAAGACGTATCTTGGTTTTCTTAAGAAATATGTTGGAAGAAAAGAATCATTTGAATTTATAAAGATATAAGAAATGACAAGAAGATATATAGAATATTCTATGAGAGTATTTTAGATGTACCTGGACGGATTTAAACAAAATATTATCAACCCCCTTTATTTTTCAATATTTTGTTTAAATCCCTTCATGTTTATATGATTAAACTCACCATTTTGTTTTAATTAAACTGAATCCGAAAATAAAGTTTTGAAGTCATTATTCAGATAAATTTTTTTAATTATACATGACTCAATTCATGTATATGAAATAGACATATTAATATTATTAAGATAGGTTACTAAAATTGTTTCGGCAGGTTTGTATATATTTGAAGAGTAATTTAAATCATGGTAAATAATTCTAACCGACCAATCACTTTTAAGTATTTGTAGATAATTTTGCAAATTATACATGATTTATTACAAAATATTGAAAAGAAGTTGAAAGCATGAGAATGTTGTTGAATGATTAGGTTTGATTAATTTATATGAATTTACCTTCATCTGAAACCCTCAAACCTAAACATTTGAAAACCAATGGTTATATCTCGAAAAAAAGCACGACGGAAGATTGATCGTAAGTATGCTTTTTTGTTCTTGACTTAACGATCAATCTTAGTCGTCAAAAAGCTTTTTTTTGAAACAGAGTGAACATCCTTAAACAGAAAAGGATGTATAAATACATAGAAACGTTACGACCTATACGACCAAATTTGACTTAAACAGAAAAGCCAAATCCATCGAAGGTCAACTTTGCATGAGGAAGTTGCAAAGCAGTCCACTAGCAGTGATATCGACCCATTGATAGTAAATGAGAATAACACTTTAAAAAGAGTATGCGTCCGATATCACTGCTAGTGGACTGTTTCCGAGGGTATCATCAGCCAAGCAGTTAGTTCTTCGGCACTGACATGATTTATGATAACTTTTTTTTAAATTCCTCGTTCAACTTGATAAATTATGAAGCTATTATGAAACTGAGGTTCGACTTCCGCATGCAAAGTTGACCGAAGCTTTTTTTATAGATTTGTCTTCGTCAGGCATGCGCAAACCAAAATATTTGAAAGCCAGTGATGTAGAATTACATAGAAACGTTAGGGGCTATAAATAACGGTAATGAATTTCGAACAGTCCATGCTCAAGTTAGCCCATCCTGATCTGTAAGAATCTGGTTCTTAGATTCTGCAAATAGAGAGTGTGACAAAAGTATTTGCAAACGTATCAAATTAATTGTCTGCTTTATCTACAATTAGTTTGTCTGAACTTGTTTAATTCATGAAAAGTTGAGATGGTTAGTAATGTAAACATAACTATCCTGCCTCTTGACTGTATATTTCTTAACGCAAAGAAAAATTCATAAGATAGAACAATATAAAAAGATACGCAAATATTATATTATGTATATTAAAAAAATACAGACGAGGTAGACATTAAAATAAGACAGTAAACAAACTGCAACAGATAATCAACAGTTAAACACTAGGGTAAACAGTGTGACCTTCAACAATAAAAAGCGCCCTTTCATGTCTATATCATACATGTATCTATGGCGTTTATGCAAGGTTTTATATCAATTTGGCAATCTATATATCTGTCTGTGTGGGTACGTTCCAGAATCCCTAGGGTTTTGGTGCAACGGGCGGAGATCACAAATAATCGCGGTTGCAACTGGTTAATGTTACTTTGAATCCTACGGATGTTTGTACGAAAACAATTTTGTCGTCTCAGTTTTTCCATGCTACAGCTGTTCTGATGAAAAGGGAGGTCTTATATTGGTCGGTGGATGATTGCCGTATTCATACAGTCTTAGTGATTATTTTGGGTTGTCTTTCCATTAAAGGGAGGTCTTATATTGGTCGGTGGATGATTGCCGTATTCATACAGTCTTAGTGTTTATTTTGGGTTGTCTTTCCATTAAAGGGAGGTCTTATATTGGTCGGTGGATGATTGCCGTATTCATACAGTCTTAGTGATTATTTTGGGTTGTCTTTCCATTAAAGGGAGGTCTTATATTGGTCGGTGGATGATTGCCGTATTCATACAGTCTTAGTGATTATTTTGGGTTGTCTTTCCATTAAAGGGAGGTCTTATATTGGTCGGTGGATGATTGCCGTATTCATACAGTCTTAGTGTTTATTTTGGGTTGTCTTTCCATTAAAGGGAGGTCTTATATTGGTCGGTGGATGATTGCCGTATTCATACAGTCTTAGTGTTTATTTTGGGTTGTCTTTCCATTAAAGGGAGGTCTTATATTGGTCGGTGGATGATTGCCGTATTCAAACAGTCTTACTGTTTATTTTGGGTTGTCTTTCCATTAAAGGGAGGTCTTATATTGGTCGGTGGATGATTGCCGTATTCATACAGTCTTAGTGATTATTTTGGGTTGTCTTTCCATTAAAGGGAGGTCTTATATTGGTCGGTGGATGATTGCCGTATTCATACAATCTTAGTGTTTATTTTGGGTTGTCTTTCCGCTATGTTAGTAAATACCAAGTGTTAAATTTTTGCTTGTTTTGATTTAATTCATTGTCTTCCTTTTTTAGTTTAGTGGGCGGAAGGCAACAGTGCTGTTATCTGACCGTGAAAATATCAACCGCTGGTGTTTTTGTCAAATATCTGAAGGTTGATAGATTCAGCTCTTCCGTCATTTTGAGCTGCATCCATCATCTCTTTTTTTTTGTTGTTTTTGTTGATGAACCGTACTTCCTTTTTTGTATTCTTTCTATAGTTGGTCGGTCCTTTCTGTGAACGGGTTGCATATGATTTAGAAAAAAACAAAATCTTGATTCAGAGGTCGTATTTACAGTGATGGATCAATTCAGGGACGACCGAAAATATGTAACCATCCAGCATTCAACAGAAGGAGCTAGAGTTCTACAACCTTTTATGAAGTATATTACTTTGATAGAGTTGCACAATATAAGTAAGCATGGGCAAGTTGCAGACTCTTTGACGTATACCCAGATGTCCCTTTTATTCATCAAAGAAAAGCCATATACGACCAAATACCATATTTCTTATGTCCTTGAGCAAGCACTTTCCTTGAGTATCCGTGAGTGCATTTGTCTTGATTGTCCGTGAGTGCATTTTTAAATATCACCGTTACATTTATCTGGTACTGCCTCGTAAACATGTAGTTCTCAAACCTAAGAATCAGTTTCAGGGAGGAATATTTTAAAAACCGTTTTCTGCATTTGACAATGAAACTGGTCCATGCAATTCATCGAATATAACCAACATATGAAATCTTTCCTCCAAACCATCACTCGTTGCATTCATTGAATATGTCTTGGGTTTTGTGTCCTCATGTTTTCTCGTTCACGCTAAATTATTTCTCTCGATCTACAGTACAAGTCTGGTTAAAAGCAATCGTAAGTTTTGACAAAAAGGTGGGGTGAATCGAAAATGTATAGTTATTTAGACTCCTAACTATTTCCTCTTCAGCGAGTGTGATACTATAGAAATGCTTTTCCTAATAATGGTCTACCCAAATGGACAGGTGCAATGTACTAGCGTATTGTCTGCTAAAGTGTGCCACTTTTTTTTCTAGCCGATTTGCGCCAACTATTTGCTAGCCTCGGCTGAGTTTCGCCAGTTTTTGATTAACTCAGGTGCGCTACAGTCGCTTTTGCTAGCTGAGCGTTTAACCTTCCCACAGCCGTATTCTAAACACCTTGAAAATTAAGAGCGTTTAACCTTCCCACAGCCGTATTCTAAACACCTTGAAAATTAAACTACACTGTCAAACTACATGACAACAAAACGAATACATATAAAAATGAAAACAATTATTGAAAATTCAAAATTTTGACAACTTGAACTGTTACAAAAAAGTATTTTAGGATTTCACGTGACAACTAATTTTGCCTTACTAATAGATTAAAGATAAATGTTATACGAGAAGTATTGAGGCTAGGGGAGTAAGATGCTCAATCTTTGAAGATATTTAATTTGAATATGATAGAATTTTAATTTAATACATGTATACAACTTCCATTGTTAGGCTAATCATCTATAATAGGTGATCAAGCTTTTTTTCGTAAAAAATATTAGATTTTAAAACAATTTAATGGAAGCGCCAAGAATGTAAAAAACAGTCTAATAAAAACATAATGTATTCCAAAAAAGCATTAACTGTCTAACTAGAATTTCATGAAGTCTCGTTATCATGCAACATGTCTCGTAAATCTCCGAGATTATCACACTGCATTCAGTTTATAAAATATCCGTATTCAAACTTATTTTAATTTATAATTAACTCTACAAAACTGAAGCTAGTTCGAACAAAGTCGATTCTGACAGGGGATAAATTTTACATGGAGCGGTGACAAGAAAATTAAAGTGTTGGCTTTTAGGGGTATGATTAAAGATGATATTTGATCTACCCACGTGGAGAGGGCGTGGTCGGTGATGAGCAGGTGATACAGTTCCCTATTTTACAAACAGGGAACGCAGAAAATTAACTCTTGTTTGGAATAGGAAAAAAATCGTAAAATGGAAATTCGCATTCTGCATAAAATCATGCATTTTATTAAGACAATTTCAAACACATGCCAGCTAATTATATTTCTTTCAAATTTTAATTTATGAAATGCACATTAACATCTGATAAATGGGATCATTGGTTAAAATAGCATGACAGCAAATTATAATAGTTAATTTTTATTTTGAAATATTCAGTTTGAATGGCCTTAATCTTTGCCGTTTTGTAGAATTTGCTGAAACAAAATGAAAAAAAAATTTTATTATATATATATTATTTTACTTTGCTATGGCTATGGCTGTTGGATTATTTTAAAACATCAATTAAGATCACTGTTGTACAGCCTTTGCCCTAATAGGCCTTTTAAGGGAATGGACATTATTCATATTGTATCTTGTAAATTGTTTTCTGTGATAAAATCAGATGATAATTTAGAATTTATTACAAAACCAAATGATTAATATAAAAAATGATGTCACCCTCAACGTATGCTATAAATACTTTGTCCGGGGACTTGGGACAGGCAAAGGGCATTTAGCTTGGGATAGATGCATCTGGGTGATCAAAACCGGACACTAATTTAACAGCCCATGATATACCCAATAGTATCATGTTTTTGGTGAGGTTTGCGTTGCTCAATCTTAAGTTGTAATTATGTGCCTGTCCCATGCCAGGAACCTGGAGTTCAGTGCATTGTTGTCGCCGGTTCATGTCTGTCGTATTTGTTTTTCGTAAATTTTTTTGTTATAAATTAGCCCATAAGTTTTCTCAATTGATTTTGTTTCATATATTTCAGGTCGCGTCCTTTTATAGCCGACTATACGGTATGGGGTTTTATCATTGTTGAAGGCCATACGGTTGCCTATAATTGCTGACATCCACTTCATTTGAATTTTGGTGGATAGTTGTCTCAAATATATAGTGTCCAGTTTTTTGTTAGGTTCGTGTTGCTGAATCATGAGTTTTTTGTGTTTTGTTGTCTGTCTTTTCGTCATTTTTCGTTTGCTGGGATGTTTTTTCCGATTTAAGATTTTTGGTAATCCCCTGTGTATCTCCTTGTTCTGAAGAAGAAAAAAAAAAACAATATTCTATCTGTGACAATTACAGACTCTCGTGAGCAGAAACATAATAAATAACTGATACAATAATATGTCAGCAGTTATGAAAAAACACTCCTAAAGTCTGTTTTGGTAAATATATTCCCGGAAACAATCTACTGTAGATTTTAAATATTAAATTTTAGACCGATTTAATACGTTCAAAAGAAATCGAAGATCGGACATGTCTTCTTGTGTGAGTATAATCGCATCCCAAAAGCTGGTTTAAAGTCAAAATTTTTAGCAAAAAAATTCACAAACAGTTATTTGGGTTAATGATATGGATAATAATTATTTCATAACTTTGTCACACAAGAATTTTTGGAATCGAATGCACGCAATTTTCCGTTCATTTCTGAGGTAAAATCCAGACAAATTTCAAACGTATCTTGAAGAGAAATTCACAAAGAGATAGAAGTAAACAGGAAAACAACCGGAGGATGTAAACGATTACAGATCCGCAACCGTACGGCCTTTAATAATGAGCAAACTCATACCGCATACTAAGCTATAAAAGCATGAAACAATTTGAAAAAATTCAGAATAGAAAAAAAAAAAACAAAGGCTTTATTTATCTGAAGAATAAAGGAAAAACAGTTATGACAGTCAGCAAATACATTGTATTGGATTAAAGGCTCCTGACTTTTGACAGGCACAAATAGAATGTGGCAGGGTTAAATATGTTTCCCTCTATCAACAGACAGTGGTGTAACAGCTCAACATAAGAACATACAAATCAGTTGCAAGGACTAATCAGATCGGTAGTAAAAACTTAAACAACTTACACGAAGACAAAAGATACAAAATACGCAGTTTTTGGCATGCATTGGTGAATTGCAATAGTAATAATTTCGCTCTAAATAACAATATCATCATCAAATGCAATATTTTGACCTGATGCGAAGCTGTTTTAAAAATATAAATCGTCTATGTATGAGGATCTAGATTTTTTCTTGGGAGGGGGTCCTTCATTTCTGTTTTCTTTAATTTTTTAGGTAATTTTCTCCATTCTGTATACTTTTTGTCCTTTATTCTCTATTCTTTATATTTCAGCACCTCATTATTCTCTATTCTTTATTTTTTTTGATATTTTTTCTCTATTCTTTATATTTTTGCCCATTATTCTCTATTCTGTAAATCCCCATTCACACCCTCATGTATGCATGAACACATGGCATCTACACCAAACACTTTAATAGGAAGACAACTACAACCAGTGACGAAATTCTCCCTTCCGGAGCACCTGAGATCACCCCAGGTTTTTGGTGGGGTTCGTGTTGCTTAGTCTTTGGTTTTCTATTTTGTGTTTTGTGTACTGTCGTTTGTCTGTTTGTCTTTTCTTTTTTATAGCCATCGCGTTGTCAGTTTATTTTCGACATACGAGTTTGAATGTCCCTTTCATACCATTCGCCTCTCTCTTGAGTCTTCATTCATCACCAAAGCTGTGGTTGGAATCAATGAAAAAACATAAGATTAAATATAAACATAACATGAGCAATTAAAATCATTCCCCGTAAAATGTTTTATGTATATTGGTATTACAGAATACAAACAAAAAAATCACGGCTCCAGGCGAAACAGTTGTATATAGCACGGTATAGAAAAGCGTGCAATTTTTCATCCACATATTAAAAATAATTTATCGTTTCCTGCTCGCACACTCTAATAGCAGGAACTGTACTTTAAAACTGTTCGAAAATACACTAGTGGTGGACTTTAACTGCAAACGGAAGAAGAAGACCGATTTTAGATAACAATGTCAATTGTTTAAGACAAGTACTAACTTAATCTTGTTAGATTTGTTAATATTAATATTGTAACAACTAAGATTCAGTCATTATCATTATATTATCATAATATCATTATTATCGTTATTCACATTATTTTTATATTATTATTATTGGTCAAATGAATATTAACTTACCATTTATACCATAATCCTCGCGTCTTAATATCTGCGGTAAAATTGAGCATATAAATAACATAATATTTATAATAATAATATCCTTATTTAAATTATATTGAATTTCTATAATACTAGTACTGAAATTCTTCATTAATTTCAAAAACTTTGTAGTGGAATTACATTAATCAAATTCCTGGACGGTACTAGAATAAGTAATTGTAAACCAACTGACTAATTTACAAAAGAAAAAAAAGAAAATATTACAACTATCAAGAAGGAAAAATAAAAATAAAGTAAGGGAAAAAAGTCGTCCGTGTTCTTTTTTTTTCTCTCTTTTTTATGATGTGACATTCCATGTTTAATTCAGTATTTCTTTTTTAAAACACAGAAAATTTAAGTTTAAGTATATTCCCACCAAGTTCCTATGACATTACATTTTGGTATTTTAAAACATTAAAATATTGTTTACTAGCAAAACCAATGTTCTTCGCCACAAGAATGCCTCATTGTACAAAGACACTAGTAAAGAAAGCCTCTAAACTAAAGAAAGAGAATTACATTGCTTTTAATGGCTTCATAATTATTCTAAATAACGTCGTTAAACTTAAATCATTACTGATTAGTTTGTTTGGGAAAGTTTAAGAAAATTATTGAGATTAGACTTTAATGATTGAAGGGTTATACCAAAATAAATATACGCTGTCCGATCGTTTAAGTAGCGTTCGTTGGAATTTATGGTGTAACCCTTAGTTTAATGGTTCAAAAGGTGATTAGCTGGGGTGCGTTCGCTTTGTCAACGTCTATTGTATCATGAACTGAATAATAGCAATTGTCCTTAATAGACTATTATTTACCATACGGTCAGACATAAGCTATAATAATACATAAAACTCGTTTACCAAACACAATATTGTAATTTTCACCGCAACTTTTGATTTCTGAAATCGATCTGTTTAAACTTTCTTAACTTCTAAAGATTATGTTTAAATTGTCCGCAATTTTTAATTTTTCAATGAACTGAACCAAAAGATATTAGTTAATAAATTTTACGATAGCATATTATGTTTACAATCAAAGAATGAATGCAATGTGATACTTTGATTTTTTTAAAATGTTTTTGTGTTTATCAATTTTTCTTAAATTTTGTTGCTCTTTAAAGGATCATGAAACCAAGAAGACAACGCCGAACAGAATTCCGTGAAGCTGCTGGTTCGTCTAATTCGAAGATTTTGGATACCAGTTTTAGTTTTAACGAAGAATTATTATACTATTTTTGTTAAACATACATTTAATAGGAAATTGTATAATTTTGGATAAATCATTTGTATTTAAATAGAAGTAAACGAATAAATTGAAAATTGCAGACAGTTTACACCATCATAATTGAGATATTTTCCATATCATCTTGTTATTTGGGGTGTTCATTTTCACATAATCTCCTTCTACTGAATGCAAAATTCACATGTTCCTTCTTTGAAAAAAGTATGATCTGTATCAATGATCATCAATTATTTCTGTATTTGAAAATAACAAGATACAATTACTTTTCCCAATTTTTAACAAAATCATTCAGATAAACATGTCAACGATAAAAACACGAAAAGGTATACTGTATTTTATGCAAATACATGTATGCGTCACTATATATATAGCTTGTCAAAAGTATCGATATGCAGGTATATTTAGTAAGTGTTAAAGATATTACTAAAATGTATTATATAGTGTAGTTTCTTATAACACATAATTAAAAAAATCAAAACGAAAATGGAAAATTAGCGGTAATTATACCCCGTCAATAACAAAGGGTCAAAATTAAATATTACACAAATCAAATTTCAAATTACAAAAATAATCGTACATTTTCGATTTTTTTCTCCAGAATTTATCACAAAATGTTTTTGTTAAATGAAAAAGTTACACGATATAATTTCAAAACGTGATGATAAATCTACTTTGACGTGTAATAAACAAGCGAGTACCATTTTGTATTTGTGTATTTTATTTTGTCCTATATGTTCGCTAGTCAATTCTTTTCTATAGACGTATACCCATATCTCCTTTTGGTCATATGTAGATCGCCTGGTCTAATTTTATTTTATCGAGTCAACATTTGGTAATGCAGTGTTTCTTCTGCTTGACAGCAGATACACCGAAAGGTTTTGTGCTGGGTTTTCCTGTAGAAAGATGTTCAAAAGTGCGCATCGGGCAAGACCCGCCCACCAAAAAAAACCCCAAAAAACACAAAATCGATTAGAAAAAAAAAAAAAAAAAAAAACACATACAATACCTATGACCATTCAACAACTGTGTTGGTTGCATCCGTTTCTTCTACAATCTTTTCATGAACATATGAAATTCATATATGCAAGGCTTTAATTTTAACATTTGTTAACATAATACTCAAAGACTACAGAAAGTTTCAATCAAATATGGATTAATACAAGTAGGAGGTTTGGCTAGCTATAAAACCAGGTTTAACCCGCCAATTTTCTTGGAAAATGTCTGTACCAAGTCAGGAATATGGCAGTTGTTTTGTCCCTTGTTCCGTTGATAGATAGAAGTTGATTTTGTCAGTTTTTATGGACTTCCCTTTTTTGTATTTGCCAAGGAGTTCACAATTTTTTTATACTTTTTTTTCGAACAAATCAGCCTAAAGGGAATGGACAATGCTGACTACTGATGATGGTCTGGATGGGGTTTACAGAATATACAGCATAATGGGCATAAAGTAGAAAATAAAGGGCAAAACAAAATAAAGAATGGAGAAATTAGACCAAAAAATAGAAAGAGTAAGAGAATAATTGGTTGCTTAAATATAAAGAATAATGGGCAAAAAGTATAGAGAAAAATGGCATAAAATTTAAGAATGTATAGGAATGAATAACCGCACATCCAGACTCTAAATGACAATAGAACTATAATGTGAGTCGCATAATGGATGATAAATCAAAATCTGCTTATTTCGTATTTAACATCTGATCAATTTTTGAAATAGAAAATCCCATGAAAGCAAAAACAACATCAATAAAATTGAGAATGGAAATGGGGAATACCTAACTATCACCTAATACGGTCAATCCATCCCGAAAACAACAACAATACCTACCCATCGCCTAATACGGTCAACCCATCCCGAAAACAACAACAATACCTACACATCCCCTAATACGGTCAACCCATGCCGAAAACAACAACAATACCTACTGATCCCCTAATACGGTCAACCCATCCCGAAAACAACAACAATACCTACCCATCCCCTAATACGGTCAACCCATCCAGAAAACAACAACAATACCTACCCATCCCCTAATACGGTCAACCCATCCCGAAAACAACAACAATACCTACCCATCCCCTAATACGGTCAATCCATCCCGAAAACAACAATACCTACCCATCCCCTAATACGGTCAACCCATCCCGAAAACAACAACAATACCTACCCATCCCCTAATACGGTCAACCCATCCCGAAAACAACAAAAATACCTACACATCCCCTAATACGGTCAACCCATCCTGAAAACAACAATACCTACCCATCCCTAATACGGTCAACCCATCCCGAAAACAACAACAATACCTACCCATCCCCTAATACGGTCAACCCATCCCGAAAACAACAACAATACCTACCCATCCCCTAATACGGTCAATCCATCCCGAAAACAACAATACCTACTCATCCCCTAATACGGTCAACCCATCCCGAAAACAACAACAATACCTACTCATCCCCTAATACGGTTTACCCATCCCGAAAACAACAACAATACCTACCCATACCCTAATACGGTCAACCCATCCCGAAAAAAACAACAATACCTACACATCCCCTAATACGGTCAACCCATCCCGAAAACAACAACAATACCTACCCATCCCCTAATACGGTCAACCCATCCCGAAAACAACAAAAATACCTACCCATCCCCTAATAAGGTCAACCCATCGCGAAAAAAACAACAATACCTACCCATCCCCTAATACGGTCAATCCATCCCGAAAACAACAACAATACCTACTCATCCCCTAATACGGTCAACCCATCCCGAAAACAACAACAATACCTACCAATCCCCTAATACGGTCAACCCATCCCGAAATTAACAACAATACCTACCCATCCCCAAATACGGTCAACCCATCGCGAAAACAACAATACCTACACATCCCCTAATACGGTCAATCCATCCCGAAAACAACAACAATACCTACCCATCCCCTAATACGGTCAACCCATCCCGAAAACAACAACAATACCTACACATCCCCTAATACGGTCAACCCATCCCGAAAACAACAACAATACCTACCCATCCTCTAATACGGTCAACCCATCCCGAAAACAACAACAATACCTACCCATCCCCTAATACGGTCAACCCATCCCGAAAACAACAACAATACCTACCCATCCCCAAATACGGTCAACCCATCGCGAAAATAACAACAATACCTACACATCCCCTAATACGGTCAATCCATCCCGAAAACAACAACAATACCTACCCATCCCCTAATACGGTCAACCCATCGCGAAAACAACAACAATACCTACACATCCCCTAATACGGTCAACCCATCCCGAAAACAAGAACAATACCTACACATCCCCTAATACGGTCAACCCATGCCGAAAATAACAAAAATCTGCGCAACAAAAAGGTTGTTTCATTGCTACATTTATGTGATTTTAATTCATGCACAGTGTAAATTCTAGACTAGTCTATATATGATCTAAATATTTTATCAAATTTCTCCGGAATCAAAAGGCCATGTTCAGATGAGTGGAATTTGGACATCAATTCCCTTTACAGTAGTAACATTTTGTGAATTGTCAAACACATGGCTTTTTATATTTAGTGCGCAAAAGTACAATCAGGATCAGGAATGAGAGGATAAAATGTATGTCGTGCAATCACAATATCATTTAAAGAATATAGAAATTGATGTTGTCATACACATTGTTATTATATTTGGTATAGATGAAGACAACAGGAACTGTATAACTGTAGTATACAATAGATAATGCTGGTCTGTTATTAGACAATAAACCGTTTCAGTTGTACTTTTAAACGCAGTGTGACTGATGTTTATTTATATGTATGTTCAATCATTAATTTTTGCGATTTTTTTTTTATGAAAGACGTGTGACCAATATCTCTTGTTTTTGTTTTACTCATAGATTGAAAATCAAAACACTGTTTAAAAACCACTGGGATTTTAATATTCATATAATATTCCAAGAGATATGGTATGATTGCCAATAGTACAAGTATCCATTAATTATCAAAGGGAAGATGCGAACAATGTATGGTCATCTTACGGTCTTCGACAATGATCAAAACCCATTTCGGGACAAACATGTCTGTGAGAGACCCCTCCCCTCCCCCCAAACACACACACGCTTTTACCTGGAAAAGCTGTATGACAATACAACATAAGAACATGAAAAGCCTTAATTCATCAAATCGGAACTGTACACAAAAATAAAACTTTTAAGACGATGGAAGATTTAGACCTTGACATTAGAGAACTTTGACCTGTCCATTTCTAACGGCCGTAATCTCCAAGTGTCTTTTGGTTTTTGTTTGTTTTTTTTATCGTTGATTGTTGTCTCGTTGGTGTATACCTCACATCTTCACTGTGTATCATCACCACCGGATATAGGTACCCTTGACCTGGTTCTCTGTTCATTGTCTAAGAAAAACTACATTACTGTACATATACCAACATATAGGTACCCAGGTAGCTGCTATACGCTGGTATAATATGTCTACAGTAATGTTGTTTTTCTTAGACAATGAACAGAGAACCAGGCTAAGGGTACCTATATCCGGTGGTGATGATACACAGTGATCTTCTTGTATTAAAAAAAAAAAGATCTTCTTGTATTAATATCAACAGAGTTTAAAAAAATACATATAACCAAAATCAATATATACAATTCAAATTTTATATGTTCTTGCCAATCATTTTTGCAATTTAAAGTGTCTATCTATCTTTTATGATAATTTGCATCTAAAGACACCCTTAATCAAACCTGAGTTAAACGTTTATAAATATTCCCAATTGTGGTAAAATGGTAACATTTTTAAAATCTTAAAGAACTCTATGTCACATCGAGTTCATTTTCTTTAAGTCTTCCAGTTTTTACTAAAATACAAGTTACCACGGGTTTTTGAGGCAAGAATTGACCCGAACTTTGTATATTGCTATATTGCTACACGTGTAATCCTCCTGCAATTATATATTACACACAAACGGGACTTTCATAAGTTGTATTATTGCATTTTAAAAAATAGAAACGCACTGACGAAGCATGGTCATTTGTTGTGCAGCCGAAATATTTGTCTATACGATATTTGTTCATCTCGCATTCGGACATGATTATCTTTTATCAGTATTGTTGCACAAATCCCTAAAGTCGTGTAATGTTTTCCTGTATGTGCAGAATAGTGTGCTTTACATCTAGAAGGAAATTCTTATGACAGACGAAATCAGACTGTCATTCAGTCTCCATACTTTTGTTTTAAGTCGTTTCCTTTTCTGGACTTCCATGCATAGTTTTAGTTTTGACAATTTATTTCTTTAGCAATACATTTTTACTCCACTATATATACACATGAGATCTGTGATTTCACAATATAGCTTCCACAAGTAAGTGAATCTAAAAAAAATTGAATGGTTTAATAAGATTAGATCAAATTCTTAAAAAATGCGGAATGCCGAGTACGTGAGATTGCAGCACACCAGAGACATATAATACATATATTATATGTCTCTGGGCACACTGATACATGAGAAAACATACTTTTTTGATAAAACTAAAGCAAAAATCTGGCAAATCTATTGATCACTTATTAGTTTTAAAGATCAAAAAGCGGAGAAGAGACAAGAAAATGTATATTTTTACCTAGTTCATACTATTATATGGAGTTTATTGTTGTAATTATCAATTATGTAAATCAATTGTAACTGATCTTTATGCCCTTCATAGGCTCTGTAATTTGGGAAATAAAAATATTCTATATATTCTATTCTATTCTATGGAGCACATCGTAAATTGGACAAAGGGGAATAACTTCAGATTTTCTTTGTGACCTTTTTTCTTTTTGATATGACATCTTGCAATAAAATGTAATACGGTCAACTAATCTCTTAATATTAAAGCATTCTTTTGTAATTGATTAAAATGCCTTTTCTTGACCCTTTCACTTAAGAGTCAGATTTTATTGAAGGATCAGACCTGGGAATAGTATTCTTAACACTCATATTATGTCCCAGATCAGACCAAGATCCTGTCATTGACACATGCTGTTGAGTACAATCACAACATCGACCTTGGAAGGTCAAATGTACTGGTTGCCGGTGTGAATTCACCTTCGTTTAAAGTATCATTCAATTACATTACCAAGTAACCAGATGAAAACAAAAAAATGGGGGGAGACGAATTAAGATTTGTCGTGCCCAATTGGAAAAAATATGGGCCAGCAGTTGAAAATGTTCCCATTTTAAAGGATTATCAAGCTAAATTAGCTAAACAAGGTTTAAAAGATCCATGGATCAGGTAAATTTTAGCAATAGGAAAGGAAAAATGACGGAATACATCTTCATTTTCCTAAAAAAATCAGTAATTTTTACTACTAGAAAACTTATGATAACTCAGATTATCACAATAATATATATAAACGATTCTTGTAAGGTTAGGGAGCGTCTCAGATTTGATTTCTAGTGGGAGGTGGATTATGAAAATTTTAAACGTGCTACCTAATCCTAAGGTCAAACTTGACACAACTTAATGAACTTTGTTATAGTAACATGGTAAGTTATACACCTTATTGCTATTTGTCCTCGATTACTGGACATCACTAAGGTTCCGGTAAAATTTTGACATCACAATAGAAAATGTCTGATGCCACAAAGGAAAAGTGATCAGAGTTCTCGAAATCTTTTTTTGCCTGGTGGTCCTTGAAGAAAATATGCAGGTCCTCATTATCATAAGTATTGCAAATTACCAAAATTGTGTTGGTCCTTCCCAAAAATGTGGTGGTCAAATCCCTAGGACCACCACTTATCGAGAACTCTGAGTGATTGTTATATGACGTCAATAGTTCAAGCATGTGTCTCAGATTCCCAAATAGTGATAAGGTCTGTTGTTGGTGTTGTATAACTTGAGATATAAAGGAAGTCTAACTGGTTGAGTTCATGTAGTTAGGGAAGATCTTTTTTGGCTCAACAGGTTAAAGCACTGCCTTTACAGCCCGAAATTCAGGGTTTCGAATCCTGCTGGTACCATCCATGGATTTTCACAATATTGTTTATACATACTATAAAGATGTAAGTAGCTGGCTTAGTGAGAACTGTTAGGCTCCCACAACATGCACAATCACAAAGGGCCAAGCATAAGTGAGCTTTTCTCATCACTTGGCGTCAGTCATCGTCGTCCCTAAACTTTTGCAAAAATCTTGTCTTCTGAAACTACAGGGCCAAATTTAACCAAAGTTGGTTACAATCATCATTAAAGTATCTAGTTTATATTTCTTATTAAAAAAAAAATTATCAGCAAGACAAGATCTACAAATAAGTCAACATGCCGGCCGAAATTCAGACAACTGCAAAAAATATACTTTAATACTTATTAAAGTTATTGCCCTTTAATGATGTTTTTGTCTAATACATGTATCTTGACAACTGTAATAGATAGATAGAAATTTCAAACAGCAAAAATGATCAGCAAGACAACATCCACAAATTACTTTATGGACAAATTCTTCAGCCAACGTGTATTTGGAGTTACTGCTTTTTAATGTTTTTTATGAATATTTAGTGTTTTTGTCTATTATCTTGAAAACTACATGTATAATAGATAGGTAGACAACTTTCGATAGCAAAACTGATCAGCAAGACCAGATCTACAACTAAGTCAACAGGGCTGAAATAGTCCGTCAACTCATTATTGGAGTTATTGCTCTTTAATGACAATTTTTACCAGTTTTTAGCATTTTTGCATATATCATGAACATGTATCTTGAAAACTATAATAGATAGAAATTCATAGACACTTTAAATAACAAAAATGATCAGCAAGAAAAGAGCTTCAAATAGGTCAATATGGTTGAAAATGCCCGTAGACCTAGGTGAGCGACACAGGCTCTTTGGAGCCTCTAGTTTTCTGTTTAAAAGAATATTTACCCAAAGTCAGTTCGTGTAAAAAAATTATTTGAGAAAAAACTTCATGTATGACTGCAGTATGAATGTTTTACAGTAACTGGTCCTTGACTAGTACATTAAATCATAATAAATTACTATTTTGATTTCTTTCATAGAGCCTGTTATTCATTTGACGGTTGTTGCTATACGTCATATTTGTTTTTGGGTAAAGATTGCATGAAATGCAATCAAAACCCTATGGTACTGACTTTATATCTTCCAAGGTTTATCACTACTTTTGATATACACAAAATATAGTGCATTGATCATAACATTCTATACATCCTATCCATGAACATTTCTCGAAATTTATCAATGAAATTATTTATAGATATACATGAGGAAAAATTCAGTATTGGGAAAAATGAGACAGTTGTCAATAAAGTGATTTTTGACTGCATGCTTTACCTTTTTATAGTGAACAAGTGTGCAATACATTATATATACATCAAGGATATAAACTTGATAAAACTGGGCCAAAAGGTAAAAAGAACAAATGTCTAACAATCTTTGTTTTCAAAATTGCACAAAAGTTCCAATTGAAATTGTGACATTTTCAGTTGAAGTTGTTATAATTCATTCTAACAAGGTAAGTAGTTCCATTTCAATATAGTGAAAGTTGGTTTTTTGACAGATAATATGGTAAATTATCTGTGCATTAACAAAAATAAAATCAGGTGGGAATAAGCTTTAATTTTGTCCAAACAATAATACGTTTTGTACGTAACCAGTAGTGTCCATTGAAAGGGCAATCATTTGTATACATTTGCGATGAAACGTGATCAGACAGTGAATTCGATTTGTGTTTATATTAAAAGTAACTATGGAATGAGTTATATTTGAAAAGCTGAACAGGTGGTCCGTTAAAATTGATGAGAAATCAGGATTTTATGTTGAAAAAGAATTTGTCGTCATCAAATTACGAACAGAACGTTGGTCGGTTATGTAGTCATCAATCTATTTGACGCCGCGAAAATGTAGTAAAATCTATTGTTAGAATGGAATTCCCAAATCGTCACGCAAAACCGTGTTCCTTTACAGAAATGTGTGACGTAGTTCGCAAAAATGTGTTGTCGTCTCAATTATGGTGGACCGTGACGAACGACACGGGTAAGTCATATCTCTTATTTTACCAGATTTTCTTACTTTAAAGATAATTGTGAGCAAAGATGATTAAAAGACACTTTCTAAGCACATGTATCGGTATTTTTGTGTTTAAAGAAATGGCTATTAAACTGTTATTGTCATAAAAACTTAATTCTAGTCACCGAACATTTTCCAAAGCCTTGAAGTCCCGTTGTAGTCTTGTGTTACGAACACATCCACGTTTGATGTTTATGATGCACAACTGTTATGACAGTTCGATAATTTTCTGTTCAACCCTTAAAACCTCTGCATAATTAATTGTGCATGTCCCTTATAAGAGAAAACCGTTGTTTCTCATTGATATGTTTATGTTGCGTTCGTAATTTTGAACCCAAAAAATCACGTCCCTTTGTTACGAACAGTAGATGGTAAAGCATTATACCGTCGGAAGCTTAATGTAAGCCAATTCATTTTATAAGAAAATACATTATCATATATTTCAAAATGATTAAAGAGACATGAGCAATGGAAAGTTGATGTATTTTTCCTAAACCAGATTTCTGTTTCGTTCGTAATCATGACCACAATTTTATCAGGATTTTAGTGTCATTTGTTTTGAACAACATTAACGAGTAATATCTTTATATCAAAGTTGTTTTGAGGATTATATGGATAGATTAATTTTACATCAGTGTTGTTTTGATAAGTACCTGGTAGGTTTATGCTACATTAAAATGCACTCGAGTCTGAACATAACGATACTGTAATGTTCATAACAAGGACAACACATTTTGTTGTCCTTGTTATGAACAGAACAGTTTTTACTAATTTGGGATTTTTTAACTTGTGTGGCGAAATACCAAAGCAAACAGTTCCAATGATGAAAGTACAAAAATAGAAAGGCAAAAAAAAATCTTTTTCATACAGGAAGTTGTCTTCATTTCAATTTCAATTTTTGTTTTGTTTTGTGTGTAACAACTGGATACTAAATAATAGTGTCTTTGTGATTTGAACAACACAGACATAGATGAATTTCAATTTCAAAATATTTATTTTAATATTAATTTCTATACAACCAAAGCTGTAAACACGAAACAAAACAATGCTTTCTATCATCATGTAAAAAGGCACAATTTAATTTATAGCAGCGATTAATTATGTTTTTGTTTTGTTCATAACAATTGAAACCAGATTTGGGTTCCTTCATTATGAACAAAACATAAATTTGTTTATCAGAAGAAAATCAATTTATTTGTAGTTTGGAAGGTGTGCAAAGAGAAAACATAAGTACACATGGTGTTACAGTAAAGAAATAATTAATCCACATGCTTAAAATTATTGATTACAAAAAAAAATTGTGTTCGTAACAAATGACTACTACAAAAATTGTTCCTGGTTATGAACAAAACTAAGCAAAAAGATTATTATTTTAATAGACATTTAAATAACAAATTTAATGAAATTTTTTTCAAAGAAAAGTCAGTTGTATAAACATTAAAAAAACAACATGAAGGAAACTATTTTGATTACGGTAAGTTACAATAGTCTGTTTTGTTCATAACAAAGACAACAATTTGTTTTTATATTAGTAAGTAAGCTTGCACACATGTTTATTTTGGTATCATACATGTAGAGAATTTCAGTATTGGGCACATAGCTGTGGGTGACACCATGGTAGGGACTCCAGTGGAGGTTCCAATTCTGTTGGAAAAGTGAGGATTTTGTCTGATAATGCAATTTTATTACTTTTTCAGTGTTTTATGTAATTCAAGACTCTTATAAAGGTTTCAGAAAGAAACATTAACACTTAAATGATGAGCCAGGCATTTTTCATTGGCAAGAAGGGTGTTATTTCATAGTATTGGTATGAAACTAAACTGGAAATACTTTTTCTTAGCTTAAAAATATTGAAAAATGGGAAAATATCTTAATCATTTAATGAATGAAATTTGTCTAAAAAAGCCACTTTTTGGATCTTCCCAAAACATTGTTTTATTCTGATGTCTTCTGGATGGTCTATTATGGCTAACACCTGACATTTTTTGGTACTTGCTTTCTTAAACTACATATAACCTATTTATATGGCAGCTTTTTTACCCTAAGAGGAAAATTCATAAAATTCAAATTCATCAATATGCATGATTTAATGGTTTTAATTTTTAATTTAATTTTCAGATAAGTATGATGGATCCTGTGAAAGATTTTAATCTGCGTCCACGACAGGCTTGTTACTCTTCTATGACTGTTGTTGAGAAATCAAAGACAAAACCACTGACATCAGCTGAAAGATCTAGAAGATTTAGAGACAAATTGAAGAATGATCCAACCTTGTATCAAGCATACAGAGAATTTGAAACTGCCAGAGTATCGGCATATAGGCAGAACATGTCTGAAGATAAAAAAAAAGAATATAATGAGAAAACTAAGATCAGAATGACAAAATACAGAGAAAAGAAGAAAATGGATGGTGGTTCTTCTACACATTCAAAACCAAAGAAGCCCGTCACCAGAGCAGAGAGGGAGCTACAGAGGGTAAAATGGCGGGAAGCCAAAAGAATCTCCCGTTTAAACATGACAGGACAGAAAAGGAGAAGAATAAATGAAAAAAGAAGAGCTACATACGCAGACAGAAAACAAAACAAGAATGTACAAAAAAACACCAAAGATGACAGTACCTCAAGTTTTAACTCAGATAGTGCAAGAAGAAAAGCAGTGTCTAGGATAAAGTCGCGTATGCCATCATCGCCCAGGAAGTATTCCATTATAGTATCGTCTTTGATCAGTAATGTAACACCAAGAAAACAAAAGGCCTTAAAAGAAAACTTGATCTGCACTCCTGATGGAAAAAAGAGATTGAAATTCTATGATGAAACATATGATGATCTTCATAAAAGGTTAAATAAGATTAAGACAAGTAAGAAAAAGAAAGATATCCTGTTAAAAAGAACTGTAGCACATCTTTTGACCAAATCTGCCATTAGAAACATTCATAACAACCAAAAAAGGAATTATGACCGATTTGGACTATCAAGAAAGATCATGAAAAGCAATGCTATTAACAATTTTGAAGATTTAAATGCTAGGAAAAAAAGGAAAGACGCCTTCAATGCAGAAAAACTTAATTCCATTGAACAATACTTTTCGAGGTCCGATTATGTCAGGCCATTGCCCTGTTTATCTCTAGCTGGAAAGGATGCAAAAGTCAAGAATGTTATGGAGTGTTCCCTGAAACGAATTCACATGGAATACAACTCTGACAATACCCCTATCAGTTACAGCAAATTTGTAAAATTGAAACCAAAAACTGTATTACCTATGTCAAAGAGTAAATTTATAAACTGTTTATGTGAGTATTGTGTAAACATCGAATTAAGCATAGATGCTTTGAGGTCATTTACAAGTAGGCGAGACAGGAAACTGAAAATGAGAACAGACCACATGAAGCAACTGAAAATGAAAACCAGAACGAGAACCAACAACCTGCTGTAACAGATGTACAGGAGAATGAAACTGTAAAGGATACAGATGATGGGACTGTAATTATCATAGAAGAAAACACTGAATCAGATGAAAATATAATAATTGTAGAAAATGGTATTCAAGAAATACCAATAAACATTGATGAAAATACTATAGAACATGAAGGAATGGAAGAAGTCATAAATTTGCCAGCAAATGAAGGAAATGATAATGCGAATAACAGAAATGGGTTTTAGAGACAAATTTCAGCTATCAAGCTCTACCTTATGTGAAAAGACAATTTGACCTATAAGAAAATTTGTATCGATAGAAAATGCGTACACTGTGGAACACACAAACTGGATGAGAAGCTGTTGCCTTTTCAGAACTTTTTTGATGATAATATCAAATGGGCATCATGGGAGAGAACCAAGTATAAAAACTCTGCTGGAAAAGAATCTATGCGTATGATGAAAGTTCCAAAGGAGGGATCATTTGAAAACTTTGTTTTGAAACTTAAACAAAAACTAGAACCATTTGCAAAGCATCTATTTGATGCAAAGTGGCAAGCACAACAATTTCGACACATTACTACTACACTTCCAGACAAATGGGTAATGTTTTGTTTGGATTTTGCGAAAACTTTTCATCGGTGTGGCAAGATGAAGCGCAAAGCGCACATTGGTCATATGATCAGGTGACCATACACCCTGTCGTAGCTTATTATAGATGTACTGTAGAAGGCTGCACATGTATAGTAGAAGAGAGTATTTTATGTATCAGTGCTGACCACACCCATGACAATCATGCCGTTCAACATTATGTATCTACTGCTGTAAAACACCTTTTAGAAAAGGGAATCAACATTGAAAAGCTTGTACAATTTTCAGATGGGGCCCCTACCCAGTACAAGGGAAAGATGAATTTTGCTGACTTGTCATACTCTTATGAGGACTTTGGATTCCAGTCTGAAAAACATTATTTTGGCAGTAGGCATGGCAAAGGGCCTTGCGACAGAGAAATCGGAACTGTCAAAAAAAGTGTTGTCCTCGCCATTAAAAGTAGACGAGCTGAAGTATCTGACGCAAAGACTTTTTATGAGTATTGTAGAAAAGAACTGAACAAACCCAAAGAACCATTGGAACATGTACATTTCAAAAGGATGTGTATTTATATACCATTTGGTGAAATAAATCGAAACCGTGCAGACAGACAATCCCTAAAGGCTGTTAAACAGACTAGAATGTACCACAGTTATAGATGTATTCAACAAAGGTGATTACACATAGAGAACGATCATGCTTTTGCATGCCATGCATCACATCAGATGGATTATGTGAAACGAGAAGATAGTAGGAAAATGGATAGTCTCTACTTTAGAGAAAAGGCGAGAAGACGAAGACCAAATGCTTATGCTGATGAAATGGATGAGCAGGTAGATGATGGAGACCATGATGAACAGATAGATGGAGGTCAGGATGAGCAAGAAGATGGAGGCCAGGATGAGCAGGTACATGTCAGAGGCCAGGATGAGCAGGTAGATGGAGACCAGGATGAGCAGGTAGATGGAGACCAGGATGAGCAGGCAGATGGAGACCAGGATGAGCAGGTACACAGAGACCAGGATGAGCAGGTAGATGATGGAGACCATGATGAACAGGTAGATAGAGGCCAGGATGAGCAGGTACATGATGGAGGCCAGGATGAGCAGGTAGATGATGGAGACCATGATGAACAGGTAGATAGAGGCCAGGATGAGCAGGTACATGATGGAGGCCAGGTTGAGCAGGTAGATGGAGACCAGGATGAGCAGTTAGATTATGGAAGCGATGATGAGCAAGTAGATGGAGGCAAAGATGAACAGGTTGATGGTGAAGATCAAGTTATACTTGAACTTAATGGTAAGCTAAGATCATTTGTTTAGTTTGTATAACACAGATTTACTTTGTATTATCACTCAATTGGTGGGGCATTAGCCTGTGAGCTCTTGTTCATACGATGGGTGTCAAAATTGCAAGAACCAGTTCTGCTCACACTTCTGAGCCCTTGAGTTCACCCCAGGTTGTTGATTAGGTTCATGCTGTTCTTCTGGAAATCAGTCAATCAGACATTGTATAACAAAATGACCATATCATTCATTAACAAAATACAGCCACGATATCGCTGGAACACAGTTGGTGTGAAACAACAACCAATCAATCATGGACTAGTACTTCTTTACAAGATGATTTGACTAATCTTTTATCATTGCTTAATGTTGTATCTGTGTACATGAAGAATTGTGAAAATAAGGGATATGATGTAAATTTACATGAGAAAAATCACAATCAATACATGGTTAAAAATCAATGGAACAATGCTTTTATTGTTGTTCTTCATCTTGAAGTCACCTTGAAGCCTTTAACAATTAGTAATTTCTCATACCTCATAGTAAGTTTAAGACAACTGACATAAGCAGAATTTATTGCTAGATGTTGATCAACACCACATCCTAAAGTGTAGAAATATGTATACACTATTACACGTATTACCAGTACACGTATACATGTAAATATGATTGTGGTCAAGATACGTCTTTACTGGTAATTATTTATTTCCATTCATTATTTTTTTCTTAGATGAATCCTTTAGAGATATGGTTATGGTGGATATTTCGCTCAACGACCTAAACTATCCTTCAACAATTCCATTGAAATTGACCAAATTATGAACATCCTTGATGAGGACAATGAGAAAGGCATGCAGGAGAATACGTAAGTTTATCTCATTGTATAACCATACATGTATATTGTTGCATGTCATGATATATATACCAACTTAAATACAAATATTAATTCATTTGAGAATAATAAGAATACGATATACACATTTATGTTAACATTTTGATATATATCTGTAGGATTGTATATATAAATATTAAAACTTCCTTCAGATACCAAGTAGGAGAGTACCTTGTTATTAAACATGGTTCTTCATTGATTCCTGTAGTTGTAAGTACAAGAATTTAAAAGAGTTTGTTTCTTTTTGTTCTTGTTAGTTTTATTTTGTTCTGTTTCAGTTCAGTTTTTAATTCAGTGGCAGATCCAGAGCAGGGTCAAAATCAACCTTTGACTGGGATATAAAAAATAAAAGTTTTAGAATTTGTGACTTAAATTTTCATTAACTAGTATTAATCCACTCTAATGTGTATGCATTGTCTTTAAAAATCTGATAATTTAAGCAATGGCATTGTTTAACAATGTGTCACTTTTGTGACTCTAATAAAATAAGAATTTTGGAAGCTTAAATATATTTTTATTTACAAATACTGAATAAAGATACTAGATATTTTTTCATCTTTTCAGTGAATAAAGTTTGTAGAGCAAGATCACAGATATTACAAGTTAATTAAAACTAACCAGTTATTCATTTTATTTGGCACTATTTTTATTACAGGTGGATGATTGGCCATGGGTTAGATTTTTTAGTAAATCGAAGAAGAGGATGTGGACATTGAATGAAATGCAACACACTGTTGTCCACACAGATGTCCACTCCAGGATTACTTCCCCAGATATTGTTATGTGTGGAAGCAGGATTTTATACAAGTTTTCAGGTGTGGTTTTGATAAAAAAAAGATTATACAGCATACATACAGTTTATATTCATGCATGTACTTTAATATATTTGAACAAGTTAACAAATTTTAGTGTGAAAAACACATGACGTGAACCATCAGATGTGCTTAAGGGTTACCAAATGAATGTTTATAGTGGACATTTCTAGTACTGTAGTTCTTGTAAGTCATTACACTGTTCACTAGATTATTTATCTTGAATTCTTGGATTTTGAGGAGAACTTTCTAATGTATTGTATACACATACATACTAGATTTTATGTCCACACTGTACACTGAAAGTTAATTTTAACAGTGTCTGATAGTTGCCTTTCAGAAACTGAAGATGGAATTTAAAAATTGTAAACTTCACATGCGACCTTAAATGATCTGTTCTTCATACAGATGTCCATTCAAGATGTTAAAACCATGAGAAAATATTATTTTACCCTCTTTCCTTCTCCTAAACTTTATAATCATGTGCTTATTTTTTTTAATTTTTAGAGGAGTTTTAGCAGAACAGAACAGAATCGAAGCCATGGAGAATTTAAATTAAAATTGAGGAAAGCAATAAAATATTGTTATTTTGATGTTCACTATTTTGATCCCTACTATCGGTTTGCTACACTTGTTTTATACCAATGAAAAATAAAGGAATATATACATTGTATATATATATATATATATAGAGAGAGAGAGAGTAAATGTACATGAGACAAAATTTCAATTAAAACATCGTTGAAAAACAATGGAACAATCTTTTTATTGTTGTTCTTCATCTTGAAGTCATTATGCAGTTTTCAACTATGAATAATTTCACATATATCAGAGTAAGTTCAGGACGGCCCTAGTATCAGTTTAACTCATTTTTAATGTCGATCTAAATAAGAAAATCGACTTTAGTACATTTTATACACAGAAAATTGGGAGTCCCTCTGCTGGTGTCCTTGTTACTTACACAACATTTAACTCATTCCTTAGATACACTGTCAAGAGAAGTATAAAAGATACTTGAAAGAGTACTTAATGGGTAAATAATAAGTTTACTTTTCATTAAGATTGAAACCAGGGTAATATAGTTTAGACAAAATGTATTAAAATGTATAATGTTTGTTGCGTTCTGTATGTAACGGTGTCCTCATAGTGTTTGTTTCTTAAATATGTCATATATTTTCAAAAATTCCAATTTGTGTTTTATTTAACTTATGTTTCACTTTTGGATTATTGTAACTATTTATTTCATTATTGAAATACAAAAGAGTCATTTAAAAGCTGTCTTTGAGACACTATGTTATGAACGCAACAGAAAAGATTGCTTGATTTTTTCTGAATTTTGGATAGAATACTCCATCGACTATCTAACTGGTATGTTTTCTAAAAAAAATGGATATTTTTCTTCAAGAATACATACATTCTGTTATTATTTGAACCCATTTTATTTTTTCCCATATTGTCACAGCTCTGTGCCCAATACTGAATTTCTCCACACATGTATGCTATCTTTTGAAATAAAATTTAAAGAAAAACATCAACATGTTGTTTATTGTTATTAAAAGTTTTCCTTTATATACATGTATATGTGTCAGTAAATTATGAAGTTGTAAACTAAATATATAAATAAAGGGGAAACAACTAAAAGTGAATAAATGATATTCCTACTGTGAAAAATATTACTCTTTTAAAAAAAAGGGGATGGGGGTGGTTATCAAATCAGAATACTTCAATTATTTGGCATTTTAATTTGCAATGCTGAACAAAATGTAAATGTAACTTATTTCTATTTCTGTAAATGCATACATGTTTAAAAAAAACCAGGTTTTTGTCTATTTAATACTATATAACTAACATGACAGTACAAATGTTACATCACATCGCAAACATGATTTCTGGAAATGTTCATGGATAGGATGTATAGAAGATTATCATGATTATGATCAATGCACTATATTTTGTGTATATCAAAAGTAGTGATAAACCTTGGAAGATATAGATATAAAGTCAGTACCATAGGGTTTTGATTACATTTCATGCTATCGTTACCCAAAAACAAGGTAAGGTGAATCAATCTTATTTCACGCGCTGTGGTAAAAAATCCTGGGAGAACACTGAAATGTATGATCAGTTATTCACGTTACAAAATGATGTTATACTTGGCACAAAAATTACATAACTTGTGCAAGGAATCTTATGTCTGTTCTAAAAATATCAATATGCACTGTCATTGTTAAAGTAATCTTTAAATTGGAGTTACACAATGTACATGTATCTTCCTTTGTCCATAAGTGTAGTTGAATTAACTACAGCCAATGCTTTATACAATGCAATGTTTAATTTTACTTCCCACTGATAAATTAAAGCAATCTTTACCCTTCAGTGCTTACAAGCACTTTGATTTGTTTATTGTTTTGCACATAAATCAGGCCACACTTAAAAATATTTTGGTTTGCCCAAACCCTACCCAAAGGTAGAGACAGTGGGTAGGTAGGTAGGCATTTTCTTTTTTTTCGGCAAAGAGAAATTGATGTGTCAGATGTTTTTTAGTCTTCATGCCTATCTGATTAAAAAAAACCTTTCACATCAGGACAAAAACAGATTTTGAGTAGGCAGATATTTTCTGGGTAGGTATACGTAGGGTTAGAGCAAACAAACATATTCTTTTTTATGGCCTCAGGCTGTTAGTTTTCTTGTTTGAATTGTTTTACATTTTTCATTTTGGGGCCTTTTATAGCTTACTATGTGGTATGGGTTTTCCTCATTGTCCAAGGCCAAGCGGTGACCTATTATGGCAATGGTTGTTAACTTCTATGTATAATTCTGATAGTGTGAGTTTCTTTTATTTTATTGAATAACTCCAGTCAGACCTATTATGGCTATGGTTGTTAACTTCTATGTATAATTCTGATAGTGTGAGTTTCTTTTATTTTATTGAATAACTCCAGTCAACTTTAATATTGCCTCCCACGGGTCAGGATGAATGTGTTGAATCCTGATTTTTTTTAGAAATGGTCAGGACTTCCAGAATAATAGGCTTCCCTTTTTAGCTGCAAAACTGCAAAACTGTATCAGTTCAAATATTTTTTAATTAGAGTTCAACCTTTCATCTCACTAATTCAACAAGGAAATCAATTGCGCAAAGATATTAAGTAACTGCGCAAGGCCTTCAAAAATTGCTCCCTGGAGGCTTGTAAATGAGCTGTATTTTGAAGATAACCTACAAATGAGATTATCATTGTCTGTGAAATTATTCTTATAATTAAATAAATATGATTTGTAAAGAAATCTGCAAAGGACAGACAACTAAGCACTCTAATCTATAAACAGTCAGGGTGTTACTTAAACAAGTTAATTTTTTAGTTACTTACATAGGTAATATTTGTTTTGAAAATTATTAAATTACTCAAAAGAGTTATTTTATATTTCAATAGAAGCATGAACTAAATGCAATTTTCATGAGTTTTACATCATTTTATAACATATAATTAAGAATCTATTAAATTTGAGAGAAGTATAGAGATAAAAGGTTACTTTAAAAATAATGACAAAATATTACTTGAATAAGTGATTTTATACATCTTTGAAAGAATTAGTAGTTACAATTATTTAAGGAACATATGTAATTGTTTTGGGTTACAAATTATAAATAACTTTAAGTCACAAGTTTCTATCTATTTATATCTGTCTACCTTCAAGATTTTCAAGGAAAATGATATTTTAATAGTCCCATGAGACCAATCTTTGACCAAGAAGCTGGATATGAAAGATAAGTGTGTCGGAAAGGCAATTAGTGTTCAGGAGGATTCATTTTTATATTTCATGGGAAAAATAACCAGATGACTGAAGATTTGTTAAATCTACCGGTAGTAAAATCTGTATTAATGGACATCTATAAAATAATATTTATAAAAGTTACTTATATAAGTAATATTTAATATAGCCTCGTTTTCAACATTACTTGTATAGGTAATTTTAAAAGTTACTTGTTTAAGTAATGCCCTAACTGATTTAAGCAATGTAGTCAAGAGAAATTCAAGAAAAGAAGTAAATATGACTTTTTTAATTGCATAAGTAAAAAAAATCTGAATGTCTAAGGGATATAACTATTAAAATAATTTACCTCTACCAGTAAATAAAATACACTTCTATAAGTATTACCCCTGACGGTAAGATGTGAATAACAGATTTAATCTGAAATAACTCAATAACCAAACAGAAAAAAATAAATATGCAGACCCCAATTGCTTTTCCTGAAGAAAATACTACTGGCTGGTACACCAAAAGTATTAATATTAATAGCGAGAGAAGACATTGATACTCCATCCTTCATCTGTTAATCACAAAAAACAACATTGCACATAAATGAATTTAATGTAAAAAACACCATTTTATTGTTTTAATGGAAAAATTACATAAATTGTGCATGGTGTATAAATCTACCATGTATTATCGGTTCTAAAAATATTGATACAGTGTGTGAAACCTCCGCTCGCCAACTCGCCAAATGCGAGTAAGAATCATATTTGGCGAGTCCAGATTCAATAGAACTCGCCCTTGTGGCGAGTGACCCTTCTGTGGCGACTTTGAATCAAGCCAGCCAAAAGAGCGTTAACAAAACATTTTTCCCGCAAAAATCAATACTGTTATCCATGACATCTGTTGAAACAGGAACCCAGATGATAAATATTATGTTACATGTGTTCTGATTGGCTAGATGACAGTTGTATGAAAAACTTAAACCAATCAAAACGTGTTTTATAGATAGATAGAATTACTTTCACTTTCCTTTTGGCAATGTAATTTTAATACACGTTTTGAAGATTGAATCAAGAGTAAATTTCCTATAAACTGTAAATAAAAACTTAATTCTAATAATGGATATTAAATAGAAAAGCATGGAAAAATAAGATGCTTATTAATTCAGCTTTTAAATAACATGAAAGGAAGGAAAAGGTCACCAAAATAATCTTAACAGTGTACATTGCAGAACAATATTTGTTATTGAAATTTTCTAATGGCACAAATATTGAAAAATGCATTAATTATGGTCAACAGTAGCAACTTTTGAATAATAAACATTTTAAAACAACTTCTCAAGATAAAGAAAATTTACAAGTCCTTGATTTATATAGTCCCTCTTCAACCAACATTTTCTTTGGAACCAAGGTTAATATATAAACAGTTATCAAGAAAAAGTTAAAACCCATAAATTGTTGCTTAAATGATGTCATTTTCAATGTGATTTATTAAATCACAAATTAAATTAAATTCTTCAGTTAATCTGTTAACCCTATTTACATTATTATATATTATACTTATAAATGTATACCCTATTTAGGGTATTATATAAATACCACTAACCCCTTTCTATTGACCAAGTACTCCTGAATGAGAAGCCACTGAACAAAATTAATACGTAAACACTGTCAAAGAGAAAGGGAAATCACAGATACTTCCTCTAAAGCTTCAACCAAATATATAAGTAAACCTAGAATAAAGCTATTTCTAAAAATGTTTATTACATACAATAACGTACAAATAAGATGGCGAGTTCAAAATTTTGGGAACTCGCCAAGCTGGCTAGTGGGATTTCAATTTGGCGAGTTGAAATGAAAAGCTGCTCGCCAATTTGGCGAGTTCCAAAAAAAAAAGGTTTCACACACTGTTGATATCATTCTGACATGTCATTATTAAAGTAATATTCAAAATTGGAGTTATCTTTCTTTGTTCTTGATCGAGTTGAACCAACTAGAATTATGTTTCCAATTAAAAATATTGCCTTTCAATTCTTATTTTAAGGTGGTACATAACACTACAGGGAGATAACTCTGTAAAAATCAGCTAAACGTTTTAATCACGTTCTATTGTTAAGGAAATATTAAGCTTCTCAATGATCAAAATTAGTGTTTGTCAGACTGCTATATATCCAATGACATTTTTCCGATAAAGTGTGTGGTTCAAGTTTTTTGAAATTTTTATATTTGTATCAAAGGGTAAAAGTAAATATTTTGTCAAAATTCTATGAAAATTAAACGAGCCTAATTAATTTAAGTCAAGGTGTTTGGTACCACCTTAAAGCAATGTTAATTCTAAGTTCTGTTCCAGTTGCAATCTTTACCTTTCAGAGCTCACAAGCACAACATTTATTGTTATCTTTGATATTGAACTGTCCTAGCTAGCCCTTATAAAGGGGCTCATCTCCCCTCTGTCCAAAATAAAGGGGCTCATCTCCCCTCTGTCCAAAATAAAGAAGTTCATCTCGCCTCTGCCTCAAATAAAGGGCTCATCTCCCCTCTGCCCAAAATAAAGAGGCTCATCTCCCCTCTGTCCAGAAAAAAGGGCTCATCTCCACTCTCCAAAATATAGGGGCTCATCTGCCCTCTGTCCAAAATAAAGGGCTCATCTCCCCTGTATCCAAAATAAAGGGGCTCATCTCCCCTCTGTCCTTACAAATATGAACGAGTGTGTCCTTCTTCTGATAAAAAAATAGCACTAATGTGCTCTTCGTCTTAAAATTCTGCCCATGAATCTTAGCTGGAACACTAATAATGTTTATATGGAATACATTTTGGTTTACATTTATATATAAATAAAATTTTAAATAATTTCATCTTTCAGGATGTATTTATGTTGTTGATAATTTTGTTGGTCAGCTTCTTCAACTTTTGAGTCAAGTAATATTGTACAATACAGAAGAAAAAAACTGAACACATCATTTGCTTTATCACATGTTTATCTCAATCATATTTCAGTAGATATTTTTAAGTTGACTTGTTATCATATGCATGGTAACAATAAAACATGATGGGATTTTCTGATTTGTATCTTAATTACAAAATGTATATGGATTCTATTTATTTCATTGAGCCTGCCTCCCCCAAAAAAAATAAGTGAAAAAAGAGTGAATGCAGGACAACAGACAAAATATTTGCCGAACATTTTTTAGTTTATTAAGAAAAAAAGAAAATTATTTGTACGATTAAGTAACATAAATGTGTATACATATTTTGAAATGATAAAACTTATTTGCTAACTTTTGTTAATTTAATTATTTTCAGAAATGAAGCATGGAGATATATGCCAGAGAATGATATAGTCAAGGTCACAACCAAATTGAATAGGACTATCTTTAGAAATGTTCCTATGCTTTGGCAGCAGCTGTAATTTTGCTGGTATCAAATATGGAATGACTCCATCAGGAGACCATCACTAGGACTGTGAAGGAACAGAACCAGATTTAAAAAAAACTGTTTATAAGAATACTATCTGAGTGACTAGGAAATTGTTAATTAACTTAATAAGTAAATAAATGTGTGTATAAATATATGGGTCTTTTTGTAAAATGAATAATTATTGAAAGATGACAAGATATAATGATTGGATCAGTGGTCTCATTGTAGTGTGACCACTGAGTACTGCAGGTCATGGGTTAGATTCTCGGCCATGTCAAACCAGACTTGAACATTTTTATTAAATGCTTCTCCACAATGGAGGCAACAATATATAAAAGACATATAGCTGAGAGAATGACAGAGTAGATTGTTACTCAGAGAAAACATTGTCAACCGAGGGAAGCAATGGATTTGATTTTCAGCAGAAACTAATCTCATTTTATACGACCGCAAAAATTTTGCGGTCGTATATTGGTATGACGTTGGCGTTGTCGTCGTCGTCGTCGTCCGGCGTCGTCGTCGTCCGAAAACACATTGGTTTTCGCACTCTAACTTTAGTTTAAGTGAATGGATCTCTATGAAATTTTACCATAAGGTTCAGTACCACAAAAGGAAGGTTGGGATTGATTTTGGGGTTATGGTACCAACAGTTAAGGAATTAGGGGCAAAAAGGGCCAAAAGAGCATTTTGGTAACTTCCAGACATAACTTGTGTGTTAGTGTATGGATCTCTCTGACATTGTACCACAAGGTTCCATATCACAAAGGAATACTGGGATTGATTTTGGGGTAATTGCCTCAAAATTTTAGGAATTAGGGGCCAAAAAGGGAAAAAACAAGTATTTTTCTAGTTTCATGACAATAACTTGTGTGTAAGTGTATGGATCTTTCTGAAATTGTACTACAAGGTTCCATATCACAAAGGAAAGCTGGAATTGAGTTTGGGGTAATTGCCTAAAACGTTTAGGAATAAGGGTCCAAAAGGGGCCAAAATAAGCATTTTCTAGTTTCCAGACAATTACTTGTGTTCAAGTGTATGGATCTCTCTGAAATTGTACTGCAAGGTACCATACCACAAAGGGAAGAATGGGATTGATTTTGGGGGTAATTGCCTCAAAATTTTAGGAATGAGGGGCCAAAAAGGGGCAAAAAACAAGCATTTTTCTAGTTTCAGGACAATAACTTGTGTGTAGGTGTATGGATCTTTATGAAATTGTTCCACAAGGTTCCATGTCACAAAGGGAAAGCTGGGTTTGAGTTTGGGGGTAATTGCCCTAAACGTTTAGGAATTTGGGGCCAAAAAGGAGTTTTGATCCCAACAGTTTAGGAATTAGGGGCCAAAAGGGTCCAAAATTAAACTTTGTTTGATTTCATCGAAAATTGAACTATAGGGGTTCTTTGATATGCCGAATCTAACCGTGTATTTAGATTCTTAATTTTTGGTCCCGTTTTCAAATTGGTCTTAATTAAGGTCCAAAGGGTCCAAAATTAAACTTAGTTTGATTTTAACAAAAATTGAATTCTTGGGGTTCTTTGATATGCTGAATCTAAACATGTACTTAGTTTTTTTTTATTATGGGCCCAGTTTTCAAGTTGGTCCAAATCGGGGTCCAAAATTAAACTTTGTTTGATTTCAACAAAAATTGAATATATGGGGTTCTTCGATATGCTGAATCTAACCATGTATTTAGATTTTTGATATTCGGGCCCGGTTATCAAATTGGTCCACATTGAGGTTGAGAGGGTCCAAAATTGAACTTTATTTGATTTCATCAAAAATTGAATTCTTGGGGTTCTTTGATATGCTGAATCTAACCATGTATTTAGATTTTGGATATTGGAATACCACAAAGGGATGGTAAGAATTGTCTTTGGGAGTTATGGGTCAAAGTGTTAAGGAATAAGGTGCAAAAAAGGGGGGAAAAGGGTTTGCAGGTTAATGGACAATTACTTAAGTACAAAACATTATTTAAAAGGCAGTGTAAGGTTGGTAATTGAAACTCATTTGAATATCTCACCTAAACTGCTTTTAAATTATTTATATTGGAAATTTGCCAAAAACTTTATTATTAATAAATTCCATTGGAAATTTGCCAATAACTTTAGTTTAATGAACTTCATTGGAAATTTGCCAATATAAAATATTGCTGATGAAGCTTTTTTGTTTATCTCACCTAAACTGCTTTTAAATTATGTATATTGGAAATTTGCCAAAAACTTTATTATTAAATTTCTGATTTATATATAAAAGCAAATAATAATGATAAGGCAAGAGATACACACCAAACAGGATGTGTAAATTAATATATTAAGTATTGTGCAATAGCAAGAAATTTTCAATTGCACAGTATTGCGCAATAGCTAGAAATCTTCAATTGCACAGTATTGCGCAATAGCAAGAAATATCCAATAGCACAATATTGCGCAATAGCAAGAAATTGTCAATTGTACAGTATTGCGCAATAGCAAGAAATATTCAATTGCACAGTATTGCGCAATTGCAAGAAATATTCAATTGCACAATATTGTGCAAAAGAAGATACTTTGAATAAATTGCTTATTTCTTGACCAATTTCAATGGGGTTTTATTCTTGAATTCTTGGGGTTCTTTAATATGCTGAATCTAACCGTGTATTAAGTTTTTGGATTTTGGTCCTCGTTTTTAAATTGGTCCACATTGAGGTCCAAAGGGTCCAAAATTAAACTTTGTTTGATTTCATCAAAAATTGAATTATTGGGGTTCTTTGATATGCCGAATCTAACCGTGTATTTAGATTCTTAATTTTTGGTCCCATTTTCAAATTGGTCTACATTAAGGTCCAAAGGGTCCAAAATTAAACTTAGTTTGATTTTAACAAAAATTGAATTCTTAGGGTTCTTTGATATGCTGAATCTAAACATGTATTTAGATTTTTGATTATTGGCCCAGTTTTCAAGTTGGTCCAAATCGGGGTCCAAAATTAAACTTTGTTTGATTTCAACAAAAATTGAATATATGGGGTTCTTTGATATGCTGAATCTAACCATGTATTTAGATTTTTGATTTTTGGGCCCCGTTATCGACTTTGTCCACATTGAGGTCAAAAGGGTCCAAAATTAAACTTTGTTTGATTTCATCAAAAATTGAAACATTGGGGTTCTTTGATATGCCGAATCAAACCGTGTATTTAGATTCTTAATTTTTGGTCCCGTTTTCAAATTGGTCTACATTAAGGTCCAAAGGGTCCAAAATTAAACTTAGTTTGATTTTAACAAAAATTGAATTCTTAGGGTTCTTTGATATGCTGAATCTAAACATGTATTTAGATTTTGATTATTGGCCCAGTTTTCAAGTTGGTCCAAATCAGGGTCCAAAATTAAACTTTGTTTGATTTCAACAAAATTGAATATATGGGGTTCTTTGATATGCTGAATCTAACCATGTATTTAGATTTTTGATTTTGGGCCCCGTTATCAACTTTGTCCACATTGAGGTCAAAAGGGTCCAAAATTAAACTTTGTTTGATTTCATCAAAATTGAAACATTGGGGTTCTTTGATATGCCGAATCTAACCGTGTATTTAGATTCTTAATTTTTGGTCCCGTTTTCAAATTGGTCTACATTAAGGTCCAAAGAGTCCAAAATTAAACTTAGTTTGATTTTAACAAAATTGAATTCTTAGGGTTCTTTGATATGCTGAATCTAAACATGTATTTAGATTTTTGATTATGGGCCCAGTTTTCAAGTTGGTCCAAATCTGGGTCCAAAATTAAACTTTGTTTGATTTCAACAAAATTGAATACATGGGGTTCTTTGATATGCTGAATCTAACCATGTATTTAGATTTTTGATTTTGGGCCCCGTTATCAACTTTGTCCACATTGAGGTCAAAAGGGTCCAAAATTAAACTTTGTTTGATTTCATCAAAATTGAACTCTTGGGGTTGTTTGATAAGCTGAATCTAACCATGTATTTAGATTTTGGATATTGGACCATTATAGGTGAATGTCCAATTTAGAATTTTAAGTTCTTAGACCACATTCATTCTGTGTCAGAAACCTATGCTGTGTCAAATATATGATCACAGTCCAAATTCAGAGCTGTATCAAGCTTGAATGTTGTGTCCATACTTGCCCCAACTGTTCAGGGTTCGACCTCTGCGGTCGTATCAAGCTGCGCCCTGCATTTTATTTCAATTGTCCTGAAAGTATGTCCAGCTACCTGTTTTAGCCTATAACAATTTTTATTCTACTAATGCTTAGTCAAGATCTCCTCTCAATCATGACTTATCACATAGTATTAGCAACACTTCCAGTGCCATTGGTAAGCAAAACACTTGGAACTGATTACACCCCATTTTGTCTTGGGGTTTTCGTTGTTCGGTATATAAAAAGGAAGATGTGGTATTATTACCAATGAGACAACTCTACACCAGAGACCAAATGACGTAAAATTACCAACTATAGGTCACCATACAGTCTTCAACAATGAGCAAAACCAATACCACATAGCAAGCTATAAAAGACCCTGAAATTCCAAATATAAAATAATTCAAACAAGATAACTAAACACCTGGTTTATGTACAAAACAATAAACGAAAACAACTATGATCTTTACAGCAACATACGACAACCACTGAATTACATGCTGGGGCAGGCACATAAAGAATGTGGCGGGATTGAATATATTCAAGGACGCTACACCTACTCTAACCTGAGACAGTGGTATTACAGCACATCATGAGAGCAAACTGTTAAAAAACAAGAACTGAATACAAAATATGATATACATCAACACACGACATCTACACAATTACAGGCCCCTGACTTAGAACTGGGACATACAGAATGTGGGGACGGGGGTGTAAAAATTTGAACGACTTCAAACACTTTCCTTACCTGGGACAGTTGTGTAACAGCACAACATGAGAAAAAAACTATAAAATCGGTTGAAAAGGGCTTGAATCATCAGATCGATACAAAGCACGAAAACAACTAACAAAAACACTGAAGAAACATTGAAGAAACAAAGATCAGATCGGAGAGCACTTGCAGTTACTGAAAGCCAGTTCACAGCCAATAACAACTAATGATCAAATCAGCCCTATTTTTATACAACCGCGGTCGTATATTGGTATGACGTTGGTGTCGTCGTCCGAAGACACATTGGTTTTCGCACAATGACTTTAGTTTAAGTGAATGGATCTCTATGAAATTTTACCATAAGGTTCAATACCACAAAAGGAAGGTTGGGATTGATTTTGGGGTTATGGTACTAACAGTTAAGGAATTAGGGACCAAAAGGGGCCAAAAATAAGCATTTTGTAATTTCAGACAATAACTTGTGTGTTAGTGTATGGATCTCTCTGACATTGTACCACAAGGTTCCATATCACAAAGGGAATGCTGGGATTAATTTTGGGGTAATTGCCTCAAGATTTTAGGAATTAGGGGCCAAAAAGGGAAAAATCAAGCATTTTTCTAGTTTCATGACAATAACTTCTGTGTAAGTGTATGGATCTTTCTGAAATTGTACTACAAGGTTCCATATCATAAAGGGAAAGCCGGAATTGTGTTTGGGGTAATTGCCCAAAACGTTTAGGAATAAGGGGCCAAAAGGGCCAAAATAAGCATTTTCTAGTTTCCATTCTTCTATGTATAATTCTGATAGTGTGAGTTTCTTTTATTTTATTGAATAACTCGAGTCAACTTTAAAACTGCCTCCCACGTACCAGGATGAATGTGTTGAATCCTGATTTTTTAGAAATGGTCAGGACTAGCAGAATAATAGACATCCCTTTTAGCTGCAAATCTGTATCAGTTCAAATAATTTTAATTAGAATTTAACCTTTCATCTCACTAATTCAACAAGGGAATCAATTGCACAAAGATGTTAGGTAACTGTGCAAGGCCTTCAAAATTACTCCCTGGAGGCTTTTAAATGAGCAGTATTTTGAAGATAACATACAAATGAGATATTCATTGTCTATGAAATTATACTTATAATATGATTTTTAAAGACATCTGCAAAGGACAGACAACTAAGCACCTTAATCTATTAAAGCAATGTAGTCAAATGAAATTCAAGAAAAGAAGTAAATATGACTTTTATATCCTGCATAAGTAAAAAAATCTGAATGTCTAAGGGATATAACTATACCATTAAAATAATTTACCTCTACCAGTAAATATAATACACTTCTATAAGTATTACCCTGACTGTAAGATGTGAATAACAGATTTAATCTGAAATAACTCAATAACCAAACAGAAAAAAAAAAAAAAAAATAAATATGCAGACCCCAATTGCTATTTCTGAAGAAAACACTACTGGCTGGTTCACCAAAAGTATTAACATTAATAGCGAGAGAAGACATTGATACTCCATCCTTCAACTGTTAATCACAAAAACAACATTGCACATAAATGAATTTAGTGTAAAAACACCATTTTATTGTTTTAATGGAAAAATTACATAAATTGTACATGGTGTATAAATCTACCATGTATTATCGGTTCTAAAATATTAATATCATTCAGACATGTCATTATTAAAGTAATATTCAAAATTGGAGTTATCTTTCTTTGTCCTTGATTGTAGTTGAACCAACTAAAATTATGTTTCCAATTCAAAATATTGCCTTTCAATTCTTATTTTAAGGTGGTACCTAACACTACAGGGAGATAACTCTGTAAAATCAGCTTAACGTTTTAATAACGTTGTATGATTTAGGAAATATTAAGCTTCTCAATGATCAAAATTAGTGTTTGTCAGACTGCTATATATCCAATGAAATTTTTCTGAGAAAGTGTGGGGTTCAAGTTTTTGAAATTATTATATTTTCTCAAAGGATCAAAGTAAACATTCTGTCTAAATTTTATGAAAATTAAACAACCAAATTAATTTTATTCAAGGTGTTTGGTACCACCTTAATGCAATGTTAAATTCTAAGTTCTGTTCCTATTGCAATCTGTACCTTTCAGAGCTCACAAGCACTGTGATTTATTGTTATCTTTGATATTGAACTGTCCCTTATAAAGGGCTCATTTCCCTCTGCCCAAAATAAAAGGGCTCATCTCCCTCTGTCCAAAATAAGGGCTCATCTCCTCTGCCCAAAATAAAGGGGTGCATCTCACCTCTGGCCAAAATAAAGGGGCTCATCTCCCCTCTGCCCAAAATAAAGGGCTCATCTCCCCTCTGCCCTAATAAATATGATCGAGGGTGTGTCCTTCTGATGATAAAAAAAATAGCACTAATGTGCTCTTCATCTTAAAATTCTGCCCATGAATCTTAGCTGGAACACTTTTAATGTTTGTATGAAGTACATTTTTGTTTACATGTATAAATCAATTCTTAAATAATTTCATCTTTCTGGATGTATTTATATTGTTGATGGTTATGTTGGTCAGCTTCTTCAACTTGTGAATCAAGTAATATTGTATAATACAGAAGAAAAAAAACTGCACACATTATTTGCTTATGCTTTAACTCAATCATATTTCAGTAGATTTTTTTAAGTTGACTTGTTATCATGGTAACAATAAAACATGATGTGATTTTCTGATTTGTATCTTAATTACAAAATGTATATGGATTCTATTTATTTCATTGAGCCTACCTCCCCCTAAAAAAAAGTGAAAAAAAAGTGAATGCAGGACAACAGACAAAACATCTGCCAAACATTTTTAGTTTATTAAGAAAAAAAGAAAATTATTTGTACGATTAAGTAACATAAATGTGTATATACATATTTTGAAATGATAAAAACTTATTTGCTAACTTTTGTTAATTTAATTATTTTCAGAAATGAAGCATGGAGATATATGCCAGAGAATGATATAGTCAAGGTCACAACCAAATTAAATAGGACTATCTTTAGAAATGTACCATATGCTTTGGGAGCAGCTGTGATTTTTGCTGGTATTAAATATGCAATGACTCCAGCAGGAGATCATCACTAGGACTGTGCAGAAACAAAACCAATGAAAAAAAAATTGTTTATACAAATACCATCTGAGTGACTAGGAAATTGTTAATTAACTTAATAAGTAAATAAATGTGTGTATAGATATATGGGTCTTTTTGTAAAATGAATAATTATTGAAAGATGACAAGATATAATGATTGGATCAGTGGTCTCATTGTAGTGTGACCCTGAGTACTGCAGGTCATGGGTTAGATTCTCGGCCATGTCAAACCAGACTTGAACATTTTTATTAAATGCTTCTCCTCAATGGAGGCAACAATATATAAAAGACATATAGCTGAGAGAATGACAGAGTAGATTGTTACTCAGAGAAAACATTGTCAACCGAGGGAAGCAATGGATTTGATTTTCAGCAGAAACTAATCTCATTTTTCAATTGTCCTGAAAGTATGTCCAGCTACCTGTTTTAGCCTATAACAATTTTTATTCTACTAATGCTTAGTCAAGATCTCCTCTCAATCATGACTTATCACATAGTATTAGCAACACTTCCAGTGCCATTGGTAAGCAAAACACTTGGAACTGATTACACCCCATTTTGTCTTGGGGTTTTCGTTGTTCGGTATATAAAAAGGAAGATGTGGTATTATTACCAATGAGACAACTCTACACCAGAGACCAAATGACGTAAAATTACCAACTATAGGTCACCATACAGTCTTCAACAATGAGCAAAACCAATACCACATAGCAAGCTATAAAAGACCCTGAAATTCCAAATATAAAATAATTCAAACACGATAACTAAACACCTGGTTTATGTACAAAACAATAAACGAAAACAACTATGATCTTTACAGCAACATACGACAACCACTGAATTACATGCTGGGGCAGGCACATAAAGAATGTGGCGGGATTGAATATATTCAAGGACGCTACACCCTACTCTAACCTGAGACAGTGGTATTACAGCACATCATGAGAGCAAACTGTTAAAAAACAAGAACTGAATACAAAATATGATATACATCAACACACGACATCTACACAATTACAGGCCCCTGACTTAGAACTGGGACATACAGAATGTGGGTGTAAAAATTTGAACGACTTCAAACACTTTCCTTACCTGGGACAGTTGTGTAACAGCACAACATGAGAAAAAACTATAAAAATCGGTTGAAAAGGGCTTGAATCATCAGATCGATACAAAGCACGAAAACAACTAACAAAACACTGAAGAAACATTGAAGAAACAAAGATCAGATCGGAGAGCACTTGCAGTTACTGAAAGCCAGTTCACAGCCAATAACAACTAATGATCAAATCAGCCCTATTTTTATACAACCGCGGTCGTATATTGGTATGACGTTGGTGTCGTCGTCCGAAGACACATTGGTTTTCGCACAATGACTTTAGTTTAAGTGAATGGATCTCTATGAAATTTTACCATAAGGTTCAATACCACAAAAGGAAGGTTGGGATTGATTTTGGGGTTATGGTACTAACAGTTAAGGAATTAGGGACCAAAAGGGCCAAAAATAAGCATTTTGTAATTTCCAGACAATAACTTGTGTGTTAGTGTATGGATCTCTGACATTGTACCACAAGGTTCCATATCACAAAGGGAATGCTGGGATTAATTTTGGGGTAATTGCCTCAAGATTTTAGGAATTAGGGCTAAAAAGGGAAAAATCAAGCATTTTCTAGTTTCATGACAATAACTTCTGTGTAAGTGTATGGATCTTTCTGAAATTGTACTACAAGGTTCCATATCATAAAGGAAAGCCGGAATTGTGTTTGGGGTAATTGCCCAAAACGTTTAGGAATAAGGGGCCAAAAGGGGCCAAAATAAGCATTTTCTAGTTTCCATTCTTCTATGTATAATTCTGATAGTGTGAGTTTCTTTTATTTTATTGAATAACTCGAGTCAACTTTAAAACTGCCTCCCACGTACCAGGATGAATGTGTTGAATCCTGATTTTTTTAGAAATGGTCAGGACTTCCAGAATAATAGACATCCCTTTTAGCTGCAAATCTGTATCAGTTCAAATAATTTTTAATTAGAATTTAACCTTTCATCTCACTAATTCAACAAGGGAATCAATTGCACAAAGATGTTAAGTAACTGTGCAAGGCCTTCAAAAATTGCTCCCTGGAGGCTTTTAAATGAGCAGTATTTTGAAGATAACATACAAATGAGATTTTCATTGTCTATGAAATTATACTTATATGATTTTTAAAGACATCTGCAAAGGACAGACAACTAAGCGCTCTAATCTATGAAAGCAATGTAGTCAGAAGAAATTCAAGAAAAGAAGTAAATATGACTTTTTTACTTGCATAAGTAAAAAAAATCTGAATGTCTAAGGGATATAACTATACCATTAAAATAATTTACCTCTACCAGTAAATAAAATACACTTCTATTAGTATTACCCCTGGCTGTAAGATGTGAATAACAGATTTAATCTGAAATAACTCAATAACCAAATAGAAAAAAAAATAAATATGCAGACCCCAATTGCTTTTTCTGAAGAAAACACTACTGGCTGGTACACCAAAAGTATTAATATTAATAGCCAGATAAGACATTGATACTCCATCCTTCAACTGTTAATCACAAAAACAACATTGTACATAAATGAATTTAGTTTAAAAACACCATTTTATTGTTTTAATGGAAAAATTACATAAATTGTACATGGTGTATAAAACTACCATGTATTATCTGTTATAAAAATATAAATATCATTCTGACATGTCATTATTAAAGTAATATTCAAAATTGGAGTTATCTTCCTTTGTCCTTGATTGTAGTTGAACCAACTAAAATTATGTTTCCAATTCAAAATATTGCCTTTCAATTCTTATTTTAAGGTGGTACATAACACTACAGGAGATAACTCTGTAAAATCAGCTGAACGTTTTAATCACGTTCTATTGTTAAGGAAATATTAAGCTTCTCAATGATCAAAATTAGTGTTTGTCAGACTGCTATATATCCAATGACATTTTCTGATAAAGTGTGAGGTTCAAGTTTTCGAAATTTTATATTTTTGTCAAAGGGTAAAGTAAATATTTTGTCAAAATTTTATGAAAATTTAACAAGCCTAATTAATTTAAGTCAAGGTGTTTGGTACCACCTTAATGCAATGTTAAATTTTAAGTTCTGTTCCAATTGCAATCTTTACCTTTCAGAGCTCACAAGCACTGTGATTTATTGTTATCTTTGATATTGAACTGTCCCCTTATAAAGGGCTCATTTCCTCTGCCCAAAATAAAAGGGCTCATCTCCTCTGTCCAAAATAAGGGCTCATCTCCTCTGCCCAAAATAAAGGGCTCATCTCCCCTCTGTTCAAAATATAGGGTTCATCTGCCGTCTGTCCAAAAATAAAGGGCTCATCTCGCCTCTGTCCTTACAAATATGATCGAGTGTGTCCATCTTCTGATAAAAATAGCACTAATGTGCTCTTCATCTTAAAACTCTGCCCATGAATCTTAGCTGGAACACTAATAATGTTTATATCCATGGAATACATTTTGGTTTACATTTATATATAAATAAAATTTTAAATAATTTCATCTTTCAGGATGTATTTATGTTGTTGATGATTTTGTTGGTCAGCTTCTTCAACTTGTGAGTCAAGTAATATTGTATAATACAGAAGAAAAAAACTGAACACATCATTTGCTTTATCTCAATCATATTTCAGTAGATATTTTAGTTGACTTGTTATCATATGCATGGTAACAATAAAACATGATGTGATTTTCTGATTTGTATCTTAATTACAAAATGTATATGAATTCTATTTATTTCATTGAGCCTGCCTCCCTAAAAAAAAAAAATAAGTGAAAAAGAGTGAATGCAGGACAACAGACAAAACATCTGCCAAACATTTTTAGTTTATTAAGAAAAAAAGAAAATTATTTGTACGATTAAGTAACATGAATGTGTATATACATATTTTGAAATGATAAAAACTTATTTGCTAACTTTTGTTATTTTAATTATTTTCAGAAATGAAGCATGGAGATATATGCCAGAGAATGATATAGTCAAGGTCACAACCAAATTAAATAGGACTATCTTTAGAAATGTTCCCTATGCTTTGGCAGCAGCTGTAATTTTTGCTGGTATCAAATATGCAATGACTCCATCAGGAGACCATCACTAGGACTGTGAAGGAACAGAACCAGATTTAAAAAAAAAACTGTTTATAAGAATACTATCTGAGTGACTAGGAAATTGTTAATTAACTTAATAAGTAAATAAATGTGTGTATAATAACTTAAACGGTACCAATTTTTCTGCACCAGATGCGCATTTCTACAATCAATGTCTCTTCAGTGATGCTCGAGGCCAAAATATTTGAAAATCCAAAGCTTATTAAAAGGATGAAGAGCTATTAACCAAAAAGGAATAAAAAGTATAGCCAAAGCTAAAAATATATGGGTCTTTTTTTGTAAAAATGAATAATTATTGAAAGATGACAAGATATAATGATTGGATCAGTGGTCTCGTTGTAGTGTGACCCCTGAGTACTGCAGGTCATGGGTTAGATTCTCGGCCATGTCAAACCAGACTTGAACATTTTTTTATTAAATGCTTCTCCACAATGGAGGCAACAATATATTAAAGACATATAGCTGAGAGAATGACAGAGTAGATTGTTGCTCAGAGAAAACATTGTCAACCGAGGGGAAGCAATGGATTTCATTTTCAGCAGAAACTAATCTCATTTTTTCAATTGTCCTGAAAGTATGTCCAGCTACCTGTTTTTAGCTTATAACAATTTTTTATTCTACTAATGCTTAGTCAAGATCTCCTCTCAATCATGACTTATCACATAGTATTAGCAACACTTCCAGTGCTATTGGTAAGCAAAACACTTGGAACTGATTACACCCCATTTTGTCTTGGGGGTTTTCGTTGTTCGGTATATAAAAAAAGGAAGATGTGGTATTATTACCAATGAGACAACTCTACACCAGAGACCAAATGACGTAAAATTACCAACTATAGGTCACCGTACAGCCTTCAACAATGAGCAAAACCAATACAACATAGCAAGCTATAAAAGACCCTGAAATCCTAAATATAAAATACTTCAAACAAGATAACTAAACACCTGGTTTATGTACAAAACAATAAACGAAAAACAACTATGATCTTTACAGCAACATACGACAACCACTGAATTACATGCTTGGACAGGCACATAAAGAATGTGGCGGGGTTGAATATATTCAAGGACGCTACACCCTACTCTAACCTGCGACAGTGGTATTACAGCACATCATGAGAGCAAACTGTTAAAAAAACAAGAACTGAATACAAAATATGATATACAGCAACACACGACATCTACACAATTACAGGCCCCTGACTTAGAACTGGGACATATAGAATATGGGGTGTAAAAATTTGAACGACTTCAAACACTTTCCTTACCTGGGACAGTTGTGTAACAGCACAACATGAGAAAAAAAAACTATAAAAATCGGTTGAAAAGGGCTTGAATCATCAGATCGATACAAAGCACGAAAACAACTAACAAAAACACTGAAGAAACATTGAAGAAACAAAGATCAGATCGTAGAGCACTTGCAGTTACTGAAAGCCAGTTCACAGCCGATAACAACAAATGATCAAATCAGCCCCTATTTTTATACAACCGCGGTCGTATATTGGTATGACGTTGGCGTCGTCATTGTCCGAAGACACATTGGTTTTCGCACAATAACTTTAGTTTAAGTGAATGGATCTCTATGAAATTTTACCATAAGGTTCAATACCACAAAAGGAAGGTTGGGATTGATTTTGGGGTTATGGTACCAACAGTTTAGGAATTAGGGACCAAAAAGGGGCCAAAAATAAGCATTTTTGTAACTTCCAGACAATAACGTGTGTTAGTGTATGGATCTCTCTGACATTGAACCACAAGGTTCCATATCACAAAGGGAATGCTGGGATTGATTTTAGGGGTAATTGCCTCAAAATTTTAGGAATTAGGGGCCAAAAAGGGGCAAAAAACAAGCATTTTTCTAGTTTCAGGACAATAACTTGTGTATAAGTGTATGGATCTTTATGAAATTGTACTACAAGGTTCCATATCACAAAGGGAAAGCTGGGTTTGAGTTTGGGGGTAATTGCTATAAAGTGTAGGAATTTGGGGCCAAAAAGGGGCCATAAAACAAGCATTTTTCTAGTTTCCAGACAATCACTTGTGTTCAAGTTGTTATGATATTGTATCTATCATATTTATTTAGTTAGCCTAATTTGTTTTGTGTGGCCTATTGTATACATTGTGTACAAAATAATATCGATTGTGTTACAACTATGCAGTTAAGAACTCACTGGAACAATCACTGATACTCATGGAATGATTAGAACTTTCTATTTCACTTACATAACGTTTCCAGAATGATCATAACAAAAGATGCGTAATTTATATTTCTAGCGTTGTCTAGAAGTTTCCGTTTCCGTTTGAGTATTTAAATGCAGACCCAAAAGTTAGTTAAATATAGAGTTTTAGACATAGACATAGATAGACTTAGACCTCGATAGACATCAACATTCTCAGCAGTTGGATTGACACTTTTATTTACAAACTATGTGACCAATTGGATATAATATTCTGTGGATTCCCGTAAAGATTTCCGGATAAAGAAAAGATAAAAGATTGGACTCATATTTTGACAGTTAAGTTGACATTTCTTTTTGTGTAATACTTTTTGTAAACTAGTGTATAATAAATCTTGTTATATTTTATTATTGATTTGTGTCTTTTGTTGGCTACAATTAAAAAGTCGATTTTCTGACATAACAGAAATTGGGGGCTCGAGTCCGGGATAACGTTAATATCTCATTGAAATTTTTTTCAGTATTTTTATTAGAACTAGCCAACAAAATTCTACAAAATGGCATTTGAAGCCGGTAAATTTTTGAAAACGCCAGACCTGGAGAAGTTTGATAATTTAAAGAAAGAGGAATTAGTGTTGCTTGCTAAACATCTGAAATTAGACTTTAGAATATCTATGAGAAAACAAATTATAAAAAATTTGGTAATAGACAAATTAGTCGACGCAGAAATTTTAGGTGAAGAGGCTCTTGATCTTAAGGTTGAAAATGTTGACGCTATCAAATTAAAACAGCTTGAATTAGAACATGAACTCAAAATAAAACAATTGGAAAAAGAAGAAAGACAAGCAGAACTTCAAATGAAGGAAAGGTTAGATATGGAGAAAAAATTAAAAGAAGAAAGGTTAGAGATGGAGAAAAAAGAAAAAGAAGAAAGGTTAGAAATGGTGAAAAAAGAAAAAGAAGAAAAGTTAGAAATGGAGAAAAAAGAAAAAGAAGATGAATTTAAATTAAAACAAGATGAATTGAAGTTAAAACAGGCAGAACTTGAAATGAGGGAAAGGGTAGAGATTGAGAAAATGAAAATTGAAATGGCAAAAGAAGAAAGCAACACTAAATTCCAATCAAAATCAGAACATTTTAATTTTGATGCAGCAAAAAATATACGTTTGGTTCCCAAATTTTGTGAAAAAACAGTTGACAAATTTTTTCCACAGTTTGAGAAAATTGCTCAAAATTTGAAATGGCCGAGGGCTTTTTGGACTACAATGCTGCAAAGTGTTTTTGAGGGCAAGGCCGCTGAAATTTACTCAGCACTTTCATCAGAGAATAGTTCTGATTATGACAAGGTTAAAAAGGAAGTTTTAAAAGCTTATGAGCTAGTGCCAGAAGCATATAGACAGAAATTTAGGTCTTATAAAAGTTTGATTCACAAACCTATGTTGAATTTGCTAGGAAGAAGAAGATCTATTTGATAAATGGCTTACGTCAAAGAAAAAGATAAAATTTTGATAATTTAAGACAATTGATGTTATTAGAAGAGTTCAAGCAGTGTGTTCATTTAGACTTAAAACACATTTAGATGACAAAACTGTTGAGACATTACAAGATGCAGCTGTTATTTCCGATAATTATACCCTTTCACATAAGAGAAGTTTCAAAGGTCAAAATTTTAATACTTCGAGTGGAAATTACAAGAATCAAAGCACTGAGCGTACTGATTGTAAGCCTGTTGCACAGAATAAGAGTCAGTCTAGTTATAATATGTCTAGTCCAAAATTTGATACTTTTGAGAAGAAGTCACTGACTTGTGCTTATTGTAAAAAGAATGGTCATCTGATGGCTGATTGTTTTAGACTCCAGAAGAAGAATGAAAGAGATAATAAGCCCAAGACCAGTGCTTGTACGACACCCCGTGTTACCAATACGTTGGAATGTCCTGCGAGTCAGGCTTTTAAGTCCAGTTTTTGTGATTACATGGAGGATTATAAACCCTTTATGTCTGATGGGTTTGTTTCTATTGTTGATAATACTACTCTTCAGCCTATTAAGATTTTACGGGACACTGGAGCTTCTCAGTCTTTATTGTTAGAAGGTGTGTTGCCTTTGTCCGAGGAGACTTCTGTTGGTGCCTCCGTTTTGTTACAAGGTGTGGAGTTAGGTTGTATAGATGTTCCCTCCATCGTATTTATCTGAAGTCAGATTTGATAACTGGACCAGTTGTTGTGGGTGTTCGTCCTAATCTCCCTGTTGAGGGTGTTTCATTATTGCTAGGAAATGATCTAGCTAGGAACAAAGTGGTTGCTGAACCAATTGTTACCAGTGAACCGGTGGTGGATGTTAAATCACCTGAAGATGATGCTGAACTGTATCCAGCTTGTGTTGTTACTAGGGCGATGGCTGAAAACAACAAAATGAGGATTTGCAAGAAGACCAGTTTGATTACATGGACCTTTCTGACACCTTTCTAGCCGACATTGAAGGTCCCGGTAGCTCAGAGAAGGCCGTAATAAGACCACCTAGTATTAGCAAGAATGTAATTATGCCATGGCCAGACGTAAACAGCCATTCATTAGACCGAAGGAAATTTGTCGAAGAGCAAAATAAAGACCCTGAGGTTCTTCAGCTCAGCAAGAGGGCTCAACCACAGGAGGAAGCAGACAAAGTGGCCGAATGCTATTACCATCAAGACGACATTTTAATGAGAAAGTGGAGGCCCCTGATGCTACCCCAGAGGAGGAATGGAGAGTGGTATACCAAGTGGTGGTGCCTAAAGTCTATAGGCAAGACATTATTGGTCTTGCCCATGACACCCCCTTGGCTGGACATTTAGGTATAAGGAAGACTTGCCTGAAGATCTTATAACATTTCTACTGGCCAAGACTAAGAAGTGATGTCGCAGAATACTGCAAATCATGCCATATATGCCAGGTTGTTGGTAAGCCTAACCAGAAAATACCACCAGCACCACTTCTGCCTATTCCAGCCTTTGAAGAACCTTTTACCAGAGTACTAATTGATTGCGTTGGACCTTTACCGAAGACCAAGACCGGAAATGCGTATTTATTGACAATCATGTGTACCTCCACTCGCTTTCCAGAGGCTATTCCGTTAAGGAATATCAAGACACCTACTATTGTCAAAGCTCTGATCAAATTTTTCACGCTAGTAGGACTTCCAAAGTCTATACAGTCCGACCAGGGTTCAAATTTCATGTCAGGTTTATTTCAGCAAGTCGTGTACCAGTTAGGGATTGCTCAGTATAGGTCAAGTGCTTATCATCCAGAATCTCAAGGTGCCTTAGAACGTTTTCATCAAACATTGAAGAACATGATCAGAACTTTTTGTCTTCAATTTGACAGGGATTGGGATGATGGTGTTCACTTTTACTTTTGCGGTCCGAGAGGCTGTTCAAGAATCCTTGGTTTTATTCCTTTGAGTTGGTATTTGGTCACACTGTAAGGGGACCTTTAAAATTGATAAAGGAAAAGTGGCTTACTGAACACACTGACATGAATCTTCTAGACTATGTATCTAGATTTAAAGAAAATTGTATACTGCTTGTCAAATTGCTCAGAACAATTTAAAACTGTTCAGAATAAGATGAAAATATGGTATGATAAAGATGCCAGGGACAGAGTTTTGAGCCAGGTGATAAGGTACTTGTATTTTGCCAGTCCCTGGACATCCATTACAAGCTAAATATTGTGGTCCTTATACCATAGAGAGTAAAATCAATGATTTGAATTATATTGTAAAACACCAGGTCGGCGTAAACAAAATAGAGTGTGTCACATTAATATGTTAAAACCATATTTTGAGCGTACTAATGAAGGTGAGAGTAAACCAGTTCCCACTTTAGCCATGGTTAAATTGGAGAACAATCATGACAAACCAGATATAATTGAACCACCTTTTAGTTCTAAAACTATGGAAGAGACAGTTAGATTGAAAAATTCAGAAATTTTGTCAAATTTGATTTATTGAAAGGTTACTGGCAAGTCCCATTGACACAGAGAGCTCGAGAAATATCAGCTTTTGTCACACCAGACGGCTTATTTCAATATACTGTAATACCGTTTGGCATGAAAAGTGCTTCAGCTACATTTCAAAGAATGATCAATAATGTTATAAAAGATTTAGACTGTTGTTATGCTTATATTGATGATCTTATTGTATGTAGTGATAGCTGGGAAGAGCATTTAACACATTTATATGATACTTTTGATAGATTGTTACAATCAAATTTAACTGTTAGTCTTGGTAAAGTGAATTTTGCCAGGCCACTGTTGATTATTTAGGGCATACAGTTGGCCAAGGTCAAGTGAAACCTATTACGGCTAAAGTGGATGCAATTACTAAATTTCCTCCTCTACAAATAAAAACAACTTATGAGATATTTAGGCATGATTGGATTTTACAGAAAATTTTGTTCAAATTTTGCTACTGTTGTTCAACCATTGACTCATCTTTTACGGAAAGATTCTAAATTCATCTGGAGTGAAAATTGTCAAAACGCTTTTGAAAATAGCAAATCACTTTTAATTAATAGTCCAGTTCTGATCACTCCAGACTTTGAAAAACAATTTAAACTTGCTGTTGATGCAAGCGATGTAGGAGTTGGAGCTGTTTTATATCAGGAAACAGATGATAATGTTGAAAAACCTATATCATATTTTTCTAAGAAATTAGATAAACATCAGAAAAATTATTCAACTATTGAAAAAGAGTGTTTTGCACTGTTGTCTGCACTTCAACATTTTGATGTATATTTAAATCCCACATTTCATCATATTCTTGTTTATACTGATCATAATCCTCTAACCTTCATACATAAAATGAGAAACAAGAACCAGAGATTGACTAGGTGGAGTTTATTGTTACAGGAATATGATGTTATTGTAAAACATGTTAAAGGTAAAGATAATTTAATAGCAGATGCTTTATCTAGAACTTATTAAAACACTGTGTATATACTATGTATTTTTGTACATATTATTCATGAAAAGTTTTTGTTGCACTCAAACTTTTTTTAAGGGGGGAGGTGTTATGATATTGTAACTATCATATTTATTTAGTTAGCCTAATTTGTTTTGTGTGGCCTATTGTATACATTGTGTACAAAATAACATACATTGTGTTACAACTATGCAGTTAAGAACTCACTGGAACAATCACTGATACTCATGGAATGATTAGAACTTTCTATTTCACTTACATAACGTTTCCAGAATGATCATAACAAAAGATGCGTAATTTATATTTCTAGCGTTGTCTAGAAGTTTTCGTTTGAGTATTTAAATGCAGACCCAAAAGTTAGTTAAATATAGAGATTTAGACATAGACATAGATAGACTTAGACCTCGATAGAGACATCAACATTCTCAGCAGTTGGATTGACACTTTTATTTACAAACTACATCATACTAGATTGTGACCAATTGGATATATTATTCTGTGGATTCCCGTGAAGATTTCCGGATAAAGAAAAGATAAAAGATTGGACTCATATTTTGACAGTTAAGTTGACATTTCTTTTTGTGTAATACTTTTTGTAAACTAGTGTATAATAAATCTTGTTATATTTTATTATTGATTTGTGTCTTTTGTTGGCTACAATTAAAAAGTCGATTTTCTGACATAACAAAATGTATGGATCTCTCTGAAATTGTACTGCAAGGTACCATACCACAAAGGGAAGGCTGGGATTGAGTTTTGGGGTGATGAATCATAAGGGGGTTCAAAAAATTGGGGGGGGGATTTTTTTTTCCTTTTTTTTTTCTTTAAAATTTTCCATTTTAAGTTGGTTATTTCTGATTTATATATAAAAGCAAATAATAATGATATGGTTTGATTTCATCAAAAATTGAAATATTGGGGTTCTTTGATGTGCTGAATCTAACCGTGTATTTAGATTCTTAATTTATGGTCCTGTTTTCAAATTGGTCTACATTAAGGTCCAAAGGGTCCAAAATTAAACTTAGTTTGATTTTAACAAAAATTGGGTCCAAAATTAAACTTTGTTTGATTTCATCAAAAATTGAATTCTTTGGATTCTTTGATATGCTGAATTAAGAATTAAAATTAAACTTTGTTTGATTTCATCAAAAATTGAATTCTTTGGATTCTTTGATATGCTGAATTTAACCATGTATTTAGATTTTGGATATTGGACCATAATAGGTAAATTAAAAAAAAATTAAGTTCTTAGACCACAATCATTCTGTGTCAGAAACCTATGCTGTGTCAAATATTTAATTACAATCCAAATTCAGAGCTGTATCAAGTTTGAATGTTGTGTCCATACTTGCCCCAACTGTTCAGGGTTCGACCTCTGCGGTCGTATCAAGCTGCGCCCAGCGGAGCATTTTCTTTTTCTTTTTTTAACACTGATTTACTTTTGACATGAGATTAATAAGGAAAACAATAGTGAAATCCAGTAAAGACTGTTAGACATATATTGCATAAGGTAGACACGTCAAGACTTATCAATCCCAACCGCACTGGAAAAAGGAAGTACGAAAAAAATGTTATGATTTTGTTATTGAAGTAGAAGGAGATTTATTTTGTGTTCAAATGTTGCAAAGATATCAACATTAAAGATATAAATTTGATCTCCTTTTATTCATACATATATGTCAAGATAAAAATGACTTCAAACTAAGCTACCATTTGATTTTTATGGGGGCTTGGATGGAAAAATTTGTCCTGCAATATTTTTTAGTTGTAATCTCTGTCCTGGCTTTTTATTTTTCACTCTATTCGGTCCTGCCTTTTTATTTTTCACTCTATTCGGTCCTGCCTTTTTTTTTAAAGTTTATCCTGACTTCTTTTTACCTAAATTGTCATCCTGACTTTTTTTTGCAAGTGTCTCATTCTGCCTTTTTTTTTAATAAAAACTCCTGTCCTGCCTATTTTTTTCAAATTTCATCCTTACCCCCACCCCCATAAAAATCAAATGGTAGCTCCCTTATCGACTGTGCGAAGGTAGTTGATAAAACACATATGATAAAATGTGTTTTATCATAGTCAACTTTTGTAAGAATATTGAAAGGAAATCAAATACCGAACCCTGATAAATAAAAATCGATCGAAATCAATACAGAATTGAGCGTTATCATGCCAAAAAGGTGAATGCTGTCCTTAGTGAACGACAAAACAATCTTTTCAAAACAGAATGTCTGATGCAAAGCTGTTGAAGAAAAAAATTACGGAAAATTTAATTTTTATGAAAGAGAATATATCAGATATTGAAAAAATAACTGATAGTTTAATAGAAAAAGGAGTCATTGATATACTTGACAGACCTAAATTTCTGGGTGATCATAAAACACCGAAAGATAAAATTCACGGCGTGCTGGAGGAAGTAATAACCAAAAGAAAGTATGTAGAATTTTTCTGCGCTTTACATGATACTGGTAACGAACATGTTTTACAGGAAATAGGAAACTTGAATGATGAAGGTAAGGAGCTACCATTTGATTTTTATCGGGGGTGGGGGACGGGGGATAGGGGGACGTTGGGGGTAGGATGAAAATTTTGTCCTGCTTTTTTAGTTGTAAATTCTGTCCTGACTTTATTTTTACTTTATTCGGTCCTGCCTTTTTTACTAGTTTATCCTGAATTTTTACACAAATTGTCATCCTGCCCTTTTTCTACCAAGTTGCTCATCCTGCCTTTTTTACTCAAAACTCCTGTCCTGCCTATTTTTTCAAATTTCATCCTATCCAATATCGCTTAAAATCAGAACTTCATGACAATGAGTTATTTAATGGCGATTGTCAGTCATTGAGCTGTTTCATAAATAGACGTATACAATAACGACAGATTGATGTGATTTTCTGACTAGTATTCCTTTATGACTAACAAAAAGGTATTCCATCTACTTAAAGTAGTAGTACATGCCATCGTATAGCTTGCACTGTTTCAAACCCTTAATGAAACCGTCAAGGCATCGCACCATTCAACTAATGAAAAGATCTAATTCCATATAGCCGAGTTAGCTGAATGGACAAGGGCCTGCTCATAATGCAGGCCGTGTCTTCTATCTTAGATTGTAGGTATAAAGTTTCGCATTAGGCAGGAAGTACGTATTTCACTTACTATTTTTCGAGAATACCTTAAATTCAGAATTATTTTTCGATGTATTAATAATCGGATTGGTTTCTAACCAATCCCCCAAAAAACCTGACATGTTGACAATTCCTTGCACAGCAATTATTTATCTTACATTCATGGCTGATGGCCAACAGTCGCAATGTTAGATTCACGCAAACATTTCTGAATTTATATTTTACTATTTAACATGTTTAACGCACGATACGATGTTAAAGAGCACTGAGGACCCAAATTACAAAAGGTGTTAATAATTACAGCTAAGGCATTCCATTCCAGGGGTAGACCATCCAAAGTGTTTTGAACAATTCAAAGTTTTCTAAAAATTTAATTTATAGATATGACCATAACAATATTATTTCGTGTCTCCTCATAAGTGGAGTAACCCTAAACATAACCTTCATCATAACCCGTAAGGCAGGTCGAATGAATATAATTTTAGTTATAATCATTTAGATATTTTTTAAAAGATCTATTGTCACATAAAAATATGTTTTTTTTTATATTTCTTCTCCTAAACAGATTTTGTCGAATTGACTGAGTTACAAGACTTGGTAAGCTACATTGTGCTTATTTGAATCTATAGTTATTAAACTAGTGATTTGTTGGATATTCGTAGACCACCAGTTTGAGCTGCGATTTTTTTGGTTTTACTGCACAACAACCGAGCGACAATAAATCGGACCGAAAAAAAAAAAAAAAAAAAAAAAAAAAAAAAAAAAAAAAAAAAATAAAAAATAAAAAACGAAGAAAGAAAAATAAAAATAACCAATTGAATAGTGGCTATTCAATTTGTCGTATTATAACCCTATTCAAAGCTTAATTTTATGTTTTTATAACCTTTATATTACGTTTGTTTTCGACTTTTTAGTTTGAATATCTCTTTGGTATCGTAAGGCTGTCTCTGTAATGTTTGCCTGAGGTAAACTACCTTTATACTGAAAATCCAATGTAAAGATATGTACAACAAACCTAAATTATATTCGTAATTTGTAGTAAATTTTTCTTACTGCTTTTGCTCGCATTAAAGATGTTTCCTGTATGAACATACCATGGGGCCATGTGATAGTAAGCTTATCACGAGAACGTTACCCAATTGCTTCACGTTCAATTGAAGGACAAATGAAAATGCCATGAAAAAAGTAAAAAGCCATGCACCTGTCCAAAGTCAAGAATCTGATGTTCAGTAGTTGTCGTTTGTTGATGTGGTTCAGAAGTGTTTCTCGTTTCTCGTTTTTTATATAGATTAGACCGTTGGTTTTCCCGTTTGAATGGTTTTACACTAGTAATTTTTGGGGCCCTTTATAGCTTGCTGTTCGGTGTGAGCCAAGGCTCCTTGTTGAAGACGGTACTTTGACCTATAAAGGTTTACTTTTATAAATTTGGACTTGGATGGAGAGTTATCTCATTGGCACTCATACCACATCTCCTTATATCTATGAAATAATTAATTTAAAAATAATATGAATTAAAATTAACACCGGCTGTTTTCACATAGTTAACGGCCATCAAATGTATTTCGTCGTTTCAGTTTTTTATTTCTATTTAGTTGCTTAGTTTTATATCGTCTTATGAATTTATATTTTCTATTTTTGCTTCATACAGCAAATCATCTTTCTGTAGACTTTTTATTTTATTCATTTGTCATTATTTTTAGTATGCAATTTCAGGCAGAATGTTCTTATCATAATTCGTATTGATTTGTTTTAATCATAAAAATGATAACCTTTGTGGAGATGAACCGCTGTACTTTTGCATAATAACCGTTCCTTCTAGCTTATAGACATGATGTAATTGACATTTACTTGTTGGCCTCTATATATCTTCATATTATCGGTTGATTGGTAAGGCGTATTTAGATTAAGGCAACAGTAGTTTACCAATGGTCACATCTCGTAAATGGAAAAGTGAAAAATTAAGGTACATGTACATAACAAAAATGAAGGGAATCGGATGAACTAAAAAAAGGAGCGGAACCAAGTGCATAGACAGGGTAAGCGTTTTCTGCAATGTATGCATCATCCTTCATGCTTATTCAAATTCAGTCCAATGGAAGTATGTCATATGTCAAATATTGATTATTTCAAATTTTAGACCAGTAATTCTTCAGCTACTAATGCAGAATTATTAAAGGAAAAGGGATTAACGCAACAAGCCTATAAATCATTTGTATTGAATGTCGAGAAAAAAGAACTTCAGCAAGAGATATCTCAGTTGCAAATAGAACAGACACGACTGCTAAGCCAACTAGACGTCCTGAAACTGAACATCAAAACACTCGATTCGGAGAACAAGCGATTACAAACTAGTAATGCTAACATTGCTAAGGAAAAGGAACTTCTTACGATCAGAGTACAGCAATTGGAAATAAAACTGCATTTATTGACCAAAGAATTGGATATAAAAACTGAAGGTATAAACAAGATAGAAAAACAAAATATAGAATTATTACGTGCAATCCAAATGCTTATAAAGACCAAAGTAAAGAGAACAGAACTATGCATCGAAAACAGAGGGAAGAGGACAAAAAAATGTTTCAAAAACAGAGGGAAGAGGACAAAAATATGTATCAAAAACAGAGGGAGGAGGACAAAAATACTTCCCAACAACAGAGGAAAAAGGACAGAGAGTTTCTTGCCCAGACATGACAGATTTTAAAGCCGATATGAAGAAAGAAATCCAAACAATTTTAAATACAACACTCGATAAACGTGAAAATAAAAATAAAACGGACGAGGAAAGACTTTTTGTTTGTAAAATGGATGACATGAAAACTGAATTGCAGGGTACCTTGGAAGGAACTTTTAAAGTCTACTTAGACAAACAGCCGGATCAAAACAAAACGTTTATTGACAAAGTTCAAGCCAAATTAAAGGATGCAAAGACAAACGGGAGCAATGTTCTCGAAAATCAGCGTAAAGAAGTAAAACGTCTGCATAATCAAACAAGGGATAAGGACGGAAGGAGATTAAATCCGCGTATGGATGAAATGAAAGCCAATCCCGATGATGCCACGGAAACAATATTCGGCAAATCAAAACCGCTAAATACGAATGATTCACGAAATAAAAGTGTTACAAAAAACAAGATTTATTATAATAAAACAGCTGATCTACGAAAACAGATTCCTAAACAATAAAAAAAAATTGATAAAAAGAGATATGTCCCATGTAGTTTTTGGTTAACAGCATCTCATTTAAAAACAATCTTATTATAACGTACGCATCATAACATATATTTTTGTACAACTATCGAGTAAACAGAGATGAACTTTTAAAGATTGGTAAATTCTTTTTACCATTTGTGGCATAGCGTTAATATCTGCTATCATATTTTTGGAAAAGTTTTCTTGATACAATGTATGAGAAGATTGATATACAAGTAAACGCTTGGATAATGCCCTCAAATGTAATTCACAATTAATAATCTTTATTTTCAGGAAAATATTTGGTGGTGTAAAGTTATTAATTTGTGTGAATTGTTTGGTCCGTATAGACCCAAACAAAGCACCAGTAATGACTTTCTATACGACAACGGTCATTTGAATCTTTGAAACACTTATATGCCAGATTTGACTGCAAAGAATAATATTTACAGTTGTTTTCGGCCGTTCGTTATAAAGTCAATGTACTGTTTAAGTACTGTCCAGTTTTTGTTAGATGATTAGACCAGAAGATACTCCCGTTTAATTCAGTACTGATCAGGTTATTTTCAATAGTAATTAGTAACAGGTAAAATATCATTTGTTTATAGCAGAGACAAAAAATGTGTTTTCAAATATGTGTACGGATTGTTTCCTCTTAACAAAAAGGGTGATGGTTTATAATAATTGCACTGTTTATCACTCAAAATAAATAGGATCAAGTGTTCAAATACTGGAATCAGAAAACAAATGAAATATATTTCACGAAAATTAATATTTATTAATGTATAAATTATATCTATAGACTCAGGTATCAAATACAAAGAAATGATTATTTCTGTATTGATTATGTTACTAAACAGTAAAACAAGATAACGACACTTGGTTTGTGTATTTGAAAATTGTTATTTATATTCTCTTGACACCTTTCTATCGACCTATAGCATTTGACAATCTGCATAATTTAGTGTATGTGTTGCTCTCACCTTTTGTAAATCAACGATAAGATTATATTCTGTTGATGATTACAAAAGAAAACAAACTGCACAATTGAAGCATCACACAGAAGGTCAAACTGTCGGTTTAATGACATTCGTGTTTCAATACATTTTGATTAATCAAATTAACTTAAAATACTTCATGTTTTTTTTTAAATCCATTTCAACATTTAATGTTCTTTGATCGTGTAAAAATGTACAAAATTAAAACCTCTGTGAATGTATTCTTTTCCGTATTTTTGATTTTTGAAATTGACCTGATCCTTATTTTCTGTAGAGTGGGGCGCCAATATTCGCCTCATTAGTAGTTAATTTCCTCCTACGGTCAATCTTCATCGAATTTCTGCAAATATTTTTGCAACTTTCAAACAGTTAATTATAAACCTAACACGTCTGATGACGAAGGATCTTCAAGACATTCGGTTTTAGGTCTAGAATAACGCAAACTCATCGAAAAAAATCGAAAGAAATCGAGTATTCCGCATAACACAATGTACCATGGGGGAAACATATTCGCCGTAATCTATAGATATAAGTAGATGTGGTATGAGTGCCAATGAGACAACTCTCCATCCAAGTCAAAATTTATAAATGTAAACCATTATAGGTCAAAGTACGGTCTTCAACACGGAGCCTAGGCTCACACCTATGACTGGATAAATTTTCATTCTGTTATAATTAAGAAATGCTTATAAATGTGTGAAACTCGAAGCAATCAACACACAACAGAGATCGAAAAGTAAACAATATTTACTTATTTACTGTGCATGCGAAGTTTTCTAGATATTTTAATTATGTCAATTAAACAAATTATATAAACGCACTGAACTTTTATCAAAAGAAGCGCCTGCACATATTTGAAATGAATAAATAAACTATCAAGATGGGCGTAGATGAACACCCCTTTAAAATATATACATAATATCACAGACACAGCGCACATCAACGCAAAAGGAATGAGCAGTAAAAGGCGTGACTGAAAAGGAAAGAATTTGCAAAAAAAAAAAAATGAAAATATACGGAAACAGAATTCTGAGTCATTATCAAAATGTATGTGCATTTTGACAGCAACTATCCATTTGACTAGGGAAGGGGTTCATGCAAACGTCATCGTTTTGAGCATTGATACATTGATACATTCATTTTTGCGAGTTTCCTCTAACTCTATATACCTCTGAAAACTTACCATGTCGATAATTAAATACATAAAATGCGTTTGCATCGATAATATGAACACTGTTCAAGCAAACAAATAGTGCATACATCCCATCTTGACATGCATCGCTAGAAAATTGCAAAATGGCGAAAATGTGTCCACGGCGAATATGGATCACCCAATCTATTTTTTTTTGTTTTGTAGCACTATATTATCAGAAACGCGCGTCTGGCGCAAATACTAAATTTCAATCCTGGTATCTTTGATGAGTTTATTTATTCATGTTATCAATTAGTTCGAATTCCATAAATAGTGGTCATATACTTTTTTTTAAACATAGTGTGAATTATTTTCCTATCAAAAGGAATGGCCAAATTTGGCTTGTATTTGTTTTTCACACAGGGTATAAGTTCATGAAAATGGTTAATCCTTTGGAATTTGAATAATCAAAAGAGAAATAAAGAACTTATAACTTTCCTATCTTGAGACTATGAGTGAATAATTGGTTATACCGCTACTTTTTATTGATGTTATTAGACCATTCTGCACAGTTAGTGAAGTTGTAAAACTAATTGTGAAACTTAAAGTAAGAGAAATATACGAACAAACAAGTGCACGAAATACATGAGCTAAAGTACCTTTATATCAAGGTGTTTCACTTCTTTTGTCCGAATATATATAATTGCATGACATACACAAATGTTTCGTTTTCAGTATACGTATTAAAATGAGCTAGTTTATCATGTTTATATATAGTTACTAGTATAATAAAAAAAATTACAGACAATTTTTGAAATATGTGTCCTAAATTTCATGAGTTCTCTAAAGAGAATCTGAACATTAACCAAACGGCTGTCAAATATTTATTACTAAGGTTTCTTTTTACAAAATAAAGTAATCTTTAATTTGGTAACTAGCCTATTGATTTTGGACAAAAAATCCCCAATGAAAAAAGAGTGGACATCTATTTGTATACATGTAGTAGCGATGCAGTTTATTTTTTATGTATAAGAGAGGGTTAATATTCTATTTTAATTAAATTCAATGAATATCCTAATTCTTAATATATTCTTTTTCGCATTATTCATGAACATTTTAAAACTTCAAAAATAGGTGTTCCTAACATTTGCTTTGCATAAAATATCAAAACCCTTTTAAGTAATCAGAAAGTCCACGTCATTTGGAATTTAGAAAAATTGTGTCATAAACACTCATACCACATCTCCTTATTTTATAAAGGTCAATTACGTTAATCCCTTATCTATATTAGCTTGACTAACTTCCGGATTACAACATGATTATAGTCCTTTTTGGGTAGCAAACGGTACTTGCTGTCTAACTTTATTATTGTTATTGCTATACCACATTTTTGATGAAGTTCTTTAGGAATGGATGGATATGGTTGCTTATTGTTATGGGCTTTGGTTTTATTTTCATTTGATTTCATGATTTCCTGAAACAACAATATGCAAACCGCTAAGTAAATCCAGTAAAGAATGAGATAGGAATGTTGGAAATTGGGGGTTAGTGTCTCCTTTTACCCTTTGTGTCCATTGTAAAAGTGCAATTTTCAAAATCGTTTCTTTTTTGTTCCACAATTATTTTAAACGTAAAATTTGTTAAGATATTGAGAAAAATTAGGAATTAGTGCTATTAAACTCCAAAAATATTGGGATCTCCATTTATAGTGGCTATTTCTTTAATGGAAACATATCATAAATCAAGTATCTGGATTACTTCTCTTTGAATACCAGTGGGAGAATTTTCAATGAATATGCTATTTTGTCAATAAAATATTACATATAATAATTAAACAATTATAATATATAATATTATGGGAATTACAGTCAATAACTGTAATAAAATCTTGATATAAAAAAAATACATTATTAAAATTATTTACTGCGGATTCATTGACTGCATTTGTATACAAGAAAATGGAGTGAAAAAATGACTGCAATTTCAGCAGATTAGGAGACTGTTTTGGCCAACTCATACATCTTCTTGACTGCCAAAAAGATGTTAGTGCCCACCTTACGTATCTAAAAGTGTGTAAAACTACAAAAGGTGAAAATGTAGATGAGCAAGATCTGATACTATATCGTGCTGGACTTTTTGATGTTGATGCAACCTGCAGAAAATTGCTCTTTATTTGCAAACGCCATAGAGATTCTCTAGGGATTTATTGGAAGACTAACAGTGCAAAGGGTGCCTATCCAGTCCACTAAACAAAGTGTAAAGGAGATATAGCCATTGATTTTCAGACACCAAAGGAAATATTTTTTCTGTATCAATCCCTGATACCTGTTGGAAGTGGTAAGTTAATTCAAGTTGTGCCCATTCCTTAATCCTATTGCTGCCAGATTCAAATTTCAAACAACTTTATGTACGCCACAATTACTCTGAATTATATATACATGTAGTTGTTCTCACTTGAATCCACTTCTAACATGTCTAAGTTTATGTCATTACAAATGTCATATATATATATAATACAATTTTTCTAAGACAAAATGTCAAAATTAATAAGCGTGAAACGGGAAACTAAAAAAATGATAAGCAGGATATGGGACTCCGACAAAACAATATGCTGGATCCAGTATCATACCCCCACCACAATGAGACCCCTTAATGAGGCTCTTTAACATGTTTAAGGGAAAGTATGTACATGGACAAATGCGAAATGAAATGACCATTTCACGATGAATGAACAATAAAAACATGCTTGCACTTCTCTATTTTTACCCATTACACTGAACAAAGTAAATAAGGAGCTTCATGAATGGAAGCAATTGAATAGAATTTGGAAAACATATTGCACGAAATTTAACCCTTTACAACCCTCCCTAATGTAAGACTCAAAATGCAAAATTCTTAAACAAATTACACATGCAGCAAATCAAATACAAACTGTATAACAAGAACACCATTAAGCACTTTGCACCATAGGAAAGTTTTCAGCCTTGAACAAGAGATCGAAAATATTTAATTATGTATACATTCATATGCATTGTCATCTGGTGAGAATTTAATATTCTATTGTTTGGAAGATAAGCATAATCGATCAAATGCTTCAAATGTTTAGATGCTAACATTCTGTATATTTTAAGAGGCTGTCCAAGGAAATCTCAGGCAATGGTTGGCATATCATGGAACTCAGATTTCAATGAAACTTTACATTTAGTCTATTTAAGACAGGAAATGAATAAAAAAATATGTCATTACAAATGTCATATATATATATATATTACAATTTTTCTAAGACAAAATGTCAAAATTAATAAGCGTGAAACGGGAAACTAAAAAAATGATAAGCAGGATATGGGACTCCGACAAAACAATATGCTGGATCCAGTATCATACCCCCCACCACCACAATGAGACCCCTTAATGAGGCTCTTTAACATGTTTAAGGGAAAGTATGCCTATCCAGTCCTTTATATTATATTCTTATAGTGTTCTTGTTATACAGTTTGTATTTGATTTGCTGCATGTGTAATTTGTTTAAGAATTTTGCATTTTGAGTCTTACATTAGGGAGGGTGGTAAAGGGTTAAATTTCGTGCAATATGTTTTCCAAATTCTATTCTAGTTAGGTGACATGGGCTTGCTGTTCTCTTTTTTGTGAGCCTTACTGGAATCCGATCCCACCAATTTTTTTATTCTTCTTATCAAAGAATATGATAATTTCTTAGGTCTGTATGGTACATTTCCAATATTTACTATTGATGGAATTTGAACAAACTGAATATAAATACAGTTTTTTGACAAAGGAATTCTACGCGAGATTTTATTTATTGATTATGGGGTTATATTTTCTCTCTCCGTGTAGAGGTAATGCATTGATGTTGGATTTTCGCATTCATTTAAGTATGTTTGATACCTAAAATTATGAGAAATTAACTTAACATTGGTTTAACATATTTGCCTGTTAGCAATAATATAACAGTTTTCATAGGCTAGCTTTTTTCATGTAACCATATTCTCTATATATTAAATATTGCATGTTTAAATAGTTGTCGGAGGCTTTTCTTTTTAGCATTGCATGCTTAAAAATTGTATCAATGTTAAGTGAATTTCTCCGGAAGGATCATTGGTCCTGTTTTAACTAGTAACATATGTGAATGTATATGCTTGTCCTAATATACCACTTTCAAGATCGTTGCATTTCCGTCAAAAACTTTGGTTTTAGTATACATCATTAGTGCGTTTAGCGGCATCACCACTTTCTTCACATGTTGAGCGAGCGGTTGAAAAAATATGATGTTATATTGCACGAATTATTCGAAAAATTAAATTCTTATAACTGATAATCAGCACTGCTGTCATCAGGGAATTGTGATTAAGTGAATACGGAACAAACATTATTTCAAGTTTATCCTGTACAATGACGAACACGAAGAAGCTTGATAAACTTTGATAGGACAAAGATACAGACGATCCCCTCTATCTGTAAAGAGTTACAAGCCGACATGATTTATTGCATCAACAAAGTATGTCAAAATGAAAAAAAAAAAAAAAAAAAACACACGAAAACCGATAAATAAACCTCCATTATCTGCAATAATAATTACAATTATTAGGAAAATGTCGATAAGTTTTTTTTTATGGTTGTCCCTTTTATTCATTAAAAATCGAAAACAATCCCTGAAGATTTGGAAAGGTATTCTGTTCTCCTTCAACGCCCCACGTGTCCGGTTTTGTCTTCCTGAATTGGTGAACGTAAAGGCGAGTGACATTTTTCAAAATGACGCATAGTTAAGGACTTTAATGCATCCACCTAACATACGGCTTTTATATATCATTCGAAAACTTATTATCTATAATGTCTGTTTTGCCCGGTCTTGTAATATTTTCTTAAATGTAGGTCAAAGGTCAAGAATGAACATTTTTGAATTAAAAAAAAAAAAAAAAAAAAAAAAAATGCCGTTTGCCGTTTGCCGTTTTAATCATAAGAATATATTACATCAGAATACCATAATTACAAATCAAACGTACATTTAAATGTTAGTTGCGCAATATTTACAGAAAATGGCAATTCAATAAGTCTATGTCAAAGATATAATAAATTTATTTTTAACTGCAATTGATATAATAATGGTCAGAAATCAGCTGTGTAATGAAGCTTGCTGTCACCCTTGATACCAACATCTGCAAATAGGGATTTTTTTTGCTATTGATTTTTTAGATAACAATTCGATTTTTGTCAATATCAGGAGATAATAATTTACCATATTTAAAAAAAAAAATGGTAATAAAAGTGCTTAAAGATTATACAAGGTATATAAGTTAAAATATATTTTCGATGTTGCAAGTGGAAGGAAGACATGTTAAGAATTTAAATCTCGTTCAATATTCGAATGAATACTGTTTTCATCTCGCACTTTACAATCTTAACTCCGGCTAATATGTTTATGTTTAGCACATTATTAAATATTATATTAGTTGTTCAAGTATGACTATGAATTAATATTATGGAAAATTGATTATTCTTCCTGAGCAACTTCAATCACCACAGGTTAAAGGTAGTGTTCGTACATGTACATTTCGATGTTGAGTGTTTTGAGGACTGTTGTTTGTCTGTCCTACTTTTATCGTTTTGATCACTGTGTTGTATGTGTGTTTACATTAAATGTATAAATCGTCTTGTCCCTGCGCCAATTTGTTTTCGTTCTTTCCATTCATATGTCCATCCATTAGTCTCAAAACCTTTGTAATGAGCAGTACTCCTCCTTTATCGCTTAGCAAATTTAAGTGAAGTTTAAAGTTTTGAGCACATATTGCACATGACGGGATTTTATATTGAGTTAATTAGCAAGCAATTCAAATTAATCCTTACATTCCTGCTTTTAAATTATCTCATTTTTAAATTCAAAGCTACTTTTTCTCACATTTAAAAATACCATTTTGTATGTTTTTTAATTTCAACTAATATCAGAAACTTTGTTATTGCAGTTATGAGATTTTCGCACCATTAGAAACTCAAACTAACAGATTATAGCATGCAGAGCATTGGAATGTGAAAAAAAGAAGATATTACTTATTCATGATATCGTTAGGATAAAGTTTAAGAGGTTTTCTTTATAATTTAGCTTTAGAAACGATATTACTTCGAACAACTAATTTAACAACCTATTTTTTTTACGCAACGTTTGTGATTACTAGTATGAAAATAAAGTGTGAAAATCGCCAAAGCAATCGCTGCCAGGTCCACAACAGAGGGCTGAACGCAGCAGTATGAAGTGTGCAATGTTTTGTCAGAGGTTTCATACTTTTACAAAACAATCTTGGTGATAAATGTTGAATAGTTGGTGTCACTCCTACACAGTAATTTCTACACGTAATAATTTAACTACTAGTATTTAAGAAGTCTAACTATAACTATAACTATTATTGCGCATTGCTAGAATGTTAAAATCAAAAGCTATAGACTGTAAGTTGATGTGAATAAACTCCTCATAAATACAAGGCTTAAATGGTGTACGCTAGACAGGCGTTTCGTCTACAAGAGGGGCGAAAGACACCAGAGGGACATTCAAACTCATAAATCGAAAAGAAACTGCAGCTCCATGGCTAAAAAAGAGAAAAAAAAGGACAACAGACAAACAATAGTACACAAAACACAACATATAAAACTAAAGACTATGGAACACGAACCCCACCAAAAACTGGGGGTGATCTCAGGTGCTCCGGAAGGGTAAGCAGATCCTGCTCCTCATGTGGCACCCGTCGTGTTGTTCATGTTAGTACAAACCCGGTAACAAGTCTAATTCGGTAGGTCTCATTCGTGAAAAGGGGACGGGATTGTAGTTACGACATTAGGAACATATCTGCTATCATTTGTGAAACGGATATTCCATAACGACCAACCAACTCGTGAAAGCGTCCGTAAAATTTACGAACGGATGATTTCAACTTCACCATTTGGAACTCTTGGTTTAACAGTTTCCTTGTGAGCAGCAACCCTATATCAAGGAAATCATGATAGGAAATACAAGCCGAGGAATATCGTATCAATTGGGAGATATATACTCCGTATACAGGCACTGCTGGAATGTTGCTACATAGAAATGGAAAGTTCACAATTTAAAAGCTGAAATCATCTCTTTTATCGTAGAGTTTTGTTTTTAACCGACCCTTATTGTCAATTTCTAGATGTAAGTCAAGATATGAGGTATCTGTTTTATCCTTTATTTCAAGTTCGACGGGATTGATGCGTTCAACATAGTCACCAAATTTTGAATTATTTAGTGAGAGAACATCATCTATATAGCGGAAAGTAAAATTAAAGGATACTGCTCACATATTGTCTTTCTTCCTAAGAAGTTCCTATATGAAGTCAGCCTCATGAGAATAAAAGAACCAGTCGGGAAGAAGAGGGGCATAGTTGGTTCCCATGGGAATGTCGATTGTTTGTTGAAAAACACGTCCTTCAAACGTAACAAATATGTTGTCAATCAAGAAATCAAGCATCTTGATAATGTAAGTTTCAGATAATTTTATGTTTGAATCAGAGCGATTTTTTACAAAGTAGGATTTATCCCTCTCTAAGACAAGATACTTGTATTTTTGTTGTCCATTTTTTTTTATGAAACAAAGCAATACCAACTCTTTCAATTTGTCTTTTAGTTTGGAATGGGGAATACTTGTATAAAGTGTAGAAAAGTCAAATTTTTTAATACTATTGCAAGATGAAAGAGTCTTAGATTGTATGTACTCTAAAAGATCTTTGAAATTTTTTAGTATCCACATCTGATTCACGCCACCTCTAGAATAGGCAGTTTTACAATAACTTTGATTGCTGATAAAATTGATGTTAATAATTTAGAAAGAGGTTTCGTGGAGCAGCAATAAACCGTTGTTTGTAGTTTAGGTATCCAATACAGTGATGGAAAATCTAGTTCTTCAAGAGAGGGACGAAAGATACCAGAGGGATAGTCAAACTCATAGATCGAAAACAAACCGACAACGCCATGGCCAAAAATAAAAAGACAAACAGACAAATAATAGTACAGATGACACAACATAGAAAACTAAAGACTAAGCAACACGAACCCCACCAAAAACTTGGGGTGATCTCAGGTACTCCGGAAGGGTAAGCAGATCCTGCTCCACATGTGGCACCCGTCGTGTTGCTTATGTTATTACAAATCCGGTAAATAGTCTAATTCGGTAAGTCACATTCGTGAAAAGGGAAGGGTATTGTAGTTACGACATAAGGAACATATCCGATATCATCTGTGAAACGATTATTCCATAACGGTCAACCAAATCATGATGGCGTCCGTAAAATTTACGAAGGGATGATTTCAACTTCACCATTTGGAACTCTTGGTTTAATAGCTTCCTTGTGAGCAGCAATCCTCTATCAAGGAAATCATGATAGGAAACACAAGCCCGGGAATATCGTATCAATTGGGAGATATATGCTCCGTATGCAGGCGCTGCTGGAATGTTGCTACATAGAAATGGAAAGTTCACAATTGGGAAGCTGAAATCATCTCTTTTGTCGTAAAGTTTTGTTTTCAACCGACCCTCATTGTCAATTTCTAGATGTAAGTCAAGATATGAGGCCGACTTAACTGTATCTGTAGTATCCTTTATCTCTAGTTCGATGGGATAGATTCGTTCAACATAGTCACCAAATTTTGTATTATTTAGTGAGAGAACATCATCTATATAGCGGAACGTAGAGTTAAAGGATATTGCTAACTTCTTATCTTTCTTTCTAAGAAGTTCCTGTACTTTGGTTGAAATTTCAAAGGAACATAGAACAGACCTATGATTATCCAGGATGTCCTCTTAAGTAAGTGTCGTGGGGGTATATGTTGAGTTTCCAAGTGAATTGTCAATACCTAATTCATTTATCATGCAGTTTATGTAATGTGATTTACACACAAAAACGATGTTGTTTGGGGCTTTATCTGCGGGGACAACAGCATATTTGTAATGAAGGTAGGAATAGTGTTTTGCAACATTTGGGACTTTAAAGATTGGTGTAGCATGGGTATTGATAGACCCATTCAGTTTTTTAATTCTGATGTGTATCAACGACCTCACAACCTTAAGCCATTCGGAAAGAGTATCTATGTCTTCTTTCTCGCGTTTAAACTATTGCCTGTCATAATCCTCTACTGAATCCATCAGTATTTTGAAGTTGTGTTTCCATTTGATGGATTTAGGCTCACGATATTTCGGATAACACATTTCGCAAGGAAGAGTTATTGACAATGTTGAGGTCAGCGGTAATAACGTGGCCAGTCGGATTATATATGAATGGGGAACTAGCACAGGTGCAATCAGGAGGTTTAGACTTGAAGTCGTCAATATTCCTGCAACACGTGTTTGTAATTGAAAATTGTAGTTGCAATTGGTTTGGTATAGGTATAAGAAATGATATGTACAGACTGATCTTTAAAATAGGTAGGTATTTTCGATTGAACTAATTTATAATGAAGGATATCGCCCAAGTTGACGGCATCGATCTATGGCCGCACATACGTTTGTTTAGCCTTCCTTTCGTTTCACCGACGTATACCAATTAGCAAAGGTTACACTCATCAGTGACGCTCGAATCAAACAAGTTAAAAAGGCCAAAATAAAGCACGAAATTGCAGGGCGTTGAGGACCCAAAGTTCCGAAAGGATTTGCCAAATACAGCTTATGTTATCTATTCCTAGGATAGAAAATCAAAGTAGTCAATTTATAATTATGACCATATAAGTGATAATTCATGTCAAAGCAGACGTGTCGACTACTGGGCTGGTGATACCCTCGGTGAGGACATCCTCACCAGTAATGTCATCGACATAGTGTTTATATACTTATCAATTTACGAATGGTTTTGCCAAATAAAACTTTCAACTGCATGTAACTGCAACATGTAATGTTTTAACAAGAAAATTACGTAGTTTGATAAGGTTCGAACTTCAAATAAGCACAAAGAACATTTTCGGTGTCTATAATCTAAAAGGTTTTTTATTTTTCTCTAATGCACGATGCCGTCGAAGCAACAAAGAAAACACATTTTCTAATTCGTATATCAGAGAAATATTTGAAATTCAACTTTTATTAATTAACTTACTAACTATGTAATTATCTATTTAATACGTATTTAGTTTTTTGGGTATAGCTTAATATATATATAAAGAGTCTTTTATTTCTTTTAAAGATAATCTGGAAATTACAAAACAAATTAACAAAATTAACTAGTATTATGCATTTTGATCCTTCCTTATTGATTAATCTGTTGTTTGCTCAAATGTCCTTTAGGTGTCAGAATTAACTCAAGACTTTCGGTTGAAAGGTATTGCTCTTAAAATTTGTATTTTTTAATTGGTTGGTATCTACGATGTTGTAAATGATGTCGTTTTCATCACTAAGCATTACACATTTCTAATACTTAACCTAACAAATATGAAGTATTGTATACATAATTTTGAATAAAAGTCAACATGAATGATTTGAGAGTAAAAGGTAATAGATTTTAACACATTAAACGTACGGTATGAAATTTGATATATTTTTTTAGTTAAGTGGATTGAAAAAATGCGATCAAAGTAGAAGAAACATATTGTAAATTATTTAGCCGTAGACGGAAAATCTGTATGAATATATCGGTACGTAAAAACGGTATAACTCAACAAATGTATTGCCTAAATTAAAAACTCGTGAACGGAACGAGACCGGATGCCTTGACAGGGTAAGTGTTTGCTACCATACGAATCCACACTCAGTCATAATGACACAATCGGGAATATGACAAAAACAGTATAATAATAGACTAATTACCATACTGGTATATAAAGAACTAAGACCGCGAAAACATGTCGCTAGACATTGAGACATCGAAACATCGTATCGATCAACCATTAAGTCAGACAATTTTGACCATGTGGTTTGTTGTGTTAGTCTTTATCTGTATTTATCTACCTGTTTGGTGTTGGTAGGTCCCTGAAGGGGTAGTTTGTAACTACATATTGCTTATTTATTTTATCTTACCGGTTTTATTTCATCACAACACAGTATTTCACATTATTTTGTTTATCTCTCTAAATTATAGAGGCAGCGTATTATATTTTTTATGGTCTGTTTGCAGATATCTCATTCTCGAGGTGTCTGACTTTTTAAAAGCATATGAACAAGTGGCAAAGGTAAAAGTGTTTTTAAAGTCGAAAATGAAATTGTACGGATTTACAGAAACTAAACTAAACTGAACATGTCTGTCATATTGGTTCTTCATAAATTGTTATGTTATAAATTAGGCCGTTAGTTTTCTCATTTGAATTGTTTCAAATTTTCCATGTCGGGGCCTTTTATAACCGACCATATGGTACGGGTTTTTCTCATTGTTAAAAGCCGTACGGTTGCCTATAATTGCTTAAATCCACTTCATTTGACCTTTAGTTGATAGCTGTCTCATTGGCAATCATACCACACCTCTTTATTTTTATACTGAAGCTGCAAATGTACAAACGTGTACCATCAGACCTATCAGCAGGATACTAATGAGGTCACATTTCAAGCTATTTTTTTATCAGACAATTTCTACTCATCCATGTATACATATTTGCAACCATACAGTTTGTTATTCATGCGAGCAATAAACAATCATCACTAGTCTTATTTATAAATGAGCTAACCCACCTATTTTGGACGACATTTGCTGGTTTTTACTGAATAGAATAATTATTTCTTGCGAGTCGAATAGCCATATAACTCGTATTGAATGAAAATAAAACTTTTCTGGATTTACCTTTAACAATTCATTATTGTTAGATAAAAGAGAAGATACTAAAGGTATAGAAAGCAATTAAAATGTTAAGGCAACCAAAACAGTGAACCCTATTCAAAAAATGGCCAAAAGACAAATTAAAGTCCACAAAACCTTGCAGATTGAGCAACGTAAATGCAACCAAAACTTTGGTTTGAACTCAGGGTCAACTTCTAATTTTTCTCTCTATATATACAAATAATATTTATCAAAACAGATAAAGAACCAAGTCTGGTATGCAATATTAATAACAACCTGTCAATAGCAGCCCTGGTTCGGATTGTCTTTGATAGTACATAGGATACAATTTTTCATAAAAGAATGTAAATCCTTCTTAGATAGATGTAGCTTGGTATTCTTGTATGGGTTTTGTTATTTTTATTGGCATTTGTCGGTTATTTCAGCTCTTCAATGCTCTAATTAGGTTTGGATTTTCACATTTTGCTTTGAGCGTCATTTGTATTAAATGTTTGATTTTCATTAAGCTGTGTATTATTTTTCTTTTTTGGTACTGGTACATTATCAATTTATATAAAGAAAATGAGATCTGGCGTTAACTTAAATGCAACAGCAACCCATCTACACACAAAACAGGAAAGGCTTCTAGCTATCTTAAATAACCGAATGTGTAGACCATATATTTAGCTCTCAAACGCTCAGAATGTCCCACAATTGTATACATTTGAACAGAAACTACCAAAGATCACCATTAACACCAAATTTCTTAAACGAAGAAGAAAATTACAAAAAAAAAAAAAAAAAAAAAAAAAAATAAATATAACAAGGCGTTTGATGTTAGACAGGCAAATCAATACATTCTTATGTGTCAGATTGTTAAACGTTTCCACAGCTGCAACACTATTCTACCTCCTATCTTATTTTGAATAACAAAAGTTACATAGAACATCATACAGTAACGTTTATTGCAAAGTAGGTTGTATTTATAGTTTAAAGTACAATGTGTATTACGGAGACATATTCTCGCCTATGTAATCCTCCTCTTTGTAATGTTTCAACTCCTTTAGGGTCAATTTGGCATCAACATTCTTGCAAACTATTTTTGAGTAGAAATGCCTGCTTATCTACACTTCAAGTAAATCCAACGATGTCCATGAAGCCGACCGAATCTTTCATACTAGTATTTGCTTTGATGAAGGCACTGCATCTTCGAGTGGCGTATTGTGTTTTCGACAATACAAACTTAGCTACCTGAATATAAAAAAACCGAAGTGGTGTTTTTTTCGCGGGAAATGCGAGTATTTCGCTGTAAACTAACCCTATGTAAAAAATAAAACCGTATACAATTCTTTATTCCGACTGAATTTATCTCTTTGAAGATCAGTCCTTAATTTGTCGTACCACATGTATTACTAATCTATATGTGAATTTAAGCGCACAAAATAATCAATTGATTTTGTAAATATTTAAAGGCTTCTTAAGGGACACATATTTGTCATAGGTTTTGGAGCCTCTAATAAGGACTTTCTCTCTCAGATCTACATGTGATAAATCTACAATATTTAGTTATATAAATAATTCATTGAAAGAAATTCAGTAGTTGGTTATGGACAAATGTAATGTATAAAGTATTATTTACAATAACAATTCATGTCACTTCTTCTTATGCTTGGATCATAAATTTTATCATAAGGTTTATTTTACTTAGTCATGTATTAAAAGGAAGTCTGTGTTTGATTATGATATAAGTTGTCTTCCTTTTTATGATGAAATAATTAGGTCTCAAATACTTACCAATATCCGTTTACTTTTTCTTAAACAATTGTACAATGTACTTGTTTTAGTTAATAAGTTTTGGTAGAAAATTCTTGACGGAAGAAATTAACCTGAAGTTATCATTGTATTCAAGGGTTGGATTATACTGGGTACTGTGATATTTTAAACTTCTTTTAATACAAACTAGACAGAATTTGGTTTCAAGTATTATTTCTTAACAAACCCGTTTTATACACTCAGATAATTATTGAGAGTTATATTTTCAGCGGATCAAATTACTGCCAGATTAGAATTATTTAAATGTCCATAGCTTGAAACAATTTTGGGAAAAGTGTGATTATTTCTATGTCCCAGTATGAATAAAAGGACATGTGTGGAATGTGTAAAAAGTTAAAAAAAAAAAAAAACCAAAAAAAAACAAAAAACAAAAATAGCGAACTCCATGGAAAATTCAAATCAGAAAGTCCCTTATCAAATGGCAAAATCAAACGCTCAAATACATTAAACGAATGGATAACAACTGTCATATTTCTGACTTGGTACAGGCATTTCCTTATGTAACAAATCGCGGATTAAACCTGGTTTTATAGCTAGCTAAACCTCTTATTTGTATAACAGTCGCATATAATTCCATTATATTGACAACAATGTGTGAGCAATACAAACAGACATAATTGGCAATAATGTCAAAAGATATTAAACATAAAATGTAATTTCTTGTCATTTGTGAATCTCATGACTATTGATAATAATATCAACACAGTTTATTTCATTATTCAGAAATGAATACATGTATTTATATTAATTTAATATCATCAGAACTATAATGTTTATCAATTCACATTCATTGCATAAGCCTTGATAGATTTTAACATGTACATAAATGTATCGTTTATTCATTCATCAGGTGTATGATATTATTAATGTCTTAATTTAAAGTTACCTAATATGTATCATTATCAATTACATACATTGATGAACGCCAATAACAGAATGAAGGCTTTCTGCCAGGCAAAATAATGTTGATAATATTTCAGCTCTATATATCTAAACGAAGCAAGGCAAACATATTATGTATGTAATTTGATTTTGATCCCACTATTTGATCCTTCTATCATGAAACAACTTCACCTTAAATGCAAGGACCAGTAAGCACGCCAACTTTGTATCAAATGTTAACCTGAATGACCTTGTTTAATAAAAGAATTGAGATTCAGATAGTTAGCAATTCCCAAATTCTTTACAAATATGGAGCATAGTAAAGTGCTTCTCCAAGATACTTTTATAGAGTTGGAAAAAAAGAGAAACAATTCAAACGTGAAACGTGTTGTAAGTAATTTTCGCAAAGAATTTTCTTATAATACGATAGAACAAAAACAGTAATTTATATATGATGCACCTAAAATGAGAAATGATGGGCATTATATATAAACAACTGTAGATAACAGCAAGAACACATTGAAGAAGTGAACATTAATTAAGATATTAAAGAATGTTTACTAATAAAAACTAAAACACACAAATATATATATAGAAAAAGGGGGATCCATTCCCCTTAGCGCCTGTGATAAAGTTGGCTCCAAAAACAAAAAATGTCATTATTCTATAATTAATTGTAAAGAAAAATGGTCTATTCAGAAATAAGCTTTACGTGCACACATTAGAAAATAAAATAGGATATAAGCCTTTTTAATGTGAATATGTAGTAAATGTTTCGTTCTAGGTTATGACTTAAAAATACACAGGTAAAAACATACTGGTGAACGACTGTAAAAATTTGATACATGTTGCAAATGTTTCAATCAAGGATATGACAACCAATTTTGCTCATTGTTTAAGGCCGTACGGTGACTTAAAGTTGTTAACTTCTTTGTCATTCGGTCTCTGGTGGAGAGTTGTCTCATTGGCAATTATACCACATCTTTTTATTTTTATATTGATAGAATATATTCAGATGATAAAGCCTTACGAATGTGATTAATGTGGAAAAAGTTCATGACTGATTTAAAACTTTAAGATGTAGAAAAGAACACATACTGGCTATAAACCTTAAATATTTGACGATTGTTGTGACCATTTTCCTTAACGATAGCAACTGAAAAACACGATAAAGAACTTATGCAAATTATAAACATTTTGAATGTGACAAAAAATGCATATCGTAAACTTTTCCGAAGAGGACAGAAGTTGTAAAGGTCCTGATTGGAGTTTAAACTGACAGTAAACCTTTCAAATGTTATTATGTTGCAAAGGTTTCAACTAAATCAGAATTTAAAGGCTCGCGTATTTACACTAACAAATATAAACGGAGACATTTAGAGAACTGTTAACCAACTTAATTTCGCGGATACTTTATTTCGCGTTTAGCCATTTTCAGCCGACTTAGCAGCGATTAATTTTCGCAGTTTTCTTTTTTTTTTCTTGATGTTTTCATGTAAGAGAAGATCCAAGTGTTATATCTTCGCGACGATTTTTATTTCCGTGTCTTTTTTCTACTCGCGAAAGTCGCGAAAAAAAATCGCTCGCGAAATTAAGTTGGTTTACAGTATTCGAGAAAATAGATGCGGGGTATACATTTGTGAGACAGCAATTCAAGAACAAATTGAGTTTCGGTGTCAAAGGCAGAAAAAAAATATACTTCAGACGTCTGTATTTTAATCGCAGAAATCTATGTCATGAATACTAAAAAAAAAAAAAAATTGATTCAAATAAATGTATGAATATTGTGGATATTCGAATACAACATTTTGAAAATGATTTCGAACATTTTATTGAAAAGGCTTACTTAATATGCGTCCATTTCTAGAATAAACCTCAGGTATTCGCAAAGCGATTGGTGTTCGTATCGACCACCAAAGCACCCAGCAATGTGGTGGTTGGAAGATGTAAATACTACATGGAACTTCATTTGAATAATGAAATGATAAATTTTTCCAAATTCAGATCCGTGCGCTCCACAGAGAGACAAATAGTAAAAAATCTGTAATATTTGAACATTTGAATGTACCTACTATGTATTGGCTACCCAAACTACACAAAAACCTGTCAAATATCGTTAAATTGTCATATACTTTTGTAATGAAGCTTATGCAAATAATGGTATGAACTATATTTGAAGTGTAAAATATTCTTTGGACTTTTTAATAAAATACTTGCTTCTTATCGTCCTTTTAATTTGGTTGGCAGTTATTGCTTTCCGATTCTCAACACTTCACTTCTATAAAGTCTTATCAAAATGCAACTTATATAAAACTTTCTACTGCAACGAAGCAAGTTAAGTATGTTAGATATACTTTCTAGAAGTATGATGAGATGATTAAAGCTGTAAATTTTCTATTTTACAACATCTTGGTATGTTTCGGCTTTAGTGTTATTGCCAGTTTCTAGGATCTAAGGTCACAAATTACACCTTTGATATTGCAGACTTAAGCTTGTTCCTGTATTGATATGAATCACAGTTTAGGGCGAAACTCAATTAAGATCCGTTCCGTCTAAATTTCATTTTATTACTTTGATGATAGTGTTGCGTTGAATAATTAAGAATTATCTGAATATACTGCCGATATTTACCCAAGTGGCTTACTTTAAATTAATCTAATATAAACAAAAATAACATTACTTCCCTAGATTTAGATATTTCAGTTCCACATGGGTAACATTATACAAATATTTACGACAAAATGGACGACTTTTCGTTCCCTATGGTTATTTTCCTTTTCTGAGTGGTGATGTTTCTTTGGCCCCATCTTACAGTATTTGTGTATCGCAACTCGCTCGCTATGTCCGTGAGTGAAGTGACGTTATATATTTGAACTGGTACGTAATTACGCCAGGGGTTTTGTTACCACAAATATCATAAATACATAAATCAGGCCTTTTGTTTTTCTCCTTTCAAGTTTGTACATTTTGTCATATCAGGGCCTTTAGAATAAGGGGTACAAATAAATGAGACATCAACCCAACAACACACAAAAACACGAGAGTCTACCAAAGTTGTGTATATTTGTTACCGAAACTAGCAATGCATTTTTCTAACATAATATAGTTGATTCTAAATTAAATAGGTAGTAATGAGATAATTTGCACTTTTTGAAAATAAGGAAAATAACGGCAGTATTTTTGGGTTTTAATTTGATATACATGTTGTTGAAAAAATGGCTGTGACCTACTTTTCATGCAATGGTAAAATGCATCTTGAAAACAAGAACAACAACAAAAAATTACCAGGAGAAAAATCACGTGTCCCCTCTCCACAAAACATTAATGGTTGTTGCCTTCATAATGCAGTATGAATCAAATTGACATTCATTATCATATTTATTTTGAATCGATAAAAAATTCTTTCAAAAGTAAAAAGGGAAGGGTTATTCTACAATAGGATGCTTTTGACTGAAAAAAAATCTTACTATAAATGTCAGAATGAATTAGCACCTTTCGCATGGTTAGGTCTGACTGATGTGAAAAAAGTGATATGAGTATAGGTCAATGAGATTGCAATCGAAAGACACAAAACTTCAAAAGATATCTAGAGGTCAGCAATGGGTCTTATAGAATAGACAAGTGTCTTCACAATATGTCAAGCTCTAAATCGCTTATACATGAGGAAACTTTATAAGATCGACTTCAATGCAAAACATGTTTACATCATCGTCTTGTGGTCTCTGGTATATAGTGTCTTTTTAGTAATCATACCACATCTCCTCATTTTGGTATATATATTAAAATAGAGCAGTTTCCAAAATCCTCTACTACAAAGTTGCATTACACTTTAAGCTGTATATATATACATAATACACAATTTTCAGGTCAAGAAAGTTTTAAAAGAAAGTTAGCCGTGTAATCCCAAAATCTTGGTAGTTCAAGTGAAAGGAAAAAATGTAATAATGGTGTTAAGAACGGATAGCAGAGGGTGTGGATGGGGGTTTACAAAATAGAGGATAATGGGTAAAACATATAAAGAATAGAGAAAAATGTACCAAAAAAATAAAGAATAGAGAATAAGGAGGTACTACAATATAAAGAATAGATAATAATGGGCAAAAAGTATAAAGAATAGAGAAACATGGCCTCAAAAATTAAAGAATAACGCTGGCTGAAGAACCCCCATCCAGACCCTCATAACAGACAAATGGACACCCAAAAAGACAAGATGGTTCTATCATGAATGCCGGATGAATCCGTTAGCATAAACTCAATTTTCAGCTAAAATAAAAAGGTTGTATGTTGTTTATTATTATTTGTGCATCAGATAAATCTATTCAAACGAGGGCATCCTTGTTAAATAATAGTTGTGTTCATTAGTATTTAATTTAACGGATGCATCTGTTGCTTAGATGAGAGTTTTCGTTCTAGATAACCCAACGAAAACAACGAGTCCTTGTAATAGATATTTGTATTTTTGTTATATTTAGTATTATGTTTCATTTTCAACGTCCTCCGGTAAACGTGACTTTATCCCTCGTATGTTATACACCGCTTGTTTCCATAAATCCTTTGCACTATTGATCAACAATCACCTTGTTAAGAATGTTCGCTGCTCTGTTCCAAAATAACAAGCTTTTTAAAAGACTGTTATAAGTTGATAGTATATGAATAAAGGAACTAAAAAGCAGAAAAAAAAATGAAGGGTCTGTGCGCTTGTTTTCGAAATATAAGCCATCGAAAATTTGGCGGGAAATGATTCTCTCTAGATTTTTCATACATTCAACATTGGCACCATTTTTCTTTCAAAAACTATGAAAAAATAACAAGGGATTTATAGGATTTTCAAATATGGCTTTTAAAACTTTATGTAATAAAATTATGTAAAAAAAAAGCAGGGGTTAGCGGGAAAAATTTGTAATGGCACTTCATGGATAAAACCAGAGGATTCTGAATATCGGACAGAAATTCAAAAACAAGAGGACCGAACATCCTTAAAGTTTATCCAACAAGTGCAGTCGTCAATCGTAACTACTCGGCCATTCTCGATACGCCTGGCAACAATAACGTATCCATGGCAGTAGACAAAGGCGAAATATATTTTCTAGATTTTGTAGTTTTCCTTGTTTATAACTTTAAAAAAACTTTATTAAGCACAAATTACACCCATAAGAGAGTCAACGATATAACATCAATAACATGCATAAACAACAATATGACTGATGACATTGACATTAACATAAAATAAAACAAAATATTAAACACACAACTGTTACACATTAAATGACCCCCTGTCCTCAGTTCTTAACATGTATGAGGGTCTAGATGGGGGTGGGGTGTGGGTGGGGAGGGTGAGGGTGTTGTCCTTCATTTCTTCTTTACTTTAACTTTTTAGACATTTTCCTCTATTCTTTATATTTCAGCACCCCATTTATTCTCTATTTGTAATTTTTATTTGTCCAATTTTTCTGTATGTTTTATTTTTTTGCCCTCTATTCTGTATGATTTGCCTATTATTCGATATTCTGCAACCCCATCCAGACCCTCCTGTATATCCACATGTAAAGGTTGTATCAATAAATAGAAATACTTGTTTGTCAGCATTATATCACATATGTATTACCCAAAAATCGACACTAATGGTCGGATGAAATAATAAACATAGCAAAGGGTGAATTTTCTATTTCTATTAATCACCATTCCAACAGCACCTACATACGGAATATAAATCTACCAGCTGATATTGCATTCAAGAGCTTGTGATTCCTTTCGGAATTCCTCGATACATGGATTGTTGGTGTTTAACGCCATTTTCAGCACACTTATCCCTATCATGGCAGACAGTTTTCAGATTAAGGAAGCCGAAGTACCCTGAGAGAAGTATCGACTTCGGCAGCAAAACTGGCAATCGGAGTCGAACGCACCTTGCCACGAACAGGGTTCTAACTCACAACCTCAGTATTAATTGTCTGTGGTTGAATTACTTCGACCACTCGACCATTAAGGCTCCCTCTTCGTTAGAGGGATGCTCCTTACTGAAGAGCTACAATAATCCGATGAGTTGAAGTTATATCGTGGAAAAGGTTTTCGGACGCCTTCGTGACTCGTTTATCTATGTCACAGATAACCACGGTATTGTTCCATTCGTAACTATACGCCCGGCCTCCTTTACTTATATATCTGACTTGTCACTCGATCTGTAATTGTCATTAGTAACAGGTGACAAGTGCCACCTGGAACAGTTATTTTGTTTCAGTATATGAAGTCAATATTACAGGTTTAGTCTAGAAAGCATTACATGTTCCAGGGGATCGGCATCGCTTTACGTTTCGTATCACCAACCCAGTAGGGAGGGTCTGAATGGGGTCCTTTATTTCTTTTTTTCAATTTTTAGATCATTTTTCTCTATTCTTTATTTATTTTGTCCATTGTTCTCTATTCTTTATTATTTAGCAACCGATTATTTTCTATTCTTTGTTTTTTTTTTGGCCTAATTTTCTCAATTCTGAATTTTGTTTTCCCTTTACTCTGCTCTTTTTGCCCATTATTCTGTAAACCTCATCCAGACCCTCATAAAGTGTGCTGACATGAAATATGAATCATTTATACGGCCAGTTTTATTAATTATTTTACTGTTTATAAAATGTTGCCTTATTAGAATCTACCAAGGCGTGGATTGCCGAAACCAGATTTGGCACATCTTTTTAGAATTTTTGGGTTTCAATGCTGATCAACTCAAATTTGATTTGGCTTTTTTTTAAAACTCGAGTGACACAAATGAGCTGTATGTAGACGAAACACGTGTCTGGTTGGCTGAGTTTTTAAATTTCTTTTTTGTTTTGTTTGATTGTGTGCATCTCTTCATTTAAAACTAAAAACTCTTCGCCTAAAACAAGAAAACAAGGTATCGTCACAAATATTAATAGTCACTGTGTTGATCTTCCTCAGCACCAGAATTCAGCTTCAGTTTATAAGGGGTTCCTGTTGCTCAATCGTTTTTATGTGTAGTGTTTTGTCGACTGTTGTTTTATCTTTTGGTCACATAAAGGCCTCGTAAGTCATAGTTTAAGCTAGCACAAGTCATAGTTTACGCCAGCACAAGTCATAGTTCACGCTAGCACAAAGAGTGCGATAAGAAAACAAAAAGTGAATGTCTAACACATATCCGAAAAGCGTAGACTAGTTTCAACTCATCACTGTTGAGCAGGTGATTAAATTCAAAATCATTTTATTTAGTGGTAGTGGAAAAATATTTGACGAAAAAAAGTTCATTTAATATATTGAAATATTGAATTTCAGAGTATCTGCAAGCAGAAAGTAAGTATCTGACAGATCAGAAAAATACTCGCACGTTACATTTCGTCACTATCAAGCTACTAAATATTTATTAGAAATAAAATATTCAATATATAAGTTTCCAAATATGAAGATATTTGTTTAGTACTTTTTGAGAAAAAAAAAGAGACAAAAATAAGGACGGACACACTGATTGCGATATAGTCCCACTCCTTTTTTACAGTAAGGAAATCATAGATGTTCAAATACTTCCAACTGTGTTCCTTAACCAGTAACACCATTATGGACCCAAAACTTTTTATAATACATTCTAGGAAATGAAAGATATCAAATTTACCCCATGATTGAATAAGCAAAACCACACGAGCTGTAAAGATTATTAATTGCATGTTTATGAAAAGTAATACAATTATCAGTGTAAAAGAAATGTATTTCTGATTTTTGATGTTGGATTGCTGTATTATTGGAGTACGTAGATATAAGAAGATGTGGTATGAGTGCCAATGAGACAACTCTCCATCCAAGTCAAAATTTATAAATGTAAACCATTATAGGTCAAAGTACGGTCTTCAACACGGAGCCTAGGCTCACACCGAACAGTAAGCTATAAAGGGCCCCAAAATTACTAGTGTAAAACCATTCAAACAGGAAAACCAACGGTCTAATCTATATAAAAACGAGAAACGAGAAACACTTATGAACCACATCAACAAACGACAACTACTGAACATCATCTCCTCTCATCCTGCCTTTACCTGACTAAGGGTCTGGATGAGGGTCCTTCAATTCTGTATTCTTTATTTATTTTGCCATTTTTCTCTATTCTTTATAAATTTTGCACATTATTATCTATTATTCATATTTTATCACCTCATTATTATGTATTCTATTTTGGCCTATTTTTCTCTTTTCTTTATTTATTTGGCCCTTTTTCTATAGTATTGGCGCATTATTCTCAATTCTGTAAACCCCATCCAGACCCTCATGACTACAAACCTGGTAAACAAGAAAAGAGCAATCTTCAAATCAAGTTAATTATATTTGTTATAAACATAGCAAATGTCTAATACAAAGTCAAAATGAGTGACGTACAGTCTATTTAGAAAGCAATTATTTAGAAAGATCAACAACACGAGTCAGAGGCGAAATGTTAAAACCAAGATCGGCTGCCAAGGCAACAAACATGTTATTCAATTTCGGTTTAAAATACAGTGAATTTTTACAATTATATAATGTCCTTGAAGAAAAAAAAATGAATATGCACATTTTTAGTTTTGCGCCCGTTAATAAAAATGCGTCTTCATGCATATGAAAATATTGGTCTTTTTTTGTAACAAAAATACGAAACAGTTAAGATTTTTCTTCAATAACAATATAAAAAAATCGCGTTATCTACAAAGCAGCATGATATATATGTGTGCGGATTCAAAGTTCATAGTACGAAATCGTTGAGTACATATCATACATCTAATTTTCTAACGACGTTTAATCTGTATGGTATAGACTATATCGTCGTATTTTTCTGGGCAACAGTCATACTTCCTTGCCTCCCGAACAACACTCGATCCGACTATTTTGTACTCGGCGTTTTCCGTGTAGGTTTCCAGCAGCACGCGAGGACTGATGGCCTGTAAATCGATTTCATCTTCACTGTACGTCCAGGATCCAAATTTAAATTTACATTCGATAACATCGTCATTCTTCTGCTTGCAGTTTTCAATGTCATACTTAGCATCAGGAACCAAAACAACGTCTCCATTCCGACTTACAACAACATTTGGGTTGTATAATGGCTTTGTATTTGGACTGCAAAAAAAAATTCAAGTGTTAACATACTAGTGTCGATCAAGAAGTTTTGGTAAAAAAACCACGACAAAATTAACAATGAAAAACTTTCAAAATGGCGCGCGAACAGGGTAAGAATTTAGCGACCAGCATGCGTCAACTGTCATGTGATTCCAAATGCACGTGAATAGCAAAAGGTGAAACGGTATTATTTACTTTCCGGGAACTAGTTTGCTCTTTTGTGTACCAACTTAATATGTCAATATATCTGAACGCTGTGATTGGACGAAAAATACAGCATCTACTGAACATATTTTTTCAAGCTGAAGGATGAATCAGGTGTAGAAAGTATAAACAAATTTTACACACAGGTGAAAATGAATTTTTGAGAATTTTTGTATTCACTTCATGATAAAAGGCCGCAAAGCACTAGTGGCCTTAGGTTTATAAAGATAGCAGAAAAAGAAGACGGTCATATTCACATTTATTTCTGAATATTATAACGAAAGTACTTTAGTTAACTGTGTGTGTAGGTTCTAGGTCAGTGTTAGAAAGTGGAGAACATTAAAAAAAGGCTTTCATTATCCCCATTGCCCAGGAAATACAACCGTTCCACCTTTAGTCAAACACGCGTCAGAATCCGAAATAAAATAAGGTAGAAAAGTAGTGGACATATGAGGAACTCGGCTGTAATTCAGTGGGTGTCGTTATTTGATGTTTACCATATTTGTTTTTCGTTCATTGTATTTTTTAACATAACTAGTGGTTTTCTCGTTTGATTTTTTTTTTACATTTTGTCATGACTGGGTATTTTATAGCTTATATAATTAAAGGACGATCATTCAATTTTTTGGCACAGAGGAGGATTTTTTTCGGATGGAATAATCATATTCACCTATTGCAATGCAGCTTATTTTGTGCGCCAAATCCACGCGACAATATATCATGTCCTCCAAACTCAAAGAGAGGGCGACCTAATAAATATGCTGCTCAAAATAGCAAGAAATTTATATCCTTTGGAAAAGCCTTTCTTATGAGGCAGTCAAAATGACTTTCTTACGGCAATCAGTATTCAAACCCCAACGTATTTGATGACTGTCAAAACGTTAAATTTGGAATGAGGTATCACCGAGGGTCTGGGCGGGATTTACTGAATAAAGAATAATGGGCAAAAAGTGCAGAAAAAAGGGCAAACAAATAAGAATAGAGAATAATGGGCAAAAAGTGCAGAATAAAGGGCAAACAAATAAAGAATAGAGAATAATGGACAAAAAATGCAGAATAAAGGGCAAACAAATAAAGAATAGAGAATAATGGGCAAAAAGAGCAGAATAAAGGGCAAACAAATAAGAATAGAGAATAATGGGCAAAAAGTGCAGAAAAAAGGGCAAACCAATAAAGAATAGAGAATAATGGGCAAAAAGTGCAGAAAAAAGGGCAAACAAATAAAGAATAGAGAATAATGGGCAAAAAGTGCAGAAAAAAGGGCAAACCAATAAAGAATAGAGAATAATGGGCAAAAAGTGCAGAAAAAAGGGCAAACAAATAAAGAATAGAGAATAATGGGCAAAAAGTGCAGAAAAAAGGGCAAACAAATAAGAATAGAGTATAATGGGCAAAAAGTGCAGAAAAAAGAGCAAACAAATAAGAATAGAGAATAATGGGCAAAAAGTGCAGAAAAAAGGGCAAACAAATAAGAATAGAGAATAATGGGCAAAAAGTGCAGAAAAAGGGCAAACAAATAAGAATAGAGAATAATGGGCAAAAAAATAAAGAATAGAGAAAAATGGTCTAAAAAATTAAATAATAAAGAAATGAGGAACCCCATCCAGACCCTCATAATCGACTGTACAGGTGCTTAAACTACTTACTGTTTGTATAGAACTATATCTGGTATCCATATGAGAGACATTGGGAGTCTTATTCTTGCTGGTGTTCCATTCCAAGTCAATCTAGGGTCATTCCATTTCAGCTCTGACCAAACCTCAATAGACATTTTGGACTTCTGCAAATGAAATGCAAATATGTAAACGTTGATTATTTTTGCGGGTTGTTATGTTCTCGATATCAATGCTTAAACTTGCGCAGGGGTCAAATTCGCGCATCAACTGTAAATTCGCACTTCACATCAACGATGTTGCTTTTTTTTTATTGATCGTCAAAAATAAGGGGGTTTCAACCCCAGGGGAACCCCTCCCCCCTTCCCTTGGACCCGCATTAATAATGATACTAAGTTTCAAGTTGATTTGACTACAACTTCATGGTCAACAACCTTGACCAAAATCTTTAACCTGATACGGAATTAACGGACACACAGAATAGAAAATCTTATGCCACTTGCTATCATAAGCGGGCCATAAAAACCTGAAACCAAAACAAAATTCAACAAAAAGAAAGAAAAAAGAAAAACATAAGCCTTCGTTTTCAATGAAACAAAATTACATAGTCGTCATGAACTGAAATTGATTAAATACTAATTTAACGGTTTCTAGACGCACATACCATGCTATCATAGTCCATCTTTTCGAGATTCAGGCCATGCATGACTTTCACTATTGGATGTTCAGTTGTTCCAGGGTAGGCATATTTGTCGTAATCCTTCAATACCTTTGTTATGGCTCCGTCTTCCTTGACATGTACAGTCCCTTCTAAACATTAACATTTTATCAATTTTATATAAAAAAACAACATAATATAATTGTTTGTAATGACTTGTTTTTATTAAAACAGCCCATACTGATGCATTATGTCAACTACCGGGGCCTCGGTGGCCAAGTGGTATAAGTAGTTTATCTTCTATGATAACTACTCTGTCAACTACCGGGGCCTCGGTGGCCAAGTGGTATAAGTAGTTTATCTTCTATGATAACTACTCTGTCAACTACCGGGGCCTCGGTGGCCAAGTGGTATAAGTAGTTTATCTTCTATTATAACTAGTAGGTCAACATCGAGGTTATGAGTTCGAAACTCGCTCGTAGTAGGTGGGTTCGACTCCTATCTTAATTGACTAGGATTGCCAGTTTTCCTGTCGAAAGTCGATGGGTCTCTCCGATTTCCATCAATACAAATTGGCCGCAACGATATAGCGAAGAATGCTGAAAATGGCGTTAAGCCCCGACAATCAATCAGTCAATATCAACTACCAAGCGTCAGTTGGACTAACCAAGAATATACCCTCCGTAGTAACCCCAAGTGTTACCCTAAAGTACCATGTGTGTGATTTTAGATATGACGAAAACAATTATAATATCGTGTTTATCTTGCGTTTCGCACTAATACGGTTTATTCCTTGAATGCCAACATCCTTTGATCTACCGACAATTTACCTGTAAAATAATGTTGGCGTTCGAGGAATAGGTGCAAGTACATATCAAAACAAAAGTGCATGCTTATCAAAACAATCATACTAATTAAACAGATAGGTAAATTACAGGTAGCTAAATCTAATTCATGTTTGTCAAGTTGTTGAAAATCATTTTTTGCTGTTACTGCTTGAACAAATATGGATTCTCTTAAAATGAAACTTTGAAAAGTTTTGCATCACAAAGTCAGCATGTGCATATTGTCAGGAATTCCAGTTTGCTCAAATTCTACAATGCCTCTTTGGTCTTTGAAGTTTTTTTCCAATATTTCTATAGTTGCATGTGCTGTAATATCCTCCCATATTACTTGATGGAATTTCTTGAAACTTTGTATCACATGTTAGATTACTATGTTTTTATTTTGTTCAGTTTGTTCTGGATATTGTTTTTGGTAATATTACTACACCCTTTATTTTTTATTGTAAGTGATTCATAAAATAATAATGTTTATGTGTTTATTATGTTTGCAACTCATCGGAATTCTTGTTTTTCCTATTTTATGGATTTTCTTGAAACTTTGTAAAATTTCCAGCTTGGAAGTTATGAAATTTACTTAATTAGTTCTGATTATTTTAAAGTTTAATTACTTGTTCAATTGAAATTTTCATATAGTTCATATTAAAAAACTCTAATATCCTTTTTAGTTTGAAATAATTGTCTTTAACTAAAATGTCTTAAGTTAATAAATATTTCCATTCTCAAAATATCATTTTTTTTATTAAAAGTAATAAAAATGTTTTCATTTTTTATTTCTTTAAAATTCATAATAATTTTAACCCTAATATCTACTCTTTTTTTTTATCAAAAGTGATAAAATGTTGCAATTTCATCAAGTTCACTGATTATTTTAACAGTTAAATACTTATAAAAACACCTATTGTTATTATATATACATCCATTGAAATATTTTTGTTGGCATTCAAGGAATAGGTAACATATAAAATGTTGGCATTCAAGGAAGACACCTACAATACCTATTGTTAATGATATGATATCATTAGATTGATTGACTGTTTTTTAACGTCCAGTGACAAATATTTCTTCCATATTCAGGACAAAAACAAAATGAAAAATATACCATAACGGTAGGTGTTGCAAAATGTGCCTACCAAGTAAGGCGAGAAGTTACACATGATAATATAAGTTATATGACATACTAGAACGGACAACAGTTTACTTTTTATCATAGTATATCATTGTGCTATTGAAAATCCTAATAGCATGTGCTATCAATCCTTTATTGTTTGCAAAGTATAGCTTTAGTCTCATAATAAATCTAAAGTACAGAAAAAAACCACCACACTGGTCAATACTTTGAGGACCACTAACATGATAAAAATTTTGCTTACATATTTAAGTATTGTCATTTTAATTTCAAAAAATTGCATCTAACTTTATAAGTACATATGGGCGAGACATGTCTTTGTGTCAACAGTTTTAACTATTTTAAAAGTTTAGAATGAGAAATACTTATGTTAAGGGGGGAAAAAGTGACATGTTACTATAGTATGGAACTCGGAAACGAGGAACAAGACTCAGATACATGTTAAAAATAACAAGAATATTAAATAATTTTGCCAGAAGTTTATGTGAGATTGAAGTTTTTTCTTATATACATGTATTGAAAAATATAGAGGTTACTATAAAAAGTTTCTATGGATAGCACAGGAAAAGATGCCAGTGCTTGCAAAATATAAAGTACAAAACTCGAGAACCCAATGTTCTAATAAATGAATTTAGTAAAAGTCATAAGGGGGACTTACCCCTCCTGGCATAAGTATTCCCAAACCATAAAACACAGATTAGCACAAGCACAGCAGACAGCTTTGCCGACATTCTTTCTGCGAAGAAAAAGTTTGTTATTAATTGGTAAGACTGTTAGGAAATTTTATTTTAATTTATATCAATTATATTCGAATATTCTTCACTGCTGCAATGATTTAAGCATGTATATTCGATCTTTGAAACGTTATTAATACAATTACTATTTACACTCGAATTTACATTACAAATTTTACGTTCTAGCCTCCTAGTTCAAACGACAAAATGGTTTGGCAATTTTCCTGTTAATGTCATACTAAAGTTAATAAATGAAAAAAAACTTACCAGACAAAAAGTTGGATGCTAAGCAATTACTGCAAACACACTAATTTCACAAATACAGCAGTTTTAATAGTTAAGTTTACAAGCACCTCTTCCGTCTAAAAACGGAAATGTGTAGTGCATCTGTATATTATCAAACCAATAAGTGCTTAGATATTACCAACCGTTAACCCATTGTGACCATTCATTGGCTGGGTCAGATCGGGCTAACGTTCGTCCGTTACGCCCGCTCGTTACGTTGTTTTTACGATGACATTTAAACGCACGGGGTCGCCCTATTAATTTAATACCAAACAGAAAACAATAAACTATAAACTATATATACAAATCTAAATTGAAAACAATATATATATATATATATATATATATATATATATATACATAAGTACGTGTGAACCAGTGACAACTCTACAACAGATTTCTCCATCGGATCACCAGCAGTGATGGCGATACATGGCTGTGTACATTTCTGTATACAACTCGTCTAAACATCAGCCCAACAATGTTAGATCTGTAAATTTGCTCGCAAATTTTTGTTCTTCCTCGCCGGGATTCGAACTCATGCTACTGAGATATCGTGACACCAAATCGCCTGCACTGTATCCGACACGCTAGACCACACGACCACCTAGGCCGGGATTCGAACTCATGCTACTGAGATATCGTGACACCAAATCGCCTGCACTGTATCCGACACGCTAGACCACACGACCACCTAGGCTTCAGTGAAGCCTAGGTGGTCGTGTGGTCTAGCGTGTCGGATACAGTGCAGGCAAAATATTGGTAGTTCAAGTGAAAGGAGAAACTTGTAATAATGGTGTTAAGAACGGATAACAGAGGGTGTGGATGGGGGTTTACAGAAATAAGGTTAATGGGTAAAAATATAAAGAATAGAGAAAAATGGACCAAAAAAAATAAAGAATAGAGAATAATGAGGTGCTGCAATATAAATAATAGAGAATAGTGGACAAAAAGTATGAAGAATAGAGAAAACTGGCCTAAAAAATTACAGAAATGAAGAATCCCCTATCCAGACCCTCATAACAGACAAATGGACACCCGAAAAAACAACATGATTCTCCCATGAATGCCGGATGAATCCGTTAGCATAAACTTAATGTTCAGCTAAAATAAAAAGGTTGTATGTTGTTTATAATTATTTATGCATCAGATAAATCAATTCAAACGAGGGCAGCCTTGTTAAATAATAGTTGTGGTCAGTTAACATTTATATCAACGGATGCATTTGTTGCTTAGATTAGAGTTTCCGCCCTAAATAACCCAACGACAACAAAGAGTCCTTGTAATAGATATTTGTATTTTTGTTATATTTAGTATTACGTTTCATGTTCAACGTCCTCCGGTAAACGTGACTTTATCTCTCAAATGTTATACACCGCTTGTTCCAGAAACACTTATAGTCCGGCTGATTGGTGAAAAAATTGTGGGTTTGATGATAAAAGCACCAAATTTGGCATGGTAGTAGTTCTGGGTATTTCAAAACATATTAGCTATGGACCCAACTTGCAATTTCAATATGGCGGCTTTTTCCAAGATGGCCGCCATAAATTATAAAAAACTGCATAATTATATAACTTATATAAGGTCAGTTTCAGGTCCAAATTTGGCGTGACAGTAGTGAGAGGTGTTTCAAAAAGTAAAGACTATGAATACATCTTGCAATTTCAATATGGCGGCTTTTTCCAAGATGGCCGCCATAAAAATCAAAATATTCAGCAAATATCACTTATACATGTTGAAATTTGGGATGTGAGTAGTCCTGATAATTGGAAGGTTTGTCAATGCCTACTAACAAATAACTCTAAAAACGACACAGAATTAAACATTGTGCTTTTATTAACATTGAATACTTGAACATCCTTTACTGTTGTGTATCTATGTTTTGATATATATAGATTCTACCACTGCATCGAGTGTGATACGATGTTTATCCACTCGAGACAGTTAAATTTTCAAATTTAAAACGCGAGGCTTGCCCGAGCGTTTTAAATATTTAAAGTTTAACTGTCGAGAGTGGATAAATATCGTATTACACGAGATTGATGGTGGAATCTGTTTCTCTAATGATTTTCAAACAATATGCAGGCAAACTTATTCCTTCTTTTCGAATGATCTGCAAAAGATGTGTTCTTTCTATGTGACGTCATCAGGCATGGTCGCCTTTTGCATGCCGTCACAATAGGAAATTCAGAGGAAAGTAAGAAAATTCGACGTCATAATCGAATTTTAACCAATGATGAACTGAGATCAAACTAACCACACGTTGATTAATTTTTTTTATACAATGGGTGCAGAAAGGGATAAATTCACGAAGAATTAGAGAAACAAATATATATGTGTTTGAGTCAAATCATTATTAGCGATAGGCGATGATAAAAAGGTAAATGGTTCGGTACTATTGTCAAATACGAGTTACGTTTTTCGAAGCTGTGGCGGTTTTCCTATTTTTCCTTTTGGGGCTTTTAGGGGCGGCACATGGATCAAAAACAGCAAATATGAAATATAAAATAACAAATAGCAAAATAAGTAAAAGAAAATATAGCCCCCGAGGTCATATGTTATAGGACTACCGCGGACCTTTATCAGTAAAACTCATAGTTTTGTTTGTACGAGCAAATGAATTCATATTGAAAACTCAAAGATCCGATTAGATTTAACATTCAAATATCAATTCTCGAAATATTATATGAATCCGTTCGTTAAGGTGTGATCACAAACCGAGGCTCGTTACTTTTAGTTTAGTTTAGTTTCGTTGAAGAAATAACTATACAGTTAATGGAAAGTAACTAAGGTTTTGGTTGATGTAGAATATCAATAAAGGAGATATCGGGTATATGTCAATGAGACAGCGACACACAAAAAAAAAAAAAAATATCGAATCATAATTCCATGACAAACAAAACGGTTCAGAAAAAGGAAATATAAAAGAAGTGAAATTGAAAAGAATTTGCTTTAAATGCAACTGTCCCGTTGGTTTAAAGTTAAAATCGGACGGATCACAAGAATCAAATTGTATATAACATAAGGTCAGATGTCAAACCCTCCACACAAAATCATGTTTTCATCAGATACTTGTCGCGAATGTGTTGGCCTAAAGTTTTCTCATTTTTTGTAGTTCTATTGGATTTCTTCTCGTGAAAGAAAATAACTCATGTTTTCCTCTAAGTTACACAGGGTAACATTAGTTGAATCGTTTATAGTTATTTGACATTTATTATTACTTGAAAAATAAACAAATATTGTTGTATTTAAAACGTAGGAGTTAATTCAAGTAAATGTGGTCTATTTACACTTCGACTGAATATTTTGATTTGAGGACGCCAAATTGAGACAATGCTGCATGAATTTTTATTTTCATTTTTATGCTCAATAATTTCCAAAATTTCATAGTCCTCTTGTCCCGTAATTTTAACTGAATGATCGTCCCCTTACAATTTAAATTTGTACTTTACTTTCTTTTCTTTTGGAAATGAATATGCTGGCCTGTTACGAACTGAAAAATAACCTTGCCTAAAACGGGTACAAATTGAATAATTTGCCAAACAAAAGCAAGAAATAGTTGTCTATAAAGTTGCACTACAGACCCGCACGAAAAGATAAGTAGAACTAGCAACAGGTGAAAATGAATATTCCGTCCGCAAAAAAAAAAAAATCCTCCGACCCTCCCCAACACCCCGAATTAATTACACTACGAAAGTACGGTATGAAGTAGTTTTGTCAAGTTACGTTCCAATAATCATATTGTAAGATTTATTGTCAAAATAACTTTTGACGGACAGACCAATAGACAAAGAAAAACAGACCGATATTTTCCCAGTATGCAATGTTTACTTCAATTTGAACTGCATTCAAAGCTATAACCGCAATACTTTTTGCTCTATATTTCTATTGCCTATCACATTTCATACATACACTCAGCAGCGAAAATGGTTATTGCACGAAGAGATCTTATCTCTGCATATAATTCTTTAGAATAAAACAAACCTACCACTTAAAATTACAGTTTATAACAAACAAACAAAATGAAAAATATCCTAATTTCCGTATATTAACTGTGTTACAACTCTAGATTCTACTGACGAGGAAAGGTAACACAGGCCACCGAAAGCTGAATTTTTAGTTCAGTCTAGATGGCCGAGTGGTTTAGAGCGCTGGACACAGTGCAGGCGGTGTTGTCACGATATCCCAATAGCATGAGTTCGAATCCCGGCGAGGGAAGAACAAAAATTTGCTTCTGCAAATTTGCAGATTTAACATTGTTGTGCTGATATTTAGAGTAGTTATGAATATAAAATGTGTTTTCAGCCGTGTATCACCTTCACTGGTGATCCAATGGATGGAGTTGTCACTTGTTTAGACGTACTTATCAAAATAATTATTTCTGTGACTGTATCATACGATCCTTTACGATAGATATTTAGCTAATCTGCAATCAATTCCATCTTCATGCCTAATATATCATGTACTTTGTTAACTATAGATTCTACTGACGAGGAAAGGTAACACTTGGCCACCGAAAGCTGAATTTTTAGTTCAGTCTAGGTGGCTGATTGATCTAGAGCGATGGACACAGTGCAGGTGGTGTTGTCTCGATATCCCAATAGCATGAGCTAGAATCCCGGCGAGGAAGAACAAAAATTTGCTTCCGCAAAGTTGCAGATTTAACATTGTTGTGCTGATATTTAGAGTAGTTATATATTTATGTTTTCAATTTAGACTTTTATATATTTTTCGTTTGGGCTTGTATTATATTTTCCTTCGGGTTTAACCGATCCGTTCATCCTATTTCGACTCTTTAAAATTCAAGAGTCTATCCTAAATTCAGGTGGTAAAAAGATGGTATACCACAAACATGAGGTGCAAAATTTGTACACCATATCCGGATTTCGACAATTAATGTCTCTTCAGTGATGTTAGGAATCGAAAAGGTATTTGGAAGGCCATATAATTTACCTCAATTCAGGATAGACTCTTGAATTTTGAAGAGTCGAAATAGATGAACGGATCATATAAACCGAAGGCAAATATATTACAAGCCCAAACGAAAAATATGAATAAGTCTAAATTGAAAACAACGTTCAAACCTATGATTGCGTTGGATAAAACCGCAATTTTATACGTGTGCATGCAAAACAAATTTCTTGGTAGAGGGTCTAAATACAGCACAAACAACATTTTCCAAAAGACTAAAAAGTGAAAAGTATATTTAAACAAAACGCATTTGACTAACATGTCGAACAACGGATTTCTTAAACCTGCTAACTGCCATTGGCGATTTTCAGGTCAAGAAAGTTTTACAAGAAAGTAAGCCGTGTAAAGATCCAAAATATTGGTAGTTCAAGTGAAAGGACAAACTTGTAATAATGGTGTTAAGAACGGATAACAGAGGGTGTGGATGGGGTTTACAGAATAAAGGATAATGAGGTGCTACAATATAAATAATAGAGAATAATGGACAAAAAGTATGAAGAATAGAAAACTGGCATAAAAATTAAAGAATACAGAAATGAAGAATCCCTATCCAGACCCTCATAACAGACAAATGGACACCGAAAAACAACATGATTCTCCAATGAATGCCGGATGAATCCGTTTGCATAAACTTAATGTTCAGCTAAAATAAAAGGTTGTATGTTGTTTATAATTATTTATGCATCAGATAAATCAAATCAAACGAGTGCATCCTTGTTATATAATAGTTGTTGACATTAACATTTATATCAACGGATGCATCTGTTGCTTAGATGAGAGTTTCCGTCCTAAATAACCCAACGAAAACAACGAGTCCTTGTAACAGATATTTGTATTTTGTTATATTTAGTATTATGTTTCATGTACAACGTCCTCCGGTAAACGTGACTTTATCTCTCGGATGTTATACAACGCTTGTTTCCAGAAACCCTTAGCAATATTGATCAATAATCACCTTGTTAAAGGTTATCCAACAAGTGCAGTCGTCAATCGTAACTACTCGGCAATTCTCGCTACGCCTGGCTACAATAACGTATCATTGGCAGCAGACCAAGACGAAACATATTAATTTTGTAATTTTTCTTGTTTATAATTAAAAAAAAAAAAAAAAAACTGTATTAAGCACAAATTACACCCATAAGAGGGTCAAAGGCATAACAACAATTAGTTGGATTAAGAAAATATATTTCATTTTATTATATCAGAAAAATCCTTGTGTTGGGTTTTAAAATCGTTAAAAAAAGACGTCTTAAATCATTATCTATTTTACATAACGAAAAAAATATTTTCAAAAAATACAATAATTATCTGATTATAAAGTAGAAAAGTCATTTTTCATATCAGCCCTTGTATCATGTCTCAGCCTATATCGGACCTCGAGCTTATCGACCCTGATATTTTCCTGAGACTCGCATATCGGACAGAGGGCTTTTGTCCGTCGTTCGATATTGGTAGAGGAATGATACATGTGCCGATATTGAAAATGCATTGTAATAAATGAAAATACTTGTAAGTTAGCGCCATATCTTAACATATGTATGAGGGTCTGAATGGGGGCCTTTATTTCTATTTCATTTAACTTTTTAAACATTTTTCTCTTTTCTTTATATTTCAGCACCCATTATTCTCTATTTTTTTTTTTTTGTTTGTTTGTCTATTTTTGTCTATTCTTAATTTTGTTTGCCCTTTATTCTGCTCTTTTTGCCCATTATTCTCTATTCTGTAAACCCCCTCCAGACCCTCAGAAAGAATGCTGACATGAAATATGAAACATCATTGATACGGTCATTTTCTATAAATTATTTTACTGTTGATAAAATGTTGCAATATTAGAATCTACCCAAGGCGTGGATTGCCGAATCCAGAAATATGAAATGTCATTGATACGGTCATTGTCTATAAATGTTTTACTGTTGATAAAATGTTGCATTATTAGAATCTACCCAAGGCGTGGACTACCGAAACCAGATTTGGCACAATTTTTTGGAATGTTTGGGTTTCATTGCTATTCAACTTCAAATTGATCTGGCTCTCTTTTTTTAAACTCGAGTGACAGAAGGTTTGTATCTTTGAGGAGTTTTAACGAGAAGCTGAAAACTTTATTAAAAAGTGTTTTTAATGTATTTGGTTATTGTTTTTATGTAGTGTTTAAATTCCATTTCTGGTTTTGTTTCATTGTGTGTGTATTTCTTCATTTAAAAATTAAAACTTTTCGCTTAACAGGGAAACAAGGTATCGTCACAAATATCAAGTCACTGTGTTTATCTTCCTCAGCACCAGAATTCCAGTTTATAAGGGGTTCCTGTTGCTCAATCGTTTTTATGTGTATTGTTTTTTGTCGACTGATGTTTTATCATTTCGTTTTAGTTATTGCAGTTTTTGTCATTCCTCTATTGATTATTTGGGTTTATATCTGGGGCCGGGTAACAAGAAAAATTATATAAAGACCTCGTTAGTCATAGTTTACGCCAGTACAAAGCGTGCGATAAAGAAACAAAACGCGAATGTCCGACACATATTCAAAAAGCGTAGACTAGTTTCAACTCATCACTGTTGAACAGATGATGAATCTTATCGCTTGCAACTTTAAAATACAGTGAATTTTTATAATTATATACTGTCCTTGAATTAAAAAAGTGAATTTGCTCATATTTAGTTTTGCGCCCGTTAATAAAAATGCGTCTTCATGCATGAAAATATTGGTCTTTTTTTGTAACAAAAATACGAAACAGTTAAGATTTTTCTTCAATAACAATATAAAAAAATGGCGTTATCTACAAAGCAGCATAAAATATACGTGTGCAGCTTCAAAGTTCATAGAACGAAATCTTTGAGTACATATCACACATCTAATTTTCTAATGACGTTTAATCTGTATGGTATAGACTATATCGTCGTATGTTTCTGGACAACAGTCGAACTTCCTTGTCTCCCGAACAGCACTCGATCCGACTATTTCGTACTCGGCGTTTTCCGTGTAGGTTTCTAGCATCACGCGAGGACTGATGACTTGTAAATCGATTTCATCTGCACCGTACGTCCAGGACCCAAATTTAAATTTACATCGTCATTCTTCTGCTTACAGTTTTCAGTTTCATACTTCGCATCAGGAACCAAAACAACGTCTCTATTCCGACTAACAAGAACATTTGGATTGTATAATGGCTTTGTATTTGGACTGAAAAACATATGTGTTAACATACTAGTGTCGGTCTAGACGTTTTGCAAAAAAAAAAAAAAAACACGACAAGATTAACAATGAAAAACTTTCAAAATGGCGCACGAACAGGGTAAGAATTTAGCGATCAGCATGCGTCAACTGTCATGTGATTCAAAATGCACGTGAAGTAGCAAAAAGGTGGAACGATATTATTTATTTTCCGGAAACTAGGTTTCTGCACATATTTTTCCAAGCTGAGGGATGAATCAGGTGTAGAAATATGAAATAATTTTACATACTGGTGAAAATGAATTTTTGAGAATTTTTGTATTCACTTAATGATAAAACACCGCAAAGCAATAGTGACCTTAGGTTTACGAAGATAGTAGAAAACGAAGAAGGTCATATTCACATTTATTTCTGAATATTATAAAGAAAGTACTTCTGTATTAAGTATTTAGTATGACGATAAATTTTCACTTCTGTACTCGTACTGTGAACAACAATTATTTATTTTGTAAAAAATAGTTCCGTACCCCTAACAACAAAATTTGGCGCTTGTTAAAACAAACGTTTAAATCCGCTGCATTTGTATGCACCTGTCCTAAGTCAGGAGCCTGTTGTTCAGTGGTTGTCGTTTGTTGATGTGGTGCATAAGTGTTTCTTATTTCTCGTTTTTTATATAGATAAGACCGTTGGTTTTCCTGTTTGAATTGTTTTACACTAGTCATTTTGGGGCCTTTTATAGCTTGCTGTTCGGTGTGAGCCAAGGCTCCGTGATGAAGGCCGTACTTTGATCTATAATTGTTTAATTTTTACACATTGTGACTTAGATGGAGAGTTGTCTCATTGGCACTCATACCACATCTTCTTATATCTATATAGATAAAGGCAACAGTAGTATACCGGTGTTCAAAAGTCATAAATCGATTGAGGGAAAACAAATCCGGGTAACAAACTAAAACCGAGGGAAACATCAACTATAAGAGGAAAACAAAGGAACAACAGGAACACTGAAGTGCAACAAAATCAAACGCCAACATACATAGAAACGAACTATTTGATAACAACTGCCACATTCCTGACTTGGTACAGAACATTTTAAGAAAAATGGTGGGTTGAACCTGGTTTAATGGCTAGCCAAACCTCCCGCTTAATGACAATGTTAAAAAAAATCGCTAAAATGAAAACACTACGTGACAGAAAAACAGCACAAACACAAGCCTTTTCAATGTGCATATGTATTAAATTTTTCGCTCTAGGTTATGACTTGAAAATACACACGTTAAACCATACTGGTAAACGACCTTAAAAATTTGATGCATGTTGCAAATGTTTCAATCAAGGATATAACAAAACCAAACTAGAACATATTCGGATGATAAAACCTTACGAATATGATCAATGTGGAAAAAAATTTATGACTGATTCAAAACTTAAAGATCTAGATAAGAACACACACTGGCTATCAACCTTTACAATTTGACCATTGTTTACAACGTTTTCCTTTTCAATAGCAACTAAAAAACACGATAACGAACTCATGCAAATTATAAAAGTTATGATTGTGATAGATAATGCATACCGAGGAGGACAGAACTTGAAAAGGTCCTCATTGGAGTGTAAACTGACAGTTATCCTTTCAAATAATATTATGTTGCAAAAGTTTCAACTTAATCAGAACTTGAAGGCTCGCGTATTTACACTAACAAATTATAAACGGAGACATTAAGAGTACTGTTAACCAACTTATTTTCGCGGATACTTTATTTCGCCTTTAGCCATTTTCAGCCAACTAAGCGGCGATTAATTTTCGCAGTTTTCTGATTTTCTTGATGTTTTCATGTAAGAGAAGACCCAAGTGTTATACATTCGCGACTATTATTTTCGTTTTTTTTTCTACTCGCGAGAGTCGCGAAAATAAATCGCTCTCGAAATTAGGTTGGTTTACAGTATTCAAGATAAGAAATGTGGGGTATACATTTGTGAGACAGCAATTCAAGAACAAATTTAGTCTCAGTGTCAGAGGCAAAAAACAAAAGGCAGACGCCGGTATTTTAATCGCAGATAACTATGTAATAAATACTGATAAAACAATATTTATTTGAATAAATGTATGAATATTGTGGATATTCGAATACAACAATTTGAAAATAATGTAGAAAATTTTCAATAGAATAAACCAAACTTCAGGTACTCGCAAAACGATTTGTGTTCGTACCGACCGCCAAAGCATCCAGCAATGTGGTGCTAAACGGAACTTCATTCGAACCGATAAATTCTTCAACATTCAGATCCATGAGCTCCACAGAGAGTAATAGAAAACAATCATATCATTAACACATCTCAGCTTAAGGTATTATCTGAACATTCGAATGTACCTACTATGTATTGGCTACCCAAACTACACAAAAACCCGTCAAATATCGTTAACTTGTCATATACTTTTGTAATGAAGCTTATGCAAATAATGGTATGAACTATAATATTTGAAGTGTAAAATATTCTTTGAAATTTTTGATAGAATACTTGCTTCTGATGGTCATTTTAATTTGGCTGGCAGTTATTGTTTTCCGCTTCTCAACACTTCACTTCTACAAAGTCTTATCTTATTTTGTTTTGTTCTATGTTTTTTAATAGGAAATCAAAACCAAACGAATGCAACATTTTCAAGAGACGCTGGTCGTTAACACTTTCATCAACGGATGCATGGAGTTTTCTTCCGAAACAACCAAACGAAAAGATTTAGTCTTCAGGGTAATTAATTTTTATTTGAGATATGTCTAGTATTTCTTTGTACCGTCCATTGACCTTCGGTTAATACGGCTTTATCTTTCGGATGTGGACGAATACTATAAGTAGTTGTTTCTACAACCACTTGGTTTTCCACGTTACGAAACGTATAGATTAGAACTGAATATATAGTTCAAAATCAGTGGCTTAACCCTCTGCTCGTTCTAGTGAGGGGTCTTCAAAAGTGAAAAACCGGTTCCCTGTTTTATCAATGCAAATTAAGGAAGACTTGTGTGTAGTAAATTCTGTCATCGTGACAGGTCAGGTACCCATAATATACTGTTTAGTACGATACTTGCTTTATTTATCATTGTATGTAGAGGAAGAGGGGAATGGTTTATAGATGGAGAGGGGGAGACAGGAGAAAAGGGTGTCATTTTCTGTTGTTTTACGAATATAGTCTTTAAAAAAAAAATAAGAATGTTTGGATGGAGGTGTCTTCAACTTTTAACTCTTTAATTTAGTGCCATTTTCTTTATTTTTTATTTGCTTGCCCATTATTCTCCATTCTTTATATTCTAGCATTTAATTATTCTCTAATCTTTAACTTTTTAACCATTTTATTCTTTATTCTTTCTTTTTTTTTTACATATATTTCTCTATTCTGTAAACCCCATCCAGACCCTCTTATAAAACGTTTAAGACCATAGAAACCAAATCAACAGAGTCATCCAGTCACGTCTCAGTCATTACAGCTAAACGGAAGTGCTTTGGTCGGCTCCTCTGTACCCGCTATCTACGATGTTGGTTTACTGATGGATGGATCAACGACGTACTACTTTTGATGACAGAAACCAATTCAACGCTGTACAGTCTACATCTTGCTTGGTTTAAATGCCCTCGCCACCATACACTCCAAAAACCATTATGGATGGGGGAGTGTTATGCCGACTGACGTCAAAGGTCCTGCATCCGTGGTGTTTCACTGTCTTCCGACTTTGTACCTGATAATGCTTCCTGTCATCGTTATTACTGCATCCGAGACTCATCGACCAGCAATTCATCATCGTGGTTCACGGGCTGCACAGCTGACCTACCTGGCCCTGAAAACAGCCGTTGTGAAGAAGAACTTGAAAATCAAACAACAATAGCAAACAAACCAAAATCCATCTAGGTATAACCAAAATGGCCGCCTTTGTCCAGCACGACAACAACAAGTTATGTTTTGGTGGGGTTCGTGTTGGTCAGTCTTTAGTTTTCTATGTTGTGTTTTGTGTACTATTGTTTGTCTGTTGATCTTTTTCTTTTTTTTAGCCATGGTGTTGTCAGTTTATTTTCGACTTATGAGTTTGAATGTCCCTCTGGTATCGTCCGCTCTTTTTAAAGCTCACCATAAGTCTTCGGGCACCGAGCCGACCGTGCGAGGGCTTACCAGCCAGTCAAGGTCGTTAAAACCATCCAGCTAGTAACTATCTATAAATATTTCAGATAATAGATATCCTTCATCAGTATGATTATGATGTAAAATGAATCATATCAATCTGTTATCCGAAATATTTATAGATAATTACATTTAATGTTGGTGTTGTTTTGTACACTTTTTAGGCGTTTATATATATATCAATCATAGGTTTGAACGTTGTTTTCAATTTAGACTTGTTTATATTTTTTCGTTTGGGCTTGTATTATATTTGCCTTCGGGTTTATATGATCCGTTCATCCTATTTCAACTCTTCAAAATTCAAGAGTTTATCCTAATTTGTGGTAAATTATATGGCCTTCCAAATACCGTTTCGATTCCTAACATCACTGAAGAGACATTAATTGTCGAAATCCGGATATGGTGTACTAATTTTTGCACCTTTTGTTTGCGGTATACCATCTTTTCCGCAAGTTTATTGTTTTCTGTTTGGTATTAAATTCTTAGTTAAGATCCATTTTGTTACATCTTTGTGATCCGTTTATTTGGCAATCGCCAATGACAGTCAGCAGGGTTTAAGAACATCCGTTGTTCGACTGCTAGTCAAATGCATTTTGTTAAAATATACTTTTTCACTTTTTTGGTCTTTTGGAAAATGTTGTTTTTGCTGTTTTTAGACCCCTCTACCAAGAAATTTGTTTTGCATACACACGTATAAAAATTGCGGTTTTTATCCAACGCAATCATAAGTTTGAACGTTGTTTTCAATTTAGACTTGTACATACATAATTACCCTAAATATCAGCACAACAATGTTAAACCTGCAAATTTCCGGAAGGAAAGGTAACACTAGGCCAACGAAAGCTGAATTTTTAGTTCAGTCTAGGTGGCCGAGTGGTCTAGAGCACTGGACACAGTGCAGGCGGTGTTGTCACGATATCCCAAGAGCATGAGTTCGAATCCCGGCGAGGGAAAAACAAAAATTTGCCCATGCAAATTTGCAGATTTAGCATTGTTGTGCTTATATTTAGAGTAATTATGAATATAATATGTGTTTCCAGGCGTGTATCACCTTCACTGGTGATCCAATCATGATCTGTCGTAGAGTTCTCACTTGTTTAGACGTACTTATCAAATAATTATTTCTGTGACTGCATCTTACGATCCTTTACGACAGATAATTTAGCTAATCTGCAATCAATTCCATCTTCATGCCTAATATAAATTATCACGTACTGTGTTACAACTCTCGATTCAACTGACGAGGTAAGGTAACACTACGCCACCGAAAGCTGAATTTTTAGTTCAGTCTAGGTGGCCGAGTGGTCTAGAGCGCTGAACATAGTGCAGGCGGTGTTGTCACGATATCACAATAGCATGAATTCGAATCCCGGCGAGGAAGAACACAAATTTGCTTCCGCAAATTTGACGATTTAACATTGTTGTGCTGATATTAAGAGTAATTATGAATATAATATGTGTTTTCAGCCGTGTATCACCTTCACTGGTGATCCAATTGATGGATCTGTCGTAGAGTTCTCACTTGTTAAGACGAACTATATATAGATGCTACACAATTTACAGGTCAAGAAAGTTTTAAAAGAAAGTAAGCCGTGTAAAGATCCAAATTATCGGTAATTTAAGTGAAAGGAGAAAATTTTAAGAATGGATAACAGAGGATGTGGATGGGGGTTTACAGAATGGAGGATAATGGGTAAAAAATATCAAGAATAGAGAAAAATGGACCAAAAAACAATAAAGAATAGAGAATAATGAGGTACTACAATTTAAAGAATAGAGAATAATGGGCAAAAGGTATGAAGAATAGAGAAAAATGGCCTAAAAAATTAAAGAATACAGAAATTAAGAATCCCTATGCAGACCCTCATAAGAGACAAATGGACACCCGAAAGACAACATGATTCTATCTTGAATGGCGGATGAATGCGTTAGCATAAACTTAATTTTCAGCTAAAATAAAAAGGTTGTATGTTGTTTATAATTATTTGTGCATCAGATAAGTCAAATCAAACGAGTGCATCCTTGTTAAATAATAGTTGTGGTTATTCACATTTAATTCAACGGATGAATCTGTGGTTAGATGACAGTTTCCGCCCTATATAACCCAACGTAAACAACGAGTCCTTGTAATAGATATTTTCATTTTTGTTATATTTAGTATATATGTTTCATGTTCAACGTCCTCCGGTAAACGTGATTTTATCTCTCGGATGTTATACACCACTTGTTTCCAGACACCCTTCTCAAGACCTTGTTTAAGGTTACAAAATGTATCCAACAAGTGCAGTCGTCAATAGTAACTACTCGGCCATTCTCGATACGCCTGGCTACAATAACGTATCCATGGCAGCAGACCAAGACGAAATATATTTTCTAAATTTTGTAATATTACTTGTTTATAACTTTACAAAAAAACAACTTTAAAAAGCACAAATCACACTCATAAGAGATTCGAAGGCATAACTACAACTACATGCATAAACAACAATATAATGATGACATTTACATTTACATGAAATGAAACAAAATATTAAACATACAACTGTTACACAACAAATGACCCCCTTGTCCTCAGTTCCATAGACTGTTTAACAAAGGAGCCTAAAAATTTCGCTTGCTGACTAGTAGTTGGATTTAGAATATATTTCTTTTGATTATATCAGAAAAATCTTTGTGTTGGGTTTTTAAATCGTTTAAAAAAGACCTGTCTTAAATCATTATTTATTTTACATATTAACGAAAAAAATTTTCTCAAAAAATACCATTATTATATAGTATAAAAGTAATTTTTCATATCAGCCCTTGTATCATGTCTCAACATATACCGGACCTAGAGTTTATCGACCCTGAAATTTTCCAGAGACTCGTATATCGGACAGAGGGCTTTGGTTCGACGTTTAAATATTGGTAGAGGAATGATACCTGTGCCGATATTGAAAATGCCTTGTAATAAATGAAAATACTTGTAAGTTAGCGCGATATCTTAACATATGTATGAGGGTCAGAATGGTACCCTTCATTTCTTTTTTAGACATTTTCTCTATTCTTTATACTTCAGCACCCCATTATTCTCTACTTGTTTTCGTTTTTTGTGCCATTTTTTTAATTTTTATTCTGTCTTTTTTGCCTATTATTCGCTATTCTGTAATCCCAATCCGAACCCTCCTGTATATCCACATGTAAACGTTGTATCAATAAATAGAAATACTTGCTTGTCAGCATTATATCACAAATGTATTACCCAGAAATCGGCACTATTGGTCGGATAAAAAATAAACATAAACAAGAGGTGATTTCTCTATTTCTATTCATCACCATTCCAACAGCACCTACATACGGAATATAAATCTACCACCTGATATTGCATTCAAGAGCTTGTGATTCCTTTCGGAATTTCTCGATACATGGATTGTTGGTGTTTAACGCAATTTTCAGCACACCTGTCCCTATCATGGTAGACATTTTTCATATTGAGGAAGCCGAAGTGCCGTGAGAAGCATCGACTTCGGCAGGAAAACTGGCAATCGGAGTCGAACGCACCTTGCCACGAACGGGGTTCTAACTCACAACATCAGAATTGATTGTCTGTGGATGAATAACTTCCACCACTCGGCCATTCAGGCTCCTTCCTTGTTAGATGATTACTCTTTACTGAAGAGCTACAATTAGCCGATGAGTTGAAGTTATATCGTGGAATAGTTTTTCGGACGCCTTCGTGACTCGTGTATCCATGTCGCAAATAACCACGGTATTGTTTTATTTGTAACTGTACGCCGGGCCTCCTTTAGTTATATATCTGACTTGTCACTCGATCTGTAATTGTCATTAGTAACACGTGACAAGTGTCACCTGGACCTTTTTTTTTGTTATTTTATGAGTCACGACTACAGGTTTTAGTCTAGAAAGCATTACATAGTCCAGTTGGATCAACATCGCTTTACGTTTCGTATCACCAACCCAGTAAGGAGGGTCTGGATGGGGGTCCTTTATTTCTTCAATTTCTAGACTATTTTTCTCTATTCTTTATTTATTTTGTCCATTGCTCTCTATCATTTATAATTTAGCAACAGATTATTGTCTATTCTTTATTTTTTTGGCCTATTTTTCTCTATTTTAGATTTTGTTTTCCCTTTACTCTGCTCTTTTTGTCCATTATTATGTATCCTGTAAACCCCACCTAGACCCTCATAAAGTGTGCTGACATAGGTCTTGTCAAAACTTACATCATGATTAGGTGCCATGTTTGTTTTCTTTGATCACGTTGATGACTTAATATCTCCTTAATCTAGCTATGTCCTTAGGTATTATTAAAGTGACAATAACGTGTCATACTTAATTGCAATATCAACAGTGAAATCAAATTAAATTATTTGCATGGGTAAAATCAGTGTCGAACATCGTCGACGTTTGAAAATTATTTGGTCGCCATTTTTTTTTTTACGTAACTTCGAAATTTTATCAAAACAAACAGCATGTATCCACTTTAACAAAGAGAAACAATGTTTGATTCTATGCTGCTTCAAGGTAAGACAATTACTGAAAATGCATGTATCCAACATTTATTCGATTTTCATCGTAAAAATCTTACAAAATATATCTTCACAAGTCGGCCCAAGCTGTCAATCATGTAAACTGCATGGTTAATGCATATAAATCTTTATTTTGTGTGCGAGAGACTGTTTCTAATAAATATATTAAAGAAAAGGTGAAATAAGAAATTTCTTAAATACAATAAGACACACTTCAAAAAATATTTCAAATATTACTTTTTGATTAATAACTAAATGAATACATGTCGTTTCGTTGTTAACTTCCAACAGCGGCCGCCATTTTCAAAATATTGCTAACGAATGCCAAAATGTGAACTTTTCCATCAAATTTTGAAGCAAAAAGTTTGATACCTAAACTGATATGGTTTTCGATTTCATTTAAATGAATATGTTGTTGATCTTTTTAGGGGTTGGGAGGATATAAGAAACAATAAATAAGTCGATAAAATTGATTATATAAGAAGGTCCTATTGCAATTTTATCGAGTTTTAACGAAGAAGTCAACGGAGGCTGTGTGGTTATGTCACCTCAATTTTCAAACTTATTTTTGAAGCAAGAAATCATATATCTGAATTGAAACTTAAAATATTTTTAATTGTAAAAATGAAAATACTGTAAAATGCGGGGTTGGGAGGTAAAATACACAATGTAACAAAAAAGTTATGACCGTTTAATCTATGTACCCCGTTCATTTTCATTGATAATCAATCGGCCATTAATGATATACAACTGAAGTGTAAAGTCACGTGATGACCGCGAAAGTTGGATATGATAAATCATTTTACTGTTTATAAAATGTTGCCTTAATAGAATCTACCCAAGACGTAGATTGCCGAAACCAGATTTGGCACATCTTTTGTAATTTTTGGGTTTCAATGCTGATCAACTTCAAATTTGAATGGCTTTTTTTCTAAACTCAATTGCACAAATGAGCCAACTCCCCGGCCGTTCCAGCTCCGATCCGCATAATGGAGTAAGGTAAAACAGTTCCGGAACGGAAACGATCACTGTACGGAGTTTGACAAATGCGTTGTATGTAGACGAAACACATGTCTGGTGGGCTGAGTTTTTAAATTTCTATTTTGTTTTGTTTGATTGTGTGCATCTCTTCATTTAAAACTAAAAACTCTTCGCCTAAAACAGTAAAACAAGGTATCGTCATAAATACCAATAGTCACTGCGTTGATCTCTTCCTCAGCATCAGAATTCAGCTCCAGTTTATAAGGGTTTCCTGTTGCTCAATCGTTTTTATGTGTAGTGTTTTGTCGACTGTTGTTTTCTCTTTTCGTTTTTCTCTTTTAGTTATGGCAGTTTTGTCATTCCTCTATTGATTATTTGGTTTTCCCTTGTAATATATCAGGTGCCGGTAACAAGAAAAGTCACATAACGGACTCGTTAGTCATAGTTTACACTAGCACACAGATTGATTGATTGATTGATTGGTGTTTAACGCCACTTTCAACACTATTGTTCTATTTCGTGGCGGTCAGTTTTTATCGGTGGAGGAAGCTGGAGTGCCCGGAGAGAACCACCGACCTTCGGTAGGAATACTGACAGTCCTAGTCAATTAAGATTGGAGTCGAGTGCACCAATCCCGTGCAGGATTCGAACTCACAACCTCAGTGTTGACAGGCTAGTGATACAGTAGTTCAACTACTTAGACCACTCGGCCACCGAGGCCCCTTGCCAGCACAAAGAGTGTGCGATAAGAAGACAAAAAGTGAATGTCTGATGATTAAATTTAAAATCATTTTGTTTAGTGGTATTGACGAAAAAAATTAAGTCCATTCAACATATTGAAATATTCAGAGTATCTACAAGCAGAAAGTAAGTATCTGACAGATAAGAAAAAAATACTCGCACCTTACAATTTGTCACTGTCAAGTTACAAAATATATATTAAAAATAAAATATTTGATATATAAGTTTCCAAATATGAAGATATTTGTTTAGTACTTTTTGAGAAAAAAAGAGACGAAAATAAGGACGGACACGCTGATTGCGATATAGTCCACTCCTTCTTTACAGTAGGGAAATCATAGATGTTCAAATACTTCCAACAGTGTTCCTTAACCAGTAACACCATTATGAAACCAAAACTTTTTATAATACATTCTAGGAAATGAAAGATATCAAATTTACCCCATGGTTGAATAAGCATAACCACACGAGCTGTAAAGAATATTAATTGCATGTTTATGAAAAGTAATACAATTATCAGTGTAAAAGAAATGTATTTCTGATTTTTGATGTTGGATTGCTGTCTTATTGACGTACGCCCTGCATATCTCCTCTCATCCTGCCTTTACCTAACTAAGGGTCTAGATGAAGTTAATTATATTTATCATAAACATAGCAGATGTCTAATACAAAGTCAAAATGTGTGACGTACAGTCTATTTAGAAAGCAATTATTTATAAAAAAAGATCAATAACAAGAGTCAGAGGCGAAATGTTAAAACCAAGATCGGCTGCCAAGGCAACAAACATGTTATTCAATTTCGGTTGCCGCTTTAGAATTTTACAGCGGTAACAACCTACATTAAACGTCGATTTCCATTCCATTAATAGAATCTTATCGCTTGCAACTTTAAAATATAGTGAATTATTTTTATAATAATATAATGTCCTTAAATAAAAAAAAAAAAAAAAAAAAATGAGTATGTTCATTTTTAGTTTTGCGCCCGTTAATAAAAATTCATCTTCATGCATGAAAATATTGGTCTTTTTTTGTAACAAAAATACGTAACAACTAAGATTTTTCTTCAATAACAATATATTAAAATCGCGTTATCTACAAAGCAGCATGAAATATACGTGTGCAGCTTAAAAGTTCATAGTACGAAATCTTTGACTACATATCACACATCTAATTTTGTAACGACGTTTAATCTGTATGGTATAGACTATATCGTCGTATGTTTCTTGACAACAGTCGTACTTCCTTGCCTCCCGAACAGCACTCGATCCGACTATTTCGTACTCGGCGTTTTCCGTGTAGGTTTCCAGCACAAGCGAGGACTGATGGCTTGTAAAACAATTTCATCTGCAGCGTACGTCCAGGATCCAAATTTAAATTTACATTCGATAACATCGTCATTCTTCTGCTTGCAGTTTTCAGTTTCATACTTCGCATCAGGAACCAAAACAGCGTCTCCATTCCGACTTACAACAACATTTGGGTTGTATAATGGCTTTGTATTTGGACTGCAAAAAAGAAGTCAACAGTGTTAACATACTAGTTTCGGTCAAGAAGTTTTGCTAAAAAGACACAACAAAATTAACAATGAAAAACTTTCAAAATGGCGTGCGAACAGGGTAAGAATTTAGCGATCAACATGCCTCAACTGTCATGTGATTCCAAATGCACGTGAAGTAGCAAAAGGTGGAACGGTATAATTTACTTTCTGGGAACTAGGTTGCTCTTTTGTGTACCCCACTTATGTCAATATATTTGAACACTGTGATTGGATGAAAAATACAGCATCTACCGAACAAATTTTTCCAAGCTAAAGAATGAATCAGGTGTAGAAAATATAAAATAATTTAATAGACAGGTGAAAATGAATGTTTGAGAATTTTTGTATTCACTTCATGATGAAAGGCCGCAAAGCACTAGGTTTATAAAGATAGCAGAAAAAGAAGACGGTCATATTCACATTTATTTCTGAATATTATAACGAAAGTACTTCAGTTAGCTGTGTGTGTAGATTCTGGGTCAGAGTTAGAAAGTGGATTATATAATAAGAAAGCTTTCATTATCCCTATGGCCCTGGAAATACAACCGTTCCACCTTCCTGTCTTCCTGCCCTCCCCCGTTTTAAAAAAATCAAATGGTCGTCCCCCTACTATACGGTATTGATTTTTCTTATTGTTGAATCCAGTTGCATACATTCACGTCCTTTTGGTTCCTAGTAGATAGGCAATAAACCTGCATTTCCTTTCAACGCTCCCCGAATTATTTGTTTTTCGGCAGCACATAGTAATCGCTTTGTCCGTCCTTCCTTCAGTGTGTCTGAAACAAATGGTTTCCGATTGATACCTTAAGATATTGGGAAGGGAAAGAAGTCTAAATATTTTGGGGTCAAGGTAACTTGCTAGGAACAGAAAAAGGTTTACCGAATGTTAACTTGAGTTTCCTTTGATTGATTGATTTGTTGTTGGTTGCTTAACGTCCAGTAGCAAATATTTCATGTTTGTTCTGGATGAGAACAAATTAACGATAAATGCAATTGGTAGATCCTGTAATAGAGGCCATCCGGGATGAAGGTCGGGGAAATTTTGAATGCCACTGGAAAATGAGAGTATATCGGATAGGGACAGAAATTTGGCCTACCGAGGATCCCCCATCCAGACCCTCATAGCCGACTGTACAGGTGCTTAAACTACTTACTGTTTGTATAGAACTATATCTGGTGTCCAAATGACAGACATTGGGAGTCTTATTCTTGCTGGTGTTCCACTCAAAGTCAATCTAGGGTCATTCCATTTCAGCTCTGACCAAACCTCAATAGACATTTTGGACATCTGCAAATGACAAGCAAATACTGTTAACGTTGATTATTTTTTCTGGTGGTAATATTCGCGATTTAAATGTTTAAACTTTTCGCGCGGGGGTCAAATTCGCGCATCAACTGAAAATTCGCACTTCACATCAACGATGTTGCTTTCTACAAACCATTCGCTCACTTTACCTAATCGCGAAATAAGCGAAAATAACGGTTACCCCCGCGCGAAAAGCAGTTCCATCAAATCCTATCAAACAATCTTGGTTAGAGATTAGATAATTCTGAAACGTATCTCTGATTGACAGTTCAATTATAAAGTTGTGCGAGTAATCATGACTGTACCGACTTTCAAACAACAATATCATCTGATTTCGACAAAATATTTGATATATATATATATACCATTTTTCTAGAAAACTGTTTATTGTAATACTGTAATAAATATGTTCAAAGCAATTGAAAGTAATTTTAACTGAGTGATAGTTCCCTTACAATTTAAATTTGTAATTAGTGACTTTACTTTCTTTCCTTTTTGGAAATGCATATGCTGGCCTGTTACAAACTGAATAAAATTAACCTTGCCTAAAACGGGTAGAAAATGAATAATTTGCCAAACAAAAAGCAAGAAATAGTTGTTTACAAAGTTGCACTACAGACCCGCACAAAATAGATAAGTGGAACTAGAAAGTGGTGAAAATGAATATTCCGCCCGCAAAAAAAAAAAAAAAACCAAACTTCCTCCTACTCTTCCCCAATACCCCGAAGTAATTATACTACTTAAGTACGAGATTTATAAAGTGCGGTATGAAGTAGTTTTGTCAAGTTACGTTCCAATAATCATATTGTAAGATGTATGGTTAAAATACTTTTTGACGGACAGTCCAATAGACAAAGAAAAACAGACCGATATTTTCCCAGTATGCAAAGTTTCCTTAATATATGTTATCTTCGTTGATGTTTGTGCCCATATAAGTTTACCTTTACTTTTAGTTTTAATTTTATAACTGCATTCAAAGCTATAGCAATACTTGTGGCTCTATATTACTATTGCATTTTACATTTCATAACTACACTCAGCAGCAAAAATGGTTATTGCAAGAAGAGATCTTATTCTCTTAAGAATAAAAGCAAAACTACCAGCTACAATTAAAGTTTATAATAAACAAACAAAAATGAAAAATATCCTAATTTTCGTAAATTATCTTCGTGTTCTTACGTTTTGTAGCAATATATGATGAACAAAATTTAAAACTGTTCTTCTCTTCTTTTGTTTCAAAAAAGAATTAAAATATTTCTTTCATTTACCTTGACCTCCTCCCTGTTTAACGGAAGAGGAACTAACACAAGAAAATTTATCAGTTTACAGTGTTGAGTTTACCTTAAATATACATCATATTCTATAAATATATACTTTTCTTTACAATACATTTTTTGGATGCGATACCAAAATATGGAGAGGTTGCAATCCAATTTTAAGTAACTTCGTCTTAAAACCTTAATCTTGAAAAACTCGAATTCCGATACAAAAATTTAACATATTGAAAACTATACTAAGCTATTTATTGTTAAATGAAACTTGCAGCACACCCTATATTGCTTAAAACATATTGATATAGCGTTAAAACTAGTTTCTAAAAACGACTGAAGAAAATATTTTCTTTTCAGTTCTTAGTTTTCCATAATGTATTAATTGGAAGTCAGAAAGTATCAGATAGTTAACCGGTACATGTATGGAACGAACGTGTGAAATGAATAAAATTATGGGGTCATTCATTTGGAAATTTGATCACGAATGTCACGAAGGTCTAAGAACACTTTACAAAATAATTGTATTTGTATAAAAATCAATGCTTTCGATCTTTCAATACCTAATTAGAATTTCATGAATACAATCTCCATCACCCTTCCTTCAATTCGAAATATACGTTAAAACAGTACGCGGGAGATGTTGGAAAATATGGGATTATGATCGTTAAGATTAATGGGGCTTGGGTCATTGACCCCGTTTTTAATTCTTTTTTGGGGGTACAGCCTACATTGTATTATAAACTTAATCACTATAAAACAAACAACTATATAAAAACAACTATATAACCATGTGATATGATTGCCAATGAGACGACTATCCAGCAAAGTTCAAATGAAGTGGATGTAAGCAATTATAGGCAACTGTACGGCCTTCGCCAATGAGAAAACCCATATCGTATAGTCTGCTATTAAAGGCCCGACATGAAAAAAATGAGGAAACTAACGGCCTAATTTATAACAAAACAATTTACGAAAAACAAATATGACAGACATTAACCAACAACAACCACTGAACCACATGTGAACAAAGAAAAACACAATTGCATATAGACACTCTTTAGACAAAGCACATAAGCAAAAAGGACAGTAGAAAAATAACACAAGGGCGGGATGTATGAATACCGAGCCACGCCAAAGGAGATCACCAAAAATACACTAAACAGTAAAGGTTAAAAATATCCAAAGACAAATAAAAAGAAAACTATATCACGTAATTAAGATAATAAACAACGTCAGTACTTAGAATCTATACTTCAAGACCATCATGTATTATTTGGGAAGTTGATACGGAATACTTATCAACAAGGTCTTGTTATCGTCCGATGAACATTTTGTTAGAACTAGATCTCGAGGCTCTAAAGAGCCTGTGTCGCTCACCTTGGTCTATGTGCATATTTAACAAACGACACTCTCCAACATTTTAGACGAGAATAGAATTCATGACAAAAATCTCTGTTTTGTTGATCTTGTATTGCTGATCATTTAGTATGTTTAGTTTCTATCTGTCTTCTTTTGTTTTTGCTCAAAACACAAAAGAGGGTAAACAAATCCTCATTTAAGGGCAATCACTCTTATAAAGAGTGACAGTCAACTACAATGTAACTATATCGGCAAAATTTTACTTCTTAGTAGATCTTGCCTTGCTGATCATTTTTGTTAATTTAAGTTTCTATTTATCTATTATAATTTTTAACATATAAGGCAAAACTCAAAACAAAATGGTAAAAATCGTAATTTAAAGGCAATAACTTCAATAAGGAGTCGTCGGACGATTTTCCCAAATTGCCTAAATTGTAGATCTTGTCTTGCTGATCATTTTTGCTTATTTAAGTTTCCATCTATCTATTAAAATTTTTAAGATAAAAGGCAAAAACGCAAAAAAATGTAAAAATCGTCATCAAAGGGCAATAACTCTAATAAGGAATCGACTGACGATTTCGACCTTGCAGACACATTCGCAGAACTTTTCTTGCTAATAATTTTTGCAATTTAAAGTTTCTCTCTATCAATATAATTTTCCACCATTTATACAGTATCGGGTCGAGTTTAGTAAAACTTGAGTTCTTCGCTCAATTACCATATAAGTCCCCCTTTTCTTGCGATTTCAATTGTCCTTAAATCCTTTTTATAAAATTTTATCTTTATTTGAGTTCATAATATCGAATTCGCGTGTGAAGTTATGAAAACTGAAAAATTTATGTTCTCATTAGTTCCTCAAACGAACATAAAGTATTTAATCCTTAAACCACAACACTTAGGGTAGTACATAAAACAACAACACCATATCATTATGGAATCAGCCAGTTATGCAGCTAAGTTTATTAAATTTATTAAACAAGTAAATATTATGAAAAAGTCCGCCACATAAGACATCTGCACTGGCCGCTGCCATGTTGAAATATCTTCAAGGACAAAACAGAAACAGTCATTATACAAATAAATGAAAAAATATACACATTCTTCATCTAAATAGTTATTTTAGCTGGACTGAAAACTGATCTTCGCATGATTATAAACTGTAGTTTTATAAACAAAGAAAACTGTTCCCGTTTTTGAAATTCGTGCAACATAAGTTACAACTTTAAACACAAAATTTAACATAAGTTAAAGGTCCAATTCGGACCAATTGTCAATGTTTATTAAAATAAATAAACAAATACACGTGAATGTACACGCGTATAATGTAATACAGACACGTCTATTAGATAACAGGAATACATACATATATAACAACTACCATTGATATACCGCCGTTTTCAGCCATGATCCCAACATCAGTGATCGGATTACAGACGGCCCCTAGTGCTGCTGAATATAATATTACGCGAACGCATGCACATGGTGGTAAAGTGACATGGGCATTGCAATGAGCGGACAAATAGTCCTCCGATTACTATTCACGAACATGCAATTAATATTCTATACAGCTCGTGCGGTTATGCCAATTCAATCATGGGGTAAATTTAATGATATTTTTTTTTCCTAGAATGTATTATAAAAAGTTTTGGGTCGATAATTTTGTAATTGATTATGGAACACACTCGGAAGTATGTGAACATCTTACTGTAAAGTAGTAGTGGGACTCTATCGCAATCAGCTTGTCCGTCCTTATTTTCGTCTCTTTTTTCTCTCAAAAAGTACTTAACAAACGTCTTCATATTTGGAAACTTCTATATCCAATTTTTAATTCTTATTCAATATTTAGTATCTTGACAGTGACGAATTGTAATGTGAGTGTATTTTTCTGATAAAAAAATTGAAACTGTTTTCAAGCAGTAACTGAACCATGAAAACGAGGTCAGGGATAATGGACATCATCTGATCTGTCAGATACTTACTCCCTGCTTGTAGATACACTAACTATTTCAATAATGTTGAATGAACTTAAATGTTTTCGTCAAACATTTTTCCAATACCACTAAACAAAATGATTTTAAATTTAATCGAATGCTCAATAGTGATGAGTTGAAACTAGTCTACACTTTTCGGATATGTGTCAGACATTCACTTTTTGTTTTCTTATCGCACTCTATGTGCTAGCGTAAACTATAACTTGTGCTAGCGCAAACTGTGATTAACGATGCCTTTATATGACGTTTCTGGTTACCAGCCCCTGATATATTACCAAGAAAAACACACATAATAAATAGAGCAATGACAAAAACTGTCATAACCAAAAGAGAAAAGTTAAGAGATAAAAACAAGTGTCGACAAAACATTACACATAAATACGATTGAGCAACCGGAACCCCTTATAAACTGGAGCTGAATTCTGGTGCTGAGGAAGAAAAACACAGTGACGATTGAATTGATATTTATGACGATACCTGTTTTCATATTTTAAGCGAAGAGTTTTTAATTTTAAATGAAGAGGTACACATGAAACACACAATCAAACAAAATAAAAAAGGAAATTTAAAACTAGATAGAAACAATAACCAAATAAATACATTAAAACAATTTTTAATAAAGATTTCAGCATCTCGTTCAAACTCCTCAAACATACCAACCTAAAATTAAAATCTATATACAACTCATTTGTGTCACTCGAATTTCAAAAATGAGCCAAATCAAAGTTGATTGGCATTGCAACCAAAAATTCAAAAACGTTGTGCCAAATCAGGTTTCGGCAATTTAACGCCTTGGATAGATTCTAATAATGCAACTTTTTACCAACAGTACAATAATTTATAGACAATGACCGTATCAATGCTATTTCATATTTCTGGTTTCGGCAAACATCGCCTTGGATAGATTCTAATAATACAACATTTTATAAATATTAAAATGATTTATAGACAATGACCGTATCAAAGATATTTCATATTTCTGCATTCGGCAAATCACACCTTGTGTAGATTCTAATATTACAACATTTTATAAACAGTAAAATAATTTATAGACAATGACCATATCAATGATATTTCTTATTTCTGGTTTCAGCATCCACTCCTTGGATAGATTTTAATAATGCAACATTTTATATACAGTAAATTAATTTATAGAAAATGGCCGTATCAATGACATTTCATAATCCATGTCAGTACTCTTCATGAGGTTCAGGATTTGGTTTACAGAATACAGGATAATGGGGAAAAAAAGCAAAATAAAGGACAAACAATATTAAGAATAGAGAAAAAAGGCAAACAAAATAAAGATGAGAATATGCTAAATGATAAGGAATAGAGAACAATGAACAAAATAAGAAAAGAATAGAGAAAAATTGTCTAAGAATTAAAGAATAGAATAATGAGGACCCCATCAAGACTATCCTTACTGGGTTGATGATAAGAAACGTAAAGCGATGCAGATCTCGTGGACCATGTTATGTCTTTGAAGACTAAAAGCTGAAGCCGTGACTTCATATGCTGACACAAAATAACTGTTCCAGGTGGCAATTGTTACTTATGACAATTACTGATCAGGTGACAAATCAGATATATAACTAAAGGAGACCGGGCGTATAGTTGCGAATGAAACACTACCGCGGTTATCTGCGATATAGATAAGCGAGTCACGAAGGCGTCCGAAAAACTTTCTCACCTTATAACTTCAACTCATCATCTTCTTGTAGCTCCACAGTAAGGAACAACCCTCTGACGAGGAAGGAGCTTAATGGCCGAATAATCGAAGTTATTCATCCACAGACAATTAATACTAAGGTTATGAGTTAGAACCTCGTTCGTGGCAAGGTGCGTTCGACTCCGATAGTTGACCTGGATTGCCAGTTTTCTTGCCGAGGGCGATGCTTCTCTCAGGGCACATGGGCTTCATCAATCTGAAAACTGTCCACCACATGTGTGCTTAAAATGGACTTTAAAACAACTATCCATGTATCGAGGAATTCTGAAAGGAATCACGAGCTCTTGAATGCAATATCAGCTGGTAGATATATATTTAGTGTGTAGGCACTGTTGAAATGGTGATGAATACAAATAGAAAATTCACCAATCTGTTGCTATGTTTATTTTACATCCGACCATTAGTGCCGATTTCTGGGTTACACATATGTGAAATAATGCTGACAAGCAAGTATTTCATTTTACTGATACAACGTTGACATGTGAATATACATGAGGGTCTGGATGGGGTTTATAAAATAGAGAATAATAGGCAAAACAGACAGAATAATGAACAAGAAGATAAAGAATACAGTAAATTGAGACAAAAAATTACTAATAGAGAATAAATCTAAGGGTTGCTAAAATATAAAGAATACAGAAAAATGTATAAAAAGCTAAAGGAAAAAAGAATTGAAGGACCCCCGTCCTGAACCTAATGCATATGTTAAGATATGACGCTAACTTACTTAAGTATTTTCATTTATTACTACAACGTATACATGTGGATATACAACAATGAAACAGGAATCAAACAACACGCATAAACAAAATAAAAATTGATCAAGAGCTCAAAATATGGTGTTTTACAATAGAGAGGGATCTATTCAAGCTATAAACCATACAGAGTCTAAATGAAAGTTCTTCAATTTAATAGAACTTTATAAAGATCGACCATCAACTCAAGATTTCCAAAAAGAAATATTGGAGTATTAAAAAGGACATCGTAGCTCCCGACTGCAGACACACAGATGCATACATTTTCATTGTTGAGCTAAAATATTTTTTACAGATCTCTGCCCCTTTTTATCTGGACCAGTCGTCAATGGTCGACAAAAGTTTTATACTTGGTTGATCTAAATATATCTATCAATTCATTCATTTGCAGTCACAGGTTATTTTGTTACCGATAGCGTATTTGAAATTTACAGTTGCAGTTGTCTACCTTTACACACAAAAGTGTCATATAAATGATCTGTGGGAAAGTGTTAACGATTCAAATTACAATTTTAATTGTATTTGTGTAAAAAGAAAGACAAAACTATTCATTATAAAATATTGTACATTTAATAGTCTTTCATAATTCTTAATAGAACGGCGCTTGTATTTGTTTTAGTATTTAGGCTAATGATATTTTACTGTTAGTTTTGATATACGCCATGTTTTATATATGTATTCGAAAGTTTAATGTTATACAAGTTGTTAGACTTTAATAAGATATTGAAACTGAATTGGAATCTCCATCGTGTAAATTTTCCTAATCTTGCAAGTATAATATGTTGTGTAAGTTAAATTATGTATCATTTGCAGTGTGAGTTAACTTGGTTTGTTGACATCACTGAATGTGACTTTAATATTTCATATGTGAAAAAATTCTGTATTTTCATTCCTCTTACATCATTCAACAACAGATGTCAAGACTTTGTCAACAAAGTTGCATCAAAATGAAGACAGAACACATAGAAAAAGATGTATAGTCCCTTGCATTTTCTACTTTATTAACATCATAAGCCAACTGAATGCAATACATAAAATAACTAACCCAGTGGATCTAAAAAAAAAAAAGAAATCATTTTACAATTTAGGTTGATAGGTTAGAATATTTCTATAAGTCGTTTTACTATTGAATCACTAAATTGTGGATGGAAATAAACTCCTATCTGCATTGTACAAGCTGTTAACTTTGTTACACTCTTTTCGTCCGTTATTTCTTACTTCCCACATATTTATATATATTAAAACTCTTGCATTCATTACAGTTACCATAGACACAAAGTATCAGGATTTGCCACTTTTGCTTAAAGATAGGGTCAATTCCCCCTGAATGTATTTAACACAAGGGTCATTTACCAAACGATTTCTAATCTTTACTTGAATTAATTAATTAATTGGACAAAGGGGAATAACTCCATGTTCTCTTTGTAACATTTTTATTTTTGCTAAGACATCTGAATAAATTCAACATGATCGATAAGTCTTTTAATATTAACGTATCCTTTATTTCTTGCTAAAATTAGTTTTTTTTTTATCCTTATACTTAAGAGTAAGATTTTATTAAGGGATCAGACCAAGACTAGGTAATTGACACACGCTGTTGAATACAATCACAACTATTGACCTTGAAAGGTCAAAACACTGGTGTCTGGTGAACATTCACATTCATGTATAGTTTCATTTAGATGCATTTCCAAGAAAATGAAGGAAAACAAATTCCCCCCAAAAAATGAGGGGGATGAACTACGATTTTTCGTGCCAAATTGGAAAAAAATATGGGCCAGCAGTTGAAAGTGTTCCCATTTTACAGGAATATTACGCTAAATTAGTAAAAGAAGTTTTAAAGATTCATGGATCCGTAAAAAATTGTGTTTCGGAGAATGAAAAATAAAGAAAACATCTTCATTTTCCTATACATAACAGTCATTTTTGCTACCAGAAACTCATGATACCTCTGATTACAATTATAAGATATACGATTCTTGTTAGATTGGAGTAGGACTAACATTTGATTTCCAGTTGGAGGATGTTAATGAAAATGAACATCCTGTTCCTGAACCTAAGATATAACTTGACACAACTTTGTTATTGTTAGTTTATTCCAGTTACTAATACATATTTATTGTATGTTATAAATATGTAATTAGATGGCCTTATAAGAACTGTGTGGCTCCACAAATAATTTTCATTAGACTGGGACAATTTCAATATATAATCAAAGGCACTGTTAAGGACAGGGATTTAATCAAAATATACCATTTTTGTTTCATGTTTTATATTAAAAATATATACATACTGGTCAACGGCCAGTTATTGTCATTAACCACTTAACTTCACCTCACTGTGTCCTGCATTCTATTCCATAATGGAAGCATTGTAAATTAATAGCCAGACTGGTGATGTGTTTGATTCAATTGACATACATGTACCTTCTTCTTGTCATTCACCAAAACTTAATACAACACTAATTTTCTGATTGAATGTAAATTCTGTCATCTAGACGCAATATTCAAAAGGTAGGGTAACTATTCATCGTATCTATAATATTCCAATGTAAATCTGCACACTAGTGTAACAGGACAGGATCAGTGTCGACACCTCCTGTGACGTGTAGTGGCTAGTATTCGTCTCTATTCGATCTTGGATACCTGATATCAGATTTTGGCTGAACAGAGACATAAATCAAATAGAACTAAAAAATGTATTTACAAATGTACAACATTTAAATAAAATATAGTCAAATGAAATGAAAAAGAATAGTAAAACTTAAGTTCAAAAATGAAATGTAATTAAAGAGAAACAGTTTGCAAATGAAACTAAAAGGAGAAATGTCAAATGATTTAAAATAAAATCATATAATAGTAATTCAAAAGCTATAGTCAAAAAGCAAATGTAACTATATACTTCGCATTGTGTTTTAGAATTTATTAAATGGTACCAAAGATAACGCCAATGTAGTTGCTGATATTAAATAACTAGTGTAAAATCAATGGATTCCTGAGAGCTGTATGTTAGAGAAGGATGGCAATGATACACTTCCAGCTGTTATATACACATGGGGAGTTTTTTTTTTTTTTTTTTATCTTAATGTGGGGAGTGAACTTCTACCCACCGGAGGAACTCATGATAAAGACTTAGAGAGTAACTTATCACTTTTAAAGATGTATTTAAAAGTATGGTATTAATAATATTGAATAAATGAATATCCGTCAAATATATAAAGTAACATGAAATTATAGTTAAATTAATAAAGCTTCTTTGTATTTTAGCATATCTAGATCAAATTAAACATAAAACTTACATTTAATTAAGAAAATACTAACTTGAAGCTTTTCAAATTACATCCAGGACACTAGTAGCCTGCTTAGCTCTTCGATGTTTCTTTATTTAAGGAATTAGAGTCCAAGTAAATGGTGCTTAGGCCACACCAATTTAATTTCTTGTGCTACGGATTTTTCCACTCCAGAAATTGGGGCGAGCGAGCGATTGAAAATTTTAATAAAAAAAATTTAATTTGCAAATTTTTGAGGCGAAGCTTGAAAGGTAAAGGCGAGCGATTATATATATTTTTTGGTAGACATAAAATCATAGGATCTGACAATATTGTACAAAACTTTATTTACCACTTGTACTATGACATTTCTTTAATTTATCAACTGCTGAAGTGTTTTTATCCTGTTCACCAAGACATGTATTGCCCACTTTTAAATGAAGTATATCTATGACTTCTTGTAATACTGTTACTTCCGGAGGACATGAGATCTTGAACTGAATAATTATTTCAACTGCCTTAAATGATCTCCATTGAATTGTCATAGATGTCTCTCCTCCTTCGCCTGACATGACCTAAAACTTGTAACACTGTGGGTGTCTTGCAAGAAGCAGGAACTGCTCATCCTTCCAGAACACATGAGTTCATCCCCAGTATTTAGGGGTTCATGCTGTTCGTTGATGTGTGTACTTTTTTTTTAGTGTTATATGTTGGTTGTCTGTTCTTCGCCTTTTTGGTGTTCTCATTTTTGTTATTTGTCTTTTTTAGCACTTTATATATAAATAAGATGTGGTATGAGTGCTACTGAGAAACTCTTCATCCAAGTCACAATGTATTCAAAGTTAACAATTACAGTTCAAAGTACGGCCTTCAACACGGAGCCTTGGCTCACCGAACAGCAAGCTATAACGGGTCCCAAAATGACAAGTGTAAGTCAATTCAAACAGGAAAACCAACGGTCTAATCTATATACAAAACGAGAAACACCTATGAGTATGAACCACGCCAACAAACGACAACTACTGAACAACAGGCTCCTGACTTAGGACAGGTGCATAAAAATGCAGCAGGTATGGATAGTTTTGCTTAAAGGTGTCTGTATTAGCACATACACCTTTATTCTAACAACGAAAATCGGCATGATTTTGTGAAGAATCGTTCTTAACTATTAAATATGTGTTAATGCTTGAAACAGTTTAAAGGGTCTGTTTGACGTTGACTAAAACGCTCTGGCGATCGCTTTTTATTTTTTTAAGTTTACAAAAAAAAAAAAAAAACGGCGCGGGAAATAGACACGATTACTTTTCCGGATGCGGGAAGCGGGAATATTTAAAAAAACAAATGTGCGGGCGGGTCCGTCGAACAAGGAATTAAATTGGTGTGGCCTTAACATTTTTATGTTAAAGAATATTTCCTCAAAGAATTCCTGTAAAGAATTATTTGAGAAAAACTATGAACATTTTTTTATAGTAACTTCTCCTTAACTAGAATCTTATGTCACTATTTTCGTTTCTTTTGTAATAAAATGTTTACTTCAAAATTTGCAGACATGGGAAGAACTTGTACAAGTTTTTTATTGACTGGTACAGGCAAATGTTTCTGGAGGTAGAGTTAAACGTTAAAGGTTTTACTAAAGGCTCTAAATTAATTATTGGTGTATATACGTTGAATTATATAAAAAGTTTTACGCCCGTCAAGTATAGAATTTTTTGAACGAGCTCTAGAAATAGGGAAAAATAAAAGCAACATTGAAAATTAAGAAAAGTGAAGCCCACCGAGCTTTTCTGCGGTTTCGTAGCAATACAAATGAGTTTTATATTTCCCAACAATGTACATAGATTTTATTTATCTTATTTAACAATTTGTTGGAGAATACCAAGCTTTCAAGAGTAAAGAACCCTTTAAATTTGTTTGGTCAGTAGTTAACTAGTGCACAACAAAAGTTTTCCAAAGACCAAACATGTATGTTTTTAATTTTAGTTCATTTATATGTTTTGAGTTTAGTGTGACGTCCATTTTCACTGAACTAGTACACAATTTTATTTAGGGCCAGCTGAGGACATCCTCCGGGTGCGGGATTTTCTCGCTGCGTTGAAGACCCATTGGTGGCCTTCGGCTGTTGTCTGCTCTTTGGTCGGGTTGTTGTCTCTTTGACATATTCCCCATTTCCATTTTCAATCTTACTTCTCGTTTTCAGTGAGAGTCGAAATGTTACGCACTTCATTCCGGTTGAACAAGGTTAAAGAACAAAGATACATACTAGTATTTGATTTTTGTATAATGTCTTCTCTCCTAAATATACATGCACCATTTGACCCTGGACGATAAGCAAAGAACAATCAATCATTATACAATACTATACCAAAATCAAAAGAATTTGACCGTGTTCGTTTATTTCAAATTATCCCAATCTGTTTTAAGGTGACATTTATACGTTTTATAAACAAATTTTCCTATCGCTAAGTTCAAATATTTGTTGGTAACCTAAACATGATTTTGTTAAAGTCAAATATGTCATAATATAATTGGCAACCAACTACTTTAATTGTGTCAAATTTCTTTATAGGGCTTCGCTATTTCAAATGCTTTAGTGACGAACGTTAACGAAATACGTTTTAATGGTTTCTTTTGTTTACTTTTAACGTTGTTTTCTTTATATACATTTAAACCGGATTTGGCATATGGAGATGCACATTTTTGTCAATTTTATCACAATGCAACGCAAAATGATTAAAGATGTAGTTTGTCTCCTGATTAACGATACCTATAAATATCAACTGTGCAGCAAATTCTCTTTAGCTTCATATCGCCACTTTGCAGTAAGTTTGTTTATCCAATAGTTTATCTATTTGTTTATCTATTTATCTGTAACTTGAAAACATAATGTTCGACAAAAAAACTTATAAAGGTAGAAATATATACTTATTTAAGTTCCATTCGAAAAACAAATCAAATTCAGTATGAAACTTTTTAAAGTTGTGAGTATATGATATGTTCAATTCCTTTTCATCAAGTATCTAAAAAATACATAATTTTTACGATTTAATTTTTTCTCTAAATATTAGATTTTAAAATATCAGTTTGAATAAGTGTATTTTTTTTTTTTTTTTTTATAATAAAACACATCTGTAAAGCACAATTGTATATGTATTTTTGAAAAGCTATGGACATTGTCATGAAGTAAAAAACACTTCATTTTCTGTCCAAAGATCACTACTTACTTTATATTTACAGATATTTTCGTCGAAGCCATGATTACTATTATTGGATTAATGACATTGTTGTTCGTTTATGTGAAGGCCATTCCAGAGGTGAGTTAATTATTTTCATCATTGATAACTTTCTAGTTAAGCACACCAAATGAAAAGAAAACCAATTATATCTATCAAATCAATACGACAAATCTATACAAAATTCGACAATAAGTATTTGTCACATCAATGAGTACGTTGATTATTTTAAATCATAATCCGTTAAATTCAATATGTGAATAAAACAATAAAGTGCCTGACCCAAAGTTAGAAACATTGTCAATGGTTGTCTTTATTAGTGTTTTAAATTGGTATCCTTGAACGAATTTGATTTTAATGACAAATATGTAATAGTCTTCAGCAAAACTACCATAACATTGGTGTATTTAGAGCCTATATCATATGGTATAGTTATAACATACTTGTATTCTGCTGAAAACCTCTAAATTTATCCATTTTGAATTGCATTGTCACGTTGTTTTAACTTCCTCTTCATGCTTATTAAAACTAGATTGATTTTGTCGATTTCACAGGTCAACCATCTCATTGAAATTGATCACGAGGGACGCAAAGTGGCTATGGATGTTATACATGATGCAGAATAAAAGACAGTCATTGCTATCATTGGCGATGTTTGCAAATACAAGGATGGTGCCCCAACAGTTAATTTTCACGATTATAGCACGGTATTTGTATAACGTATTGTTATTGAAGAATATGCATATCAATATTATTAGTTTTATTATAATTAAAATATTCATCTAAAACAATTTGCATTAACAAATTTGAATTGACTTCAGTGAAGAATTTACTTTGTTTTAATCTTATTTTGATACAAAATATTATGAAAATAGAAATAAAAGATTGAAAATAGTTTTAAATAAGATGTTTTAATGGAACCGATACTTGAAAGAAATTCACATTCAGACAACTACCATGACATTTGCAGGGCTATGGTGCGATAAAGAATTAAACAAACAAACGTGTATTATCACGAAATCCCTGTACCCATGGTGTCAGACGAGAAATACAAAATCGCAAGCTTTTATGAAACTTACACATATTTTGTTATATATAAACTTTTAAGTTATTTAACTAGTTTTAATCATTTCATCAGTTATAATCAGGTATATTTAAGACAAGGTATTATAAAAACAATGGTTAGAAATAGTGCAAGTTATAGTTAAAATAAACTCTAGTATTGTCACAATCCTCTTAATAGAGCTGTTGCAGAACTCACGTATCGAGGACGTATCCGTATATGACGGAACGAATATGAAGTATGTGTGAATATGCTAATATGAGTACTACATGTATTCGTAATATACACGATTTTTCATTCCCTTGTCCTTACATGAAGGAGTGAAGTTATGTAAAAATAAGACGTACCGCTCGATAAATGTAGTAACTGTTTTAAAGTAATTATTCGTTGAATTTTTTCACGATCAAAGCGAAGTTTGAAAATTCCTGAACAAACCGTTTGTATTCTATATCTTCTTAAATGAATTATCAAAATCAGATTTTTAAACTGCAATGCTTATTTTGTAGTTTATATTTATCTACGTCGTGTACGAACTCTGACAATTAATCTCACAATGTTTGATTAAGTGCTTTAGTCGTCCGCTATTAGGTCAAGTCTTATGTATTTAAAAATTCTTAACAAGGTAAATAAACAGTAATTTAGAAAAACGAGTTGACCGTGGCGGCAACTGTTCAGATGTTCTATTTTAATTCTAAACAACATAATTTAAATATGAATGGAGATTATTTTGTTCAAGGGTATTCCATTTGTACTTTAGTGAATGGTACTGCTAAGAACAAACGAATGGCTGTTGTGGTAAGACTGTTAAATATGAATTCTCGACACAGACCTAATGGATTTCATAATTAATAGACAAAATATTAGGCAAAAAAATCATAGTTCGTATGACAATTAGAAAGAAAAATGGAATATAAAATTCAGCTACATGTACCATATATATGAAAATCGCATTTTTTATTGTTTATTTTGAAGATTTATAGAACTCATCTGGACCATAAAATAAATAATTGTGAAATTAGAACAGAACAATCCCTGTTATACAAGAGGCGGAAGAAACCAAAGGGACATTCAAAACTCGAAAAGTCGAAGTTTTATGGAATGGTTCCTTTTCTAGTATAACTTCAGCTTTTGTGACAGTTATTTATGAAATAAATATACTATCATCACAGCTTATGTATTAAAAGATGTAAGAACTTCGTACAAGTATTCAATGACGATAAAATGGTTTAGTGTCAGAGTAATTTAGCAGAAACTGACAGTGAAATATTTTGTTATTTAACATAATGTGTCTTTTAGGTTACAGTTAAAGGGAGGGCGAATTTTAATGTTTAATACACCCAGTTTGTAATGTTCACTGATGGTATTTCATATATCTATATATATCGTTCTTGTGAGATTCAAACCTAATAGGCTATTTTGACCACTGAAATGAACAGATCATGAATTGAGATTTTAAGTCCATGTTTAATGTACATAAAACAAATTAACATATTTGTGATGTGAAACTCTGAGCAAGAAAGAATATATATCACTTCCTAGAAAATTGAAATAAAGTATTCCGAAAAGTTTCTGAAAACCACTATATGTACAGATAAACCAAGAAAACGAGTACACTGAAGTCGAGCAAGGTCTGCTTGATGAGCACGACAAATACAATGATACTTTTCTAAGAAGCTTCTGTACGTATCTAGCAGCCAATGAAATAACAGCATCAAAAATGGAATGTTCCTCCACGTATGCATGAAGTTAACTCAAACACGCCTCGTGCATTATAAAAGTGTGTTAAACTTTCTTAACTCTTAGATTAAGGCGTGTTTGAGTTCAATGTTGTCTAATGATTAAAACCAGCCCCACTATCCACTTTGTAGATGTACAAGCGCGAGTGGATAGTGGGGCTGGTTTTAATCAGACTGGTCTAATGGGATACAACATATAATCGTGTTTAAGATACTTGATATTTTCACATTTTGACGATTAATTTCGATTTTATTACATAAAAATCAACAAAAAAAATCAAGTGAAACATGAACCAAGAATGATTGAATATCACTCCATAGAGACTAAAAATAGAATATTGCAGAAACGTTTCTGTAAACCACTATACGTATAGCTAAACCAATCAAATGACGAGTACAATGAAGCCAAAAAGCCCGCTTGATTAGCACGACAAGTAAAATAGAACCTTCCTGTGAAGCTTCTGTACGTATCGAGCAGCCAAATGAAATAACAGCATCACAAATGGAATGTTCATCCAACGTATCCGATGTATACAAAGTTTACTATCTAACTCAACCAATCAAATGTTGTACATCGCACGTGGAGTAAAATGGAATATTCCACGACGTATTTGACGTATAATTCCACCTTATGTAATAATAATGTATTTTATTGGATGAGAGAAATAGTATTTTCACCAATTCTCTATATATTGAGATTTTCTTTTCTCTGCCGTTGTATTTGTCATAAAGGAGTTCCATGTGGCAAATACCCTTGACGACGAGAGATAAAATTGACGTAAATAAGTTTTGCTTTGAAAAATATACCCAAAACTGTCATCTGAAATGGCTGTTACATTGAAATAGTTGCTTTAGTATTTCATCAATGTTCTAAAAATATATAAAAATAAAATATTGCCCATTCCATTCTTTAATTTGAATTATTGTAGAGTCCGCAATTTTTGTATTGTTATATTCCTGTATTTATATGATATATGTGTAAGGAACTTGCACAAAATTCTTCGGTAAATTAAAAAAAAGGTTTTATAATTTACAGTATATTGTTATGCGTTATTATATAAAATCGTATTTGTTTTTCTCAATCAAGAAAACGGTAGACCATGTAAATATGACGCGTTTTCGTTCATTTTATTTACATTGCTTCATTACGGATGTACGTGAAAGTTATATTCGGAAAGATAAAAGTTTGCTAGAGGTATAGGGGAGGTTGAGATCTCACAAAACATGGTTAACCCTCTGCATTTTTGCGCCTGTCCCAAGCCAGGAGCCTCTGGCCTTTGTTAGTCTTGTATGTTTTTAATTTCAGGTCATTTATATGTTTTGGAGTTTAGTATGACGTCCATTTTCACTGAACTAGTACACATTTTTATTTAGTGGCCAGCTGAGGCCCACCTCCGTGTGCGGGATTTTATCGCTGCGTTGAAGACCCATTGGTGGCCTTCGGCTGTTATCTGCTCTTTGGTCGGGTTGTTGTCTCTTTGGCATATTCGCCATTTCCATTCTCAACTTTATTCTTCATTTAATATATGTGTATGTCTTTAAAAACTTAAAGTTATTGTATAATTGTTTGTCTCGACGAATTTTGCAAAGTTCAATAAAACACTACAATTCTAAAAATTATATCAAAATATTTCGTAAAAGGGTAGACAAGAAAATTTCAGAAGTTGAAGGCTAATAGTTACTGAAAATATTTATAAAAGTGATTTTTACTTATGCATTTAAAAATCCAAAAGTAAAGACTCTTCAAGTTTTTCGGCATAAAACGGGAATCAGACTTTTATTTTAAAGAACATTTTCATGAATAAGATAATAAGTATGCAATAATATTATTTTAATAATTGGTCAAATGAAATTAAATGCAAGCACTATGTTATTTTTATATTCAAACACGCCTACCCTGTTATGATGACGCATTACAAAGATATTTGACCCATATATTTTGTTTTCTAGTAATATGAAATTTGAATGTTGATATATACATATAGCTTTAAAATATAAAAATAATGAAATTTGAAGCGAGATGATATACTCTTTGTTTCTGTATAAAACATTTAAAGGACGAAACAGGTGACCCAAACAAGCTTGAATATAAAAGGTGTACCTGACTTTCTTAACATGATAAGACTGTTAGCAATTTTAAGGACTTTTTTATCAAAATACTGTTACCGGGGCAGAGATGCAAGTCAATGCTTTACAGAAAATCTATGTGGAAACTTATTTCAAGGTAAATTTATGCATGCATCTTCAAGATCCAAAATGATATAACCTACCAAAATCAGTAGTTTTGTGACAATTTGTATTTAGTTAAAACGATTTTAATTTATTTCTGAATTTCGTCAAAGTCAAGTTACTATTTAGGATAAGCACTAAGCAAATCATCATTCTCACACATTGTTTAACGAACATGAAGATGTACCGTAGCGCATTGCACTATATGAAATGCTCCAAGCCTGCATAAATTATAAATAGCCAAATATAATAAATTAACATTTCGCCAGGATCTTTTTGTGAAAAGCCTAAATGACCTTGTTCTCCAAAATCCTACTTAATATATTAATACATAAGGAAAACGACAGATATTTTATCTTCACAAGTATTGAATCAATCTTTACCAGACGAACCAGAACTGGACACTTTGTCTGAATGGATCAAAGCTATTCGATCATGTATTCAGAAGCGCATTCAGACACTACGATGTACTATGAGCACAAGGGTTTCTAACCCTTTCAAGAATCCGGAGGTTGTGGATGCTTTATCCTCTTTGCATGACAAATATGTCGTTGTTCCAGCAGATAAAGCCTCCAATAATATTGTCTTCATATGTAAAAGCCATTATTTGCAATGTCTCACAACAGAGCTTGGAATAAACAGCACAACTGGTAATCCTACATATTCTTTAACATCATTTACAAAGGATGAAATTTTACAAAATCACAAATCTGTCCTTCTTTCTTTTGGTATCAACATCAAAGAAAACGAAGAAAATTTACCGTCATTATACTGGATACCAAAACTTCACAAAACTCCATATAAAGAACGATACATAGCTGGATCATCAAAATGTTCGACTAAACATATTTCTAAAGTACTGACTACTATTCTTTCTACAGTAAAAGATGGCCTTCAAAATATTGTGATGAGATATATTCTACCAGTGGTGTTAACCAGATGTGGATTCTCACAAATTCTAAAGATCTACTGCTTAATCATAGATCACAATCACTGCAATTTTGCAGCACCTTTAAGACTTTTGATTTTCTAAGTTTTACACTACTATTCCTCATGCTCAATTGAACAATCGACTTCACCATCTCATTAAACAGAGCTTTTCTATAAAATGGGAATCGTAGATACAAATTTCTTGTTTTGGGTTATAATGATTCTTATTTAGTGAATTTACCAGAAAATATACTGAAGATGATATTATCAAAATGCTGGACTTTTGATCGACAATATATTTGTTGAGTTTGGAGGATTGATATTTCAACAGACAGTCGGTATTCCAATGGAAACTAAGTGTGCACCCTACTGGCCGATTTGTTTTGTACTCGTATGAAGCAGAATTCATTCAGAACCTTCTAAAAGACAAAAGAAAAAGCACCTTGCAAAATTCTTTAATTTTACCTTCAGATACATTGATGATGTTTTATCACAGAATAACCCATATTTCAGCCAATACTTACATCTCATATATCCCAGTGAACTTGAAATTAAGGATACTACTGATACTAGAAGGACTTCTTCATACCTTGATTTTTTCCTCAATATTGACACAGATGGACGACTTCATACTAAAATCTATGACAAACGGGACGATTTCAACTTCCCAATTATCAATTTCCCATTTCTCAGCAGTAACATACCCTCTCCCCATCGTATGGTGTTTACATATCTCAGTTGATACTTTATGCTCGTGCATGTTCACACTATACGGACTTCATAAACAAGAGTGTGCTCCTTACGCAGAAACTGCTCCAAAAAGTTATGAGGAGGAAAGATTAAAATGACACTCCGTAAATTTTATGGACACCATCACGAATTGGTTGATTCATACGATAAGTCGGTGTCTAAACTAACTAAGGACATTTTACCACGTCTTAGATTGTGATTTACCATTTACGTCGTCTGGTCTTTTAAGTACCGAACATGACCTATTCTCGAATATGACTGTTTTGCCGAGTGTGAATTCGCATTGCTATAAGACGTGTCACGGTATTTGTTGTCCAACATTCATGTATTTAGTTATGATGTTGTATTTGTAATTCTGATCGGATATTGTTAAATGTCTTATCGTTTGTAGTTGTAATTCTACTTTTTAATTTTCTATTCGTATGTAAAAGTAATGATAATTCATCACCCAGTTCATTTCTAAGATTTTAGTTTAAAGCAACTTTATATACACTATTTATTTGTTTTACAGTTTGATTTAGAAAAATACCGACATAGCTAGATAATACAATTAATTATCTAATTACTAACACAATTCTATATTATTTTTCTTGAAATTGTTATAAAATACATCAAATGGCATAGTTACAAATCTGATCTTGAACAGTATCAACCATTTTAGAAAATTTACTGTGCCGTCACTTTTGTGGCGTTGACCCAGTCGTGTGAAAGACAGTTCGTGGTTCTGTTGTGCTGTTTTGTGTACTGTCCTATGTTGTTTTACGTGTTCGTTTTATTCTGTGGCTAGCATGTCGAAATGTACTAATGTATTGTGTATTTTGTATTTCTCTGTCCTGTATGTTCTTTTATTAAATAATACGATTAAAACAGCCCTATTAATACAAAAAGGCATGTTTCACATGCCGTTTTGGTAGTACTGGTGACGTCGTCCTGGTCATATAAATCACGTGATCTATATTGTTGGCCCGGTCAATATTTCCAATACGGACTGGCAATGAATCCTGAATTACATGTAAACATATATTGTGCATGTAATTCAGGATTCATTGCCAGTCCGTATTGGAAATATTGGCCCTATATTCACATTTGATGTGTGTAATACAGCATTCAGAACAAGTCTGTATTGAAAAAGTTGGATTATTTAATAAAGTGTTATGAACTGACTGTTTCTGATTGGCACTGGTATAGATTTTCGGTCAGCTGTATTTGCCCTCGACCCTACGGGTCTCGAGGCCAATACAGCAAACCTTGAATCTATACCAGTGCCAATACAGAAACAGCCAGTTAATAACACTAGAGTACTAATTCCTGTCATGCAATGGTGTCATTTTAGTGTTATATTTAACATTGCCATAAAAGTGCGAGGTTTGGCTAGCCACAAAACCAGGTTCAACCCACATTTTTCTTAAAATGTCCTGTACCAAGTCAGGAAAATGGCAGTTGTTATCTTGCAGTTCGTTTCTGTGTATGTTGCATTGTCGTTTGTCTTTTGTTTACTTCATTGTTTCTGTTGTTTTCCTCTTATAGTTGATGTGTTTACCTCGGTTTTAGTTTGTTACCCGGATTTGTTTTTGTCTCAATCGATTTATGACTTTCGAACAGCGGTATACTACTGTTGCCTTTATTTAGTAGTAAAGAGCACTCGAAAGTAGTAAGGTACACTCGAATCTCGAAGTTATATTTTGTTCTGATATCTATCTTTAAATATTCTGCAGTACCTCAAAGTTTTGTATATAAATAAAGCATACAGTAGAAACCTAGTACACATGACAAAATACCACTTTTGATTTAATCAATACAGTGATTGAGTCATCGGGTCAGAAAAAAATACCCATTTTAACTGCATCGCACGTATATGAATACTTCGATACATATACGTATCCAAATACTTCAGTTCTGCAACATCTCTAATATTATCAAGGAATGTTCCTTTATTGTATGTGACAACGGATATACTTTTATTTATTTTTCTGTTTGGTAAATATGAAAATAAACTATGGAGCATCAGTTAAAAATGCCTGGCGGGAGGACCGGTGCAAAATCGTAAAATATTTGAATCATTTAAAACGATAGATGATTTATAATTTATTGGGTTATAAAATTTAAGTCCAATGTACCACGTGATTGTTATCTGCCAATCAAAATTATGGAATTCTTATGAAACTTCTATGAAATGTAATTAATGGTATATGTATTTTGAATTAATAAAAATTTCAATCAGCTTTTTAATGGAAAATTATCATTTTATTCGACACTCAAACATTAGAAAGTGACAAATGTATTCACTGACAGAAACAATAATGTCCTATTGTATAATATTTATCCTACCTCTTTTATTGAAATGTTAACAGTTTTAAAACATAATCGAAGATTGGATCATCAAAAACATAACATTAATCATTTGATTCTTCAGTTGAAACATATTGTCTTTTGTTTATAAATTCTGAAATTATAAAGAAACTAAAGTTTCAACTACCTTTCGCAAAGTTGAGCTTAGATGGATTTGGCTATATTTTACAGGTATTTTTGTCATAAACATGATAATACTCTTCAACTGTTTAGGTACTTATACATCCTCGACTTTCAAATATTCGGCTTTGAACGTTCCTGATGAAGGTAAATCCAGAAAAGAGCTTCGGACGCATACAATTATTAAGCGCGTTGTTTTAAATTTTTGTTCGCAATTAATATCAAATAATCATTACACAGGGGTTGACCACTGAGGTGCCTGACCACATTCTTAATGTCGGTCATGACAAAATGACTTATGACAAAGTGGAGGCTTTAGCTGGACCAAAAGTGGCAGTATTTTGTGAAGATTACAGATCACTGTATGCTACAGTTACTCCTGTCGAAAGGCATCGAAGAGGTATTACATTACATAATTTAATCCTTTCATTGTTATAAACATATAAAATTATACACAGTATGTAAATTGTAATATTGATTGGGGATTTTGCATCAAACACAGAGTGGTTGAATTTTACCATTTGTGAAAACCACAAATTATAAAATTGTGTGTTAGCTGTCGGTAGCTGGTCACTGTTAAATTAACCTTGTCACAGTACCTGAAGTTGGACAAAAATACAGATGCAAATGTGTATATAAAAAACCTCATTCTCACGATTCTAATGCTAATTAATGTAAAGATAGAATAATGAGAGTTCATTCAGCATGTCATTTTTATCTTTATAAGTCATTAAAAAAAAAAAAAAAAAAAAAAACCCAGATACATTAAAGTTTACTTTTTATCACTGCACTATTAATTCATTGATAGAATAATTTACCTGTCGGGTAATCATGTCATAAGGATACCTCGTGAAATTGTTACGATCAGTTGATTATATGACCATCAAAATTATATAATTGATCTGATTCACACAATTTAGATATTTAAGTTTTTTTTTTATATTTAGCAACTGTTTTTATTTTATTATGATAGTTAAGACTGCATTATGAGTAATTAATCTTAAATGGCCAAAATGTTAACATTAAAGATAACTAAAGGTTAGTGCACTTCTTTTTCTATGATTTTTTTTATCAATTTGCCATACATTTTGTTGATGTTATTTTCCAAGAAAGTTGATGATTTAATTGTTTAAATATGGTCGTGAATTGGTAATTGGATTATTCTTTGTTTAAGATGCAGGATTAACATCATTCAGTAAGTATTACATTACTTATTACTTGAAATAAGTTTTGTTCATACGTGTTATTAAATGGTAAATTCAAATCGTTCAACTTTTGGAATTTTGGTGTTCTAACTTAAATATCAACAAATTTTCCAAATCTGTTTATTCTTTTAATAGTATTGTGATTAATCAAAAGAGTTTATCTATCATAAATTATATGTTTTAAATAATTATTTGAAGACTCAATATCAAGTTCTATCTATATTTATATAATGAAACATAATTCTTGATACGTTTTTTAATAGGTGGACTTCCCAAACGTTGGTGTGTGTTTTCAAAGTGTATTGTTGTATCTGCTTAACAGCAAAATATAACTTATCGAAAGTACAGATAATAAAATAGATATTTGTTTCCTTATGAGTTTGAATACTTAACAAACAACGCATCATTGCTTTTGTGTTTATAGTGAAAATGGTTAGAACCTATTCAAACATGATAAAAGTATTTATGCAGTATACGTCAATGAGACAGCCATCAATCGATGCAAATCTAGGTGGTTACTGTAGTTTTCAATCCATATGATACACGTTTACGAAAAAAAAAACTTAATCAGGTACACTAAAGACCAAATCTGTGGGAAACCAAATGCATAAAATTTTCTTAGAGTACCACACCCGAAATGTCTTGAACGGAACGTCATAAAATTGAATACAGGAGTTTACATCTTAGTTTAGTACAATTGCACAATTTATTAACTAACAATTAACAATAGAAATGTATTATTAAAATCCTACCATTACGGAACAACTGGTTTCTGAATGGAATGTACCCTCGAGACTAAAAGTCGGCAGCAGCAGAATGCAATCTCTCTTTTAAAATCAAAAGAAATCTAACTATGCAGTTTTACATATTAGATCTTTAATTATCGCTATTTTACGAAATTTTCCTTTGATCTTACTGACTGATAATTTCCTTTCTCAGTACAGTAGAGTGATATGAAAAATTATTGCTAGAAACTAAGGGGCACGTGCCGTGGTCAATGAAATTAACAACGTCGTCATAGGTAAAATAGCGATAAACAGATTATCATTGGTCATCTCAACTCGATTGCTTTTCTCACTATCGTCGTACTGGCTCAAGCGAGAAAATCAATCTCGTTGAGATGACCAACGATAATCTATAAATACCAGTAAAGTCGTCTGATCTGTAATTTGACCAATTGTGTCCTGTATCAGATAAGGCATTAGGACTGAATGTGAATTCGCATGGTGGGTGATCCATGCATAGCTTGAAATGCTTAGCCTGTCGACTCACCCGGTTTCGACCCTTGCAATTCCCTCAGTTTTTGTTTGTTACCTTGATTTTTCGGTTCCTGGTCGATTTACGAGAATTGAACATCGGTAAACCTCTGTCTCCTTTATTTGTCCTGTTCCCAAATGTGACATTTTAACTGAAAGTGGATTTGCTTGACGGTTCATGCTGCATAGCAGGAGACGCTTACCCTGTCGACACGTCAGGTCTTCCTTCTTTAATAGTTCATACGATTCCCTCAGTTCTTCAAGCAATTGCTTTAATGCTTTTGCGTATAGCAATTTATGTTACCCAGATCAAGCATGTCAAGTTTTTAGGCAGATTCCTCGCCTACATGTTTTCTAGTGACATGCATTAGAAAAACAGTTGAAAAACAACAGTGGGTTTGTGACGTTTCAACATATTTGCTTGTAGATCAAATTAAGAATGGAAATGGGGAATGTGTCAAAGAGACAACAACCCGACCAAAGAGCAGAAAACAGCCGAAAGCCACCAATGGGTCTTCAACACAGCGATAAAATCCCGCACCTGGAGGCGGGCTTAAGCTGGCCCCTAAACAAAAATGTATACTAGTTCAGTGAAAATCGACGTCATAACACAATATCACACACCTATACCCCTCCAAAAAAAAAAATTATCTTCAATTTTGACCCCCATTTTAAGAAAAAAACCCTTTTACATCCAAAATAAAATTTTACCAACATTTTTGTGTGATTTTAACTTCAAAATTAAGAAGAAAAAAAACACACTTTGTATTTATACCCCATAAAAAAGAAAAACATTTTTTGTAAAGAGCACACCAAAACCTTAATCCTGGGTTTTTATAAAACTCATTTTTTCCCTAAGGGAGTAGTATAGTACTTGAACTTTTTATAAAAAAACGTTATTAAAAACACCCAAAAAAAACAACAAAAAAATTTCAAAAACAAAAATAAAAAAGGTCAGGAGAACTGACAGAGAAAGAATTCTGTGGGATTTAAGAGAAAAAAAAAAATCAATTTTACTTTAAAAATGAAACAACCTACAGCTCCTGATTTATCAATGGATATACCATTATATCCAGAATTACCTATAGAAGATGGACAAAATTATAGACTACAAAAATAACAGAAATAGAAAAACATTAATAAATGAGAGAGATAAACGAAAATCACTATACAAAAATATAAACGTGGAGTTAATGTTACTGATGGTGTTGATACAAGTTTAATTTCGACATCTGTTGTTTTAGCTGGTATAGGAATTGCTTTTCCTATCTTTCTTCCCATACAAATTGCAGCTGTTGTATGTGGAAGTTTAGGAGGTCTAGTTAAATTAATTAGAAGAAAGTTGACAACAAAATCAAAAAACATTATGAAATTAAAACAATGGCAGAATGCAAGTTAAACAGCATAAAAGATTTAATATCAAAATCTTTAACTGACGGACAGATAAGTGCAGATGAATTTAAACTTATTTTAGATGAATTAGAAAAATTTAATGAGATGAAAAAAATAAAAAAAAGTAATTTTAAAAGTTTACCAGATGATGAAAGAAAAAAACTAATTGAGGAAACAGAAAATAGAGTAAAAACGAATTAAAAAAAAATGGAAAATCTTTGATTTTCTTTAATAAAATCGTTATACGAATTTTAGTTGATAACGGAAATCCACCAAACTATGAATCAATTTTAATTAAATAAATGGATGAAGAAACAAAAGAAAAATTAGTAAAAATGTAAAAATAATGTTAAATAAAAATTTAATTATTTTTATCTTAAGTTGTTTTTAACAGGTTCTTTTATTGTTTATTATCTAATATTTTAGATGAATAAAATGGCTGAAGAAGGTTATGAGTTTGATAATCCTGAGTTTAAAAATAATGATTATGATGAAGAAGAAGAAACGTCTTTTAAAGATGATGAAGAGTTTCAAAATAACATAAATAAGGAATTTGAAAATTAAGATATTTATCATACAATGACACTAAAATTCGCGAAAAGAAATTACCAAAAAATGATAAAAGATTTTATAACAAAATAATGAATTATATTCAAACAAAATTACAAAGATTTTTTACCAAAGAAGATTTTACCAAAGAAGAAGATTTTAATGGAAGAACAATGTTGTATGTAAAAGATGAATATGGTAGGGAAATTGCATTAACATATTATCAAAAAGGAGTATTAAAATTTTATAAATTTAACACTCTTCAAAGAAAATACGGTGTTAATTTTGTTAGAGATGTTTTAGGTGTAGATGATTATAAAATATCTGAAAGAACAATAAAAGTAGAGCAGAGTTTCAGAGAATGTTAAATGAAGCACCAATTTGTGAACTCAATAATATAGAAATTCCATTACAAGAAATATCTACACAACAAGAAGTACAAGAATTATTAGAAACAGCAAGTAATTCAGAAACATATGTAAAAGAAATAGAAACTTCTTTTATAGAAGAAGGGACAACTAACAAAGAAATGGAAACTCAAACATATATGACAAAAAGAGAAATGGATAGTGTAATCAATGCAATGACAACAGTAAAAGAAGAGATTGCAAATGAATTAGCAAAACTGAATGAAACAAATAAAGACTTAACAAAAGAAAATACCAAATTAGAACAAGCTAAAGAAGATAATGATGAATTTCAAACAAATAGAATAAGTAGTCGAATAAGAGAGTTGGAATCTGAGAGAAGTGTGAGACTAGAAGTAATTAATATTAATAAAGAAAAACTACGTAGTCAAGTAAACAGAATTAAAGAGACAATACGTAAAGTATTAAAAGAAGACACAACATTAGGTGAAAGAATAAGAACATTATTCAGAGAACAAGGAATTACAATAGTTAGTATTTTAACTGCTTTTGGAATGGTTATTGGTGTTATTGTTGAGGCATTTACTGGTGGAACTACTTCCCCTTCTCCTTCTCCTCCTCCTCCACCATCAAAAGGTGGTGTACAAGACTGGATAAAAAAACAATTAAAAAATCTTGGAAAACTATTATCTTTTCTTGCAGGAAAATTAGCAGCTGCATTACCAGGTATTATAGGTTCTATTGTATCTTGGTTATTGTCTGTAACAAAAGACGTAGTAAATTGGTTTGCAAACAACTTATGGGCTTTGCTTGTTTTGGTTGTTGGTTTATTGTATGCTGCTGCTAGGGAATATTTAAAAAAATAAATTAATAAATTTTATAAATAATAAGTGCTGTAATACCTAATACAATACTTCCAAATATTATTGCTTTTTTATTATCTTCGTGTTCGTCATATTCATTTTTTTGTGTTGGTTCTATTTGAACTGGTTTTGATTTTTTTGGTTCTGATTTTTTTGGTTCTGATTTTTTTGGTTCTGATTGATATTGTTGAATCGGTTTTGGTTTATTTGGTTGGAAATCGACAGGATCGAGACCGGTAAAATCAAAATTTTTATTATTTAAATCATCATTTAAACCGAGTGTTTGATTTTCTGTTGCAATTACAATTTTGTTGTTATAACCAACAATGGTGTCAATTTGTAATACCATATCACTGGGAGACATATATAAACCAAGTCCATAAGCATAATCAACTTTACTTCTTGCATATTTTAAAACATTTTCATAATTCGATATCTGGGTGGGTAAATCGATAGGACTATTTATTACATCTTGTACATTTGCTAAGAATTGTTTTGTGCATCAAATCCTGTTCCTACTTTTAATATTTCTACCCTTGTTTGAGATTGTGCCCTAATAATGCCCATACAAACATTCTAATACTTTCATTGATACGTTCAATACCTGCTTTTGTAAAACCCTCTGATTTATCTAATATAAATGTTGTCCAAGCCATGCTTATATCTTTTGTATGACGAATTGTATCATGAATATTAAAGAAGGACCATCCCTGAATGATGATATCTGTATTCACCACTTGGTTTATAATATTCAGAAAAGTTCCTAATCCTTTAGATGATGATTCTACTTTTGTCTCCAATCTGTATTTGGAGAAACATCAAATTCATTGCATAATTTTTGATATGCAGCTTTGTCATATGGGTTTTGTAATAACAGAAAGAAGAATCTGTTGGTAAAGGTGATTTAAGTTCTTTTAAAATTCTGGCAATGCAATAATATAAATGAAACATATAAAGTGATTTAGTAAGATTTGAAGTATTTTGTATATGATCATTATAAGAAACACCACATCCTGTACTTGCACACCAGACTGCAAAGTTTAACTGACATTGCCACCAATCAAACGAAGAATGAATCCATGTATTCCATGGTTCGTTGGTGTGTAATGATGGGTTTTGATATTTTGAAATAAATCGGGAAAGCTGTTTTAAAGTTTTCTTTTGATTTACAAATATTATTTGATCGACAAGATTTATATCTTTTTCAGAATATTTAATACCTGGATTATATGAAACATTAGGATTATATTTAAATTCTTTTGTTATCATTTTTTTATATTAAAATGTTTCATACTATTTCAAATATTGATAATACAATAAACTTAGAACAATACATTGATAACAGAGATGGAAATAAACGTATTGGTTTAAAATCTATAAGATATAGTGTAGGTTGGTATAATGTTTATGATGGAGTTATAAGACAAACAGGAGAAAGAGTTCATAGGATTAAAGATGGTTATTATAGTTTCCAACAAATAGCGGATGAATTTAAAAAAAGATATTGTATTATCCGTAAATGAAACAAATGGTATTGCGTCATTAAACACTCCTATTGAGTTAAGGATAAATGAAGATTTGAAAAATATGTTAGGATTTAATAATGAACGTAAATTCGAACCTAATGAATTACATTATGGAAAAAATTTGTAGATTTTGCTATCCATAAATCATTGTATATCCATTTGGAACAAGTTAGCACTTCTCATAATTATCTTGATGGTAAGCCAAGTACATTATTGGCTGTTATTCCAGTCGAGAATAAAGAGTTTGGTGAAGTTATAACAGCGAGATTTGAGCATCCGGAATATAAGTGTTTAGTAAATGATGTTATAACAGAATTGAAATTAGAAATAAGAGATGAAAATAATAACAAGATAATTAATCATTTACCAATTAATTGTGTTTTAGAAGTTATATAATTTATTTAATAAAATGAGCATACTTGGTGTCAAAAAAAAACGTAGATACATCGGAAATAAAAAGGAAATATTAAATATGAAGAGTGAGCTTCAAACAATGGATACTAAGGATAAAGATTTACGCCGGAGTGTCGCTGCCCTAAGCATCAGAGTTTTAAATGTTGAAAATATAGTTGGTAATATTAAAATAAACCAGACAGAACAATAATAAGTATATATGCTGGAATTGATGGTCCAATACATGGAAATAAAAAGTTTAATTTTGGTGTTGGTGGTGGTTATTATGTAATGAACTTTCCAGGACAAATATTGGGTATTAGTTTAGTAAGTTTAAGAACAAGCACAGATATTATAGCCATTAAGATGATGGTTAATGATAAGTCAACTAGTTACAAAATGAGTTTGGATAAGGTGTTACACACGGTTTTAATAACTTTATACACCTTTTGAAGTTAAGGCTGGAGATAGAATAAGTTTTATTAGTATGACTAATAATTCTTTATGTATCAATACTCTAGTATCAGTGGTAATTGAATTATTTTTAACAAATTTAATCCTTAAAAATGTCAGCATACGGAAACAAATTAAATCCTTACAGAAAAATAAGAGAACCCCGTGGTGTGAAAGGTATTCGTCAAAGTGTATCAATAACAAATAATCCTTCAACTATTGATCAAAATCAACAGCTATTAGTGAGATTCCCCAATCTAAGCAATAATGATGTTATTGTTCCTGGAACAACCAGATTGGCATTTGAAATAGAACTCACATCTACAGACGACAATGCAACTATATATCAAAACATAGGAAGAACAATAGTTAAAAAAACAACAATTCGTATAAGTGGAAATGAAATTATGTCAATTGATGATAGTGATATTTATCATTGTTATGTTGATTTATGGAAATCTACATCTGAACGTTTAAATATGGCATACCAAGGAATTGGTGAAACAAACATGTTAAAACACAGAGTTGGTGCGGATGATAAAGCATCAGACATAGGTGATGAAGCAATTGCATTAGCATATAAAAACAGATTTTGTATCCCACTTGATTTTGAACTATTAGAAACTCATATGCCTTTTTATCAAGCAGGTCTTGGTGATAGACTTGAATATGAACTTACATTTAATAATTATAGCAATGTTATTAAATCAACAGATACATCTGCAAGTTATACAATCAAAAACATTTGTTTAGAATTTGATATGGTTACTGATGCAGAATTAGCAAGACAGATAAGACAACAAGTTAATGGTAAGATGGTTATTTTGTACGATAGAATACTAAGACATAGAAAAATAACCAAAAACAAATCTGATACATTGTGGAATATCAATTTAAATGTTCCAGCTAGAAGTATGAAAGGAATTCTAATGTTGTTCGAAGATCCTGAAAGAACAAGCACTGAAACTTATTATAATCCTAATATAACAAAAGTAGAAATGACAATAGAAGGTGTTCCAAATCAGCTATACAGTCAAGGAATGAAAGCATATCAACAATGGGATGAAATAAATAAATTCTTTGCTTTAAATTCAAAAAGAAATAAAACAACAGAAGAAGTTTTAAAGGATTTAAATTTATCCTATACAACATTAGAAAAATATCTTACAACTAATTATGCATTATGGTTAGATTTACGTTCAACAGATGACAACTCATTACACGGTTCAGGTAGAAGAATTGAAAATGCCTCTGAAGGTATAACAATCCAAATAACTAAAACAGCAGGAGCAAATAAATTAATAAATGTTTATCTGTTTGTTATACAAGATGCACAAATTAATTTTGAAGATGGAAGATTTAAAGAAGTTAATTACTAGCGGTTCCCCTTAAAAAATGGAAACAAACGAGCGGAGCGAGATACACTCGATTCCTTTATGAATTACCAAAATATCCCCATTGTGCTATTATATGTGGACAAACAGGATGTGGAAAAACAGAGTTTGTTCTTGATTTATTAGAAGGAGAATATAGTGGAGTTTTCAAATATATAGTCATACTTTGTCCAACCATCCAATGGAACAAAGCATACAAAAATCGTGAATGGATTGGTGATGTTAGAAAACCAAAACAAAAATCTAATAATTGTTAATCCTATTGTTGAAGTGAGAGAAGCGAACGGTTCCCTTTATGAAGAAGAGAAGCTACAAGAACTACTAAGAATGTTCTTTAAAAATATGCTGGTCATCCAACATTATATATCATTGATGACTGCAGTGCAACAAAAGAACTAACAAAGAAAAAGATATGCTGTCTGAGCTTGCATTTTCAGGAAGACACGCGGAACAATCAGTTTGGGTCATTTCACAGAGATACAACTCTGTTTTAAAAGATTTAAGAGAACAAACAAAATGGTTATGCATGTTCTACACAAAAGATAGAGATAGTTTTGATAATTGCCTAAGAGAAAATGATGTTATTCCTACTTTGGAAGAAAGACAAAGAATAAAGGAAGAACTTAAAAAAGAAACATCGTAAATTAATATTAAAGACAGATCAACCTACTGATTATTGGTTACTTAATTGATTTTTTAGCAATTCTCAAGTAATGCTTAAGTAATGCTTAAGTAATGCTTAAGTAATTCTTAAGTAATTCTTAAGTAATTTAACCAAAATAAGTAATTCTTAAGTAATTTAACCAAAATAAGCAAAATAATGCTTAAGTAATGCTTAAGTAATTCTTAAGTAATTTAACCAAAATAAGTAATAAAAAAGCAATGCTGTTGGAAATACTAACAATTGCAACAAACACTGCAGTCTTATCATTGGTTGGATATGTTGTATTTAATTTTTAAAGTTAAAATAAATTATATCCGTTTTTGAAACGTATAAAATGAATGCTGAAGAATTATTAAGCGAGCAAATTGTGGAAAACATAAATATTGATGATGAAGCGAGCGAAGTGAACGGTTCCTTCAAGAAAAAAACGCGAAAGATTATCATCCGTTGTTGCTGGTGGGAGTAGTAAACAATATCTGGGTAAAGAATTACAACTGTCAGATATTGATAAAATGACAACAGAACAAATAAACAAACTATACTGTAAATATGAAGCAAGATTGGGAGCTAGTATGACCAAGACATTAGGAAACTCTTTTATAAATTTATATGTCATGGGTGTATCAAAGTTTTTCAAAGTTGTTAATCCACCAATTTTAATACAAGACTTAGAGGAAGATCCTTTTATCAATAATGCTTTAACTAATACATGTTGTGAACTGTACTATAGATATGGAATGTATCTTGCTCCTTTTACTGCAATATTAACAACAGCAAGACATATCGAACCACTCGCTTCGCTCGATTTCCGAAAAAAAGATGAAAATAATGACATAAAAAATGATGAATGAAAATCCTGAACAAAAAGAAAACAAAGAAGAAAAAAAAGAAGTATTTAAAAAACCCAAACCAAAAGACCCAAAAAGAGTAGCTGCTGGTAAGAAAGGTGCAGAAGTAAGAATAAGAAATGCAGAATTGAGAAAAAAAGAAGTGGAAAAATTAAAAAGAAAATTCAAAATCAAACAAATAACAAAAGATTCTGATACAGAAACAGATTATGAATCAAACGAACATATCCCTTCTGTCAAGAAACACTCCAGTTCCCTAGTTGATTACAAATTTGTACTTTTCCTATAAGTATTGTTGGATTGGGATTGTTTTTACAACCAAAGTAAGAAACCAGAAAGAATGATTAAAGAAATAACAAAACCAGAAAAACAAAAGAAAGAAATTGATCCTTTTGAATTTAATTAAGAGCAAAGTGAGAATTTAAAATTTAGTACATTAAAATGTCAACACAAAAGACGGAAAACAAATAGCAAATATGTTATATCATGCTGGAGTGGAAACATTGTTAACAGTTGGATATGCAGAAATAGGTAAAAAGGTACTAAGGAGACCAGCACCAAAAGTAGATTTTAATGTAAATGATGTTGTAATGTTGTCCATTGATATATTACTTGCAATGGCAACAAAAGATATGTTGATTAAGCAAGGTATTATACCTGCTGATATTATGAAGTAATAAAAGGGAACCGCTTCTTTTTTTATTTTATTTTGTTTTTTAGGGAATCGCTTGTCGCTCTAATAAAATGGCAAGTGCTTTAGCAATGATGCTTGGTGGGGCAATAACAAATGCTTTTGCATTTTCGGGGAGTAATTATTTATTTTCACATATGGGTAGTAATGCAAATGAAGAGAAAATAAGACATGATAAAGCTATAGAAAAATTAGAAAAAGCACAACAAGAATGGAATAAAAGAAGAACACAAAGATTAGATTTCATCAATGAACAATTACAAAAGGAACATCATGCCGAACATACTTTTGAAGATGTTGACCAAGCAATGAAACAATACTATTACATTACAAGTAAACAATTAACTCCATTATCACCCAAACCTAAACTAAGTGATTTTTATACACCATCAGAAGATCAAAAATAGAGAAATTGCATTTGTTGTTGGTGGTATGGTTTTAACAGGTTTTGTTGTTTGGAAGTTAAAATAAGTGAGCGAAGCGATGATTACCTTGAAGAAAATGATACATTTAAATCTAAAAATATTATTCCTTTGATTAAAGTTTTTAAAGAGGGTTATAAAGAAATAACAAAATAAATTAAATTTCAGGACATGGTTTTCAAAACATATTCATAAATTTTGTCAGGTCTAATGAAAGCATCCCAACCAGGAGGAAACTTAGATAACTTTTACCTTTAAACTTTTCCATTACTTCCATTTGTTTTGGAGTCAAAGGACATTCTCCATCATCTCTTAAACAACATATCTGATAATTTGATAATTTTATTTTTCCTAATATAACTCTAGCATAAGGATCATCTTTCTCGGTATAAGCTTCAATCATTTTTAGTCTTTTATTTTTAAAATAAAATTTAAATTATATATTTTTAATATCCATAAGGAAAACTTCTAATTAAATTTTCATTTTTACAATATACCATTCTTTTATCAAACATATAATCATAAGCTTTAACTTGTTTAACTGTTTTAAGTTGATGATCTTTTCCTATTTTTATATTATTATATTTAACAGTTTCATATTTTTCATTTTCATCAGTAACTATTTTTATTTTTTATCTAATGTAATCTTTTTTCTACTTCAGCATTTAATCTAAAACCTTTACAACAGCTAACTAGTTTTTCTGTATCTAGTTTCATAGAATAATCTTTTGGACCAGCAGATATAAATTGTTTTATATGATTAGCGTTATGTTTTGAAACAATTTCATCTGTTAAATCTCTAATTTACTTCCCATCATATTTTCTACTTTTTACATGCTTCAGAACCATCATCATTGTAAATACAAGAATCTGTATCCATGTATAAAACTCTTTCTTGTAGAATATCTAATAATTCGTATAATTTTAATCTAGCATGTGCTGTTGTAAATAAAGCTATATAAACATTTACACTTGGATTAGGTTTAGAATATTCTTCTTTTCTTTATATTCAGTTAATACAATATTTTCATCTAATATCATGGTACTTATATCTTTATATTTTCATTAAATACTATTTTAGTTATATGTTCTAAAGTAAAACAATATTCTTTTGTGTAAAATTATCTCTCATACCAAAATGTCCCCATAAATTATTTAAACATATTTTAGCTATAAATCTTAATCCTGAATTGTACTTAACTTTGTCAATATCTAGATCATAAGCAGTATTATCTATAATGTATTGTATTTTTGTTTTACATTCTTTATCGTTTTACAATCATTTTGCAATATTTAGGATCACATTTACATCCTGAAGCTTCTTGTTTATATTTCATAAACGTATCTACATAAAGTTTAAATATATCTGTAGATGTTTTTCAAAATGTTCTAGTTCATATATTTTTGTAATTCATAACCTTTTCTATTGCTTTATCTATTTCTATTGTAGACCAAGTTCCTACTATAACTCTTTCCTCATTAGAATGTATACATTTTCATTTTAATATTTTTACATTCTTTACATCTTTTATTTCATGTATTTTATCATGTTTATTTAAAGTAGGATCATCTATGTGTTTACATTTAAAAGATATTTTATTCATACATGTTCTACATAATCCAAAAAGTAATTTATGTGTATTATCACTAGTTAATTGTTTATAAGGTAAAACAGGGTGATACAATCCTTTAGGTGGTAATATTTTACATTTCATTATTCCGAAATAATTATTTTTATATAATCATCTACAGAAATATCTGTATATGTAATAGGATGTCCTATAGGATATTTACAATATTTATTTACTGATGGATACAGAGAACAAAAATCTACATATCTACCTTTTAAATCAGAAAGATTATTGTATAATTGAATAGTTTCTGTTCTTCCTCCATAAAATGCATCTCTTTTATCAATAGGTTTTAAATGTGGATCAACTTCAGGATATTTTTGTTGATCAAACTCACATTCCCATATTGTATGAATTTTTACATTTGGTTTTAGATAATCTTCAATAGTTTTAAGTCTTTCTTTAGTTTGGCCATATAACTCTTTCATAGTTTTTTTATTTCTATCTTTTTTACATATTTCTTCAGGACTATAACATTTTGTACATCCATGCCAATAACATCCATAAAATTCATAAACATTACGCATTTTATTTTCTCTATCATAATAATAACCATCGACTTTATAACATTTATTATTAATGAATAATTTCTTTTCACCTCCTTTTTAGCATGTTGAATCATTATATTATATTCTAAAGAAATATACTCTAACCATTGTATTGATTTTTGTGAATGTACTTCTTTAATTGTCATCTTTTGTGAATTCCAATTGTTTCATTTGTCAACATTAATGTTTTAAATATTTTTGTACAACATTGAGCAATTGTAATATATTGAAATGGATCGATACAATTATTGGTTATATTTAAAATAATTTTCTATATAAGGTACAACCTTTGGCAAGAATTAAAACATCCAATAGACAATAATAAAATATTTCTTTATAGAATTTAAATTCTTTTCTTTAACTTTATTATACCATTCATCAAATAATTCTTTATTTTTAATTGTCATAGTATTATAACCAAAATATTCTTTATCAGGATAAATTCCTCATATTTTGATTCTCTGTTGTATTAAAATAATGTGGAAAATAACCTTTGTTACCCACAAATCCAAATGTTTTTGGGAAAGCAGCTAATCCACATAATGTAAAATTTATAGAATCTATGAATCTTAAATTTATTCCTTTAATAAATATAGCTGTTAATTTTAGTCCAGAAGAAATTATGTTATGTTCAATTTTATTTTTAACAATGTATCCTAAAATCGGTTGCATATCATAACCTTTTCCATAATGTGAAATAAAAGTGTAGTCTTTAAATTTGTCTCTTATGAAATATTTACAAAAGTTGTCTATTACAGAATTTCCTATAGGGTTTCATATTTAATTTTTCTACATCACTAAAACAATCATCTATGTCTAATTCTAACAAGTTTAAATTATCAATATTGAAATCACATTTAAATACTTTTACATAGTTATTTTTAAAACAATAAATATTTTCTAAATCGTAAGCTATACAAAAATTCATTATATGTATTCCTGTTTCTTGATTTGCTTCAAAATCAAAATATATATATTTATTATTTTTACTTGTTTTGGTACTGATGGTTTCATATAACATAAGTGTTCTTCATTACTTTCCGTGTATTTTTCATAACATATTAAACATATTTTTCACCACATTTGTGATTTTTACCTGTATATGTTTTGTTACATTTATCACAAATATGTTGTTTTCTGATAGTTGTTACTGTATTATCTTTGCATGTATGTTGTTCAGTATAACCAATTAAACATACTTTACAAAACCTACGTTTAGCTAAAAATCCTGTTATATTTGTTATAGTGTCAAAGTGTTTATCATGATAATATAAATATATTTGTTCATTATATTCTTCATTACCATCATATACAATATATTCTGTACTATTTGATGTAAAACAATTATCCTAATATTAAGATAATTTTCAAAAGCTTTTAAATCTTCCAAATCATTTCCTTCTTCTTTTATTTCTACTCCTGATTGTTCATGCAAATCTTCAGCTAATCTTTTTTGTAATGGTCTACTTTCATTGATATGTTTTAATTGAGAATCTGTAAAATCTTTTAATAACTTATTTGAAGCTAAAGAAGTTACAATTGCCCTTGATAAACATATTGTATCATCATTTTTATTTTGATAATACTTCTTTTATTTATGACATCTAATATTTTTAAAGCTTTACCTTTTCCTCTTTTATTGGGTATAATAGTAACTTCAAAAATAACTTCTTCTAAATTTAATTCTTCAGCACTATTTAATAATCTTTCCATTTGATCCATGAATAACTTTTTAACTGTATTATATGTTCTTATAGGCCAGCTTTTATGTTTAGTAATTATGATTTCATGAATAGGTACTATTTTAATTCTTCCATTAGGGTAATCTTTTATGGAATAGTCTACCATGTGATCAAAAGCATTTGTAAATGTTTCTTGTTTTTCATCCTTTAGACTAATTTTATAATTAAATACATAAATACTTGCTTTATGTTTATATTCTTTTGTCAAAACAAGTTTATATGAATCTCCTCGCTTGGATAAAATTTTATCCTTTTTTGCCTCCATTTTTTAAGAAAACATTTTAGTTACTTCAAAATGTCTAAAACAAATCTAACAAATAAATTAGCAGATGAACTACATCATAGAGTTGTAAAATCTTTTCCTAAAAGACGTGTTTATGTTCATTCAATAGATCAAACATGGGCAGTTGATTTAATAGATATGCAACCATATTCAAAACAAAATAAACACTATAAATATTTATTAGCAGTTATAGATGTTTTAGTAAATATGGTTGGTTAAGCCCTTTGAAAAATAAAACAGGAGTAGCAGTGAGTGAAGCATTTAAAACATTATTTAAAGAAAGAAAACCAATATATATTTGGTCAGATAAAGGATCCGAATTTTATAATCGACAAGTAAAAGAATTGTTAAAAGATAATAACATAAAGTTATATTCAACTGAGAATGAAGAAAATCCAGTGTAGTGGAACGATGGATAGGAACAATGAAACAACATATGTATAAATACTTTACTGCTAATGAAACTTTAAAATATTATGATATATTAGATAAATTAGTTAAAATTATAATAATACAGTACATTCTTCAATTAAAATGACACCTGTTCAAGCAAGTAAATTAAAAATGAATTAACAGTGTATAAAAATTTATATCCAGAAAAGGAAGAGAAAATTAAAAACCTAAATTGAAGTAGGTACTAGAGTAAGAATAACAAAAAAAAGGGTAAATTTGAAAAGGGTTATACTACTCGTTGGACTAAAGAAATATTTGTAATTGAAAAAGTTTTAAATACAATTCCTTTTACTTATAAAATAATTGATTTAAAAGGCGAAGAAATAACAGGTTCTTTCTATGAACAAGAATTACAAATGACTAAGTTTTAAATCTTTATTTACAAAATAAACACTATAAAATATATTAATAATCTCAGATCAGTGTTGTTCTTTCGCGCTCTAGCTGGAGCGCGGGGTTGAAAGGTCACTGAGAAGATTGTGTTTCAACATGTATTATTGGTTGATTTTGAGTGCTCCAATACCGCCTAATCTCCTCACTATATGAAAGGACTACCTAACAATTCTTCTTCTTGAGAGGAAGAAATACTGGCCGACATGAAAAACCACAACACACTAAAAAGCACACACGTCTTCTCACCACTGAGTCTGCTATATGTTTACATGTGATGACAACGTCGTCTAGGCAACATGTAAACATACTCTTGAATATTTCCAATGATCGATTTAGTCTATTTAAAAGTCATGTCCTATTAAATAGCACTTCACAAATGTAAAAAGCAATTTAAGTTGTAGTCGTATTGATCCGTTTTATTACTAGACTATATTGATAGAATTAATTAAAAATCACAATTTACATTTTACCATTTCTCGAGGTTGGGGCGCACTGGGGAAATTTTTTTTTTTTTTTTCTCCAAAATCCAACAGAATTTTTTCGCGGTGTGTTCTCCCGACCTTTTTTTTATTTTTGTTTTTGAAATTTTTTTGTTGTTTTTTTTTGGGTGTTTTAATAACGTTTTTTATAAAAAGTACAAGTACTATACTACTCCCTTAGGGAAAAATGAGCTTTATAAAAACCCAGGATTAAGGTTTTGGTGTGCTCTTTACAAAAAAGTTTTTTTTTTTTATGGGGGTATAAATACAAAGTGTGTTTTTTTCTTCTTAATTTTGAAGTTAAAATCACACAAAAATGTTGGTAAAATTTTTATTTTGGATGTAAAAGGTTTTTTTCTTTAAAATGGGGGTCAAAATTGAAGATAATTTTTTTTTTGGAGGGGGTATAGGTGTGTGATATTGTGTGTCATACTTAACCCCAAAACATATAATTGAACTAAAATTAAAAATCATACGAGACTAACAAAGGCCAGAGACTCCTGACTTGGGACAGGCGCAAAAATGCGGCGGGGTTAAACATGTTTTGTGAGATCTCAACCCTCCTACTATACTTCTAGCCAATGTAGAAAAAAAAAGAAACAAACACACAGCAATACGCACAGTAAAACTCAGATTAAAAGAAGTCCGAGTCCGATGTCAGAATAGGTAACAAAAGAAACTAAGCAAAATGACAATGATACATAAATTAACAAAGGACTACTAGCAGTTACTGACATGCCAGCTCGAGACCTCAATTAAACTGATTGAAAGATTATGTCTTCATCATATGAAAATCAAACACAATCCCTCTCGTTAGGGTTTAGTATCATACCGTCATAAAATATATGAGATGAACATAACCCGTATCATGTATTTTTGTATTTAAGGTGACAACCGCTTTACTATCAAATATCGAAGAAGTCCGAGTGAAAAAGTGCATTATTATACCTGCGATTTCGTTCTTGAGATGTTTCAACAAAATATCAAATCATGTCAGTTGTTGGTGTACGATTGAAAAAATGACTAAATTTTCCCTTAAACGATTTTATGTTCGTCTTTCTATTTTGAAAATACATTAGCAATTTTTTTTTTAAAACAAAAGTCAATCTATTTCGGGTTTTCAGAATCACATGTTGAATGTAAATAGTGTATGTACATCATAAAGCAATGCTGTTTAGAACATCACATTGTCCGATTTTAATTCAATAAGTTGAAACAATTTCGTCAAAAGGTATTAGAATACATTCACACAAAATGACATTCTAGTGTTCAACATTGTAAATTATCGAAATACATCACTGTCAATGACTGTATTCTTTTTCAGCAACTATTCTGGACTAAATAAACGAGAAAAGAGAGAATGCATTACCAAAAGCAGTTGCATTCATATACAGTCTTTTCAGCAAATTTTTGAGTTTGAAGAAAACAAAACAATTTATCCTATTCTTCAAATCAGCGTTTTTTAAGCCTTTTTACTTACTCAAAAAGCGGTTGTTGCACTTGCGTCATGTTTCCCCGACACAATATATGTTTTTGCAACATATGAAAAAGTAAAATAACAAAAATACCGAACTTCGAGGAAGATTCAAAACGGAAAGTCCATAATCAAATGGCAAAATCAAAAGCTAAAACACATCAAACGAATCGATAACAACTGTTAATCTTGACTTGGTACAGATATTTCCTTATGCAGAAAATTGTGAATTATACCTGGTTTTATATCTAACTAAACCTCTCACTTGTATGATAGTCGCATAAAATTCCATGATATTGACAATTATGTGTGAATAAAATAAACATATATAGTAGGTATAAATGTCAAAAATATGGGTACAGCAGTCAACATTGTGTTATAATCTTAATCACTATAAAAAGTTAAAAAAAAACATGTCAACAAAGAAAACAAAAGGCATATAGACAAAGCACATTAGCTAGCAAAAACGAAAGACAAGAATACAAAATTTACCATTTCATAATAACAAAATGACGGGATGTATAAGTACCAAGCCACGTCAAATGGATATTACCAAAATAGACTAAACAGTAAAAGTAATAATTTACAAAGACAAACAAAAGAACACTATAACACGTAATTAAAATAATAAAAAACGCCAGTACCTAGAATCTATACTTCAAGAACATCGTGTATTATTTGTGAAGTTGTTACGGAATATTTATCAACAAGGTCTTTGTATCTTCCGATGGACTTTTTAAGAAAAGGACTAGACATTCTTTGACATTACCCTGATTCATCAACTTTTGATCAAACACTGGTGACGTTTTACAAAGTCTGAGTAGCTGCTGCAAGCGCTTGAATACCGAATGAGTTGAGAAATGTATATCCCATTTGCAGGTGCATTTGGTATATTGCTACTTGAGTGGAGAAAATTGATAATTTCAAAATTAAAATCGTCTCATCTGTCATAGATTCTGGTACTGAGATAACCGCTTATGACGAATTCGAGGTATAAGTTTAAAAATTAAAAGAGTCATGTAACACAAAAACTAGAAAAATATTCCCAACCAAACTGCATCCATCACCATTATAAATATATATTCACACATCGCTTGGTTATATATAAATAAAACAAATAGTCGATTTAATTTCCTTGTGTATTGATTAGTGATAAGAGATTTACTAAACTAAATTCGGACAAAAGATGTCAAAATATCCATTATAATTTTTCACAAATACTATAAAAATAACAAATGAAATTGATAATGGAAATGGGGAATGTGTCAAAGAGACAACAGCCCGACAAAAGGGCAGAAACATGAACTTTTCTATGAATTTCAGAATATTGGAGAATATACGTACGTGTTACAAATAAACAAGCAGATAAGGTTATGAAATTACAAATGAGAAATCAATGTTGAAAATGTATCGTATAAAACAAATCAACATATGATCTTAATTAAATCTTTCAAAGTTGAAACATTTTTGTTCTGTGGGATTGATAACGATACAAACATGATAGTTTTAGTGACCAGAAATGGCGTTTGTTTCAATACTTTATTGTAAACAACAGAATTTTGTTTTTATTTAAAATTCTAATGTGTATTATAGGTGCATAGGCTAGATAGAGACTTCTTTTTTCAAATTTCCTTCTGCTACAGAAAATTTCATTGATTACTTTCCGGCTTTATTTTCATTTGTTAATGCTTTTGTTTTTACCAACTTATTCTTAAAGCACCATCAGCTCAAATGCACCTCCTCTCTACTATTGTTTTCCTCTCACAAGTCTGAAGTGATCAAAAATTCAAATATCGTAAACTGCTAACCCTCGGTTCGTTATCTGGCCAATATTTTATTTTAAATACACACAAAATTATACATACACCTAAAAAAAAATACTTCAATTTTCGCTTGTAAGTGTTTTGAATTTCAGATTTTTACACTTTAGTTGCCTTAATTTCTCACCAGGTTCTAAGTAACAATTATGATGCTTACAAAAATGCAAAGAATGAAGACGAATGAATTGCAACACAGAGGCATACATAACTGTAAAGGTTAAGATATAAAAAACAGGCGGAGGATACCAAAGGGAAATCAAAATCTCGTAAGTCAAAGAGACAGTGACAAGTCCATGGCAAAAAACGAAAAAACGACGAAAAGACAAACAAGTCCACAAAACGATACAAAGAAAATTAAAGACTGAGCAACTCGAACCCTACAAAAACTCAGCTTGATCTCAAGTGCGCCGAAAGGGTAAGAAGATAATATTCAACGTGTGACAACTGTCGTGTTGCTCCTTTAAAAATATGATGATAATTATCTTAAATGATAATGCATTACTCAATATCGATTTTTAAAGAACTCTTATCTGACCTTGAGACATCACAAAATTCGTAATTCCTTTAACATTGTATTTTAAGCTTCTCTGTACTAGTCAAATCACAGATGGGAGTAGTCTTAACTTGTACAAATGTTATTTTAGAGCAGACTTTTTGACTGATTTACAAGTTAACTTAAGAAATGTTAAGCAGACAACCAAAATTAACTTCATCAATAGTAGACCCGAACTAGGTCTGCTTTTTTATGATTGCTGCAGATTTAGTGACAAGTCTGCTCCAGACCAGACATGTGGACAGGTCTGCTTGTAACCAAACCTAAGGAAAGGTCTGCTTTTGACAGATTGTATATGGTATCAACTGGGAGATATATACTCCATATGCAGGTGCTGCTGGAATGTTGTTTCATAGAAATCGGAAGTTGACAATTGGGAAGCTGAAATCATATCTTTTGTCGTAAAGTTTTGTTTTCAATCGACTCTCATTGTCAGATGGCATCATCTATATAGATAAATGTGAAGTTATATGATAATGCTAGCTCCTTTTCATTCTTGCTAAGACGGTCCTGTATGAAATCTGCCTCATATGAATAAAGAAACACATTCATCTTCCAAACGTAACAATTTGTTATCAATTAAGAAATCAAGTACTGAAAGCTACTTCAGAGACAATAACAACTGCTAACAAATCATGTTCTACCAGACTAAATTATCAGCCAGGTCATGATATCGGTTAATGTTGGTCAACATGAAGTATTATTAACATGGTAGAGCTCTTGAGGGACACACTAACTGTATTAAAACTGTAATAAGACGAATTATGGTAAGAGATTTTTTGTGATCATATTACCCCTTTTACTGAGTGAATATAAATAAGAAGATGTGGTGTGAGTGCCAATAAGACAACTCTCCATCCAAGTCACAATGTATATAAAGTTAACAATTATAGGTCATAGGTCCCGAGACTCAAAGAATTTATCGATGCAAATGCACTGAATCAGTTTCGAGGGTAACAGTTCTGCAACATGTAAAAAAAGAAAAAAACAAATTTGCACAAGTACGTGCGGTATGCAAACATGAAGAAAAGGTAAAATTAAGACAACATATGTACTTGAAAATGATTTTGAAATCGAAAAATATCATGAAAATGCAAGTAAATGACCATTTTTTGGAAATAGAGAGGGGAAGATATAAAAGAATTCAAAGAGAAATTAGAATTTGTTAACATTGTTATATGTATGATGCTGAAGATGAAAACCATTTTTTCTTAACATGTGAAATTAATAAATCTTTACGAAAACTGCTTAAAAAGACATAAATAATATTCATCCAGGATTTATAGAATCATCAAAAAAAATATGATTACAATTACTTTTATCATCATTTAATATTATGCAGTTTACTTTTCCTCCGTTCATTAAAGAGTCTTTTTCACTGAGGAGAGTTGACACAACACCTGCATAATTATTACTAGTTTTTTTTTACTATTGGTATAGAATGTTTTAATATTTGATAATGTTTGCATTGTGTATATTGTTCTTTGTGCATTCGTAATAAATGAATAAAATTCATTACAGTTTACATAAACACAAAGTATCAACATTTGCCACTTTTGCTTAGAGTGTTATGATATTGTAACTATTATATTTATTTAGTTGGCCTAATTTGTTTTGTGTGGCCTAAGAATGTTTACATTGTTTTATATACATTGTGTACAAAATAAAATACATTGTGTTACAACTATGCAGTTTAGAATTCACTGGAACATTCATTGATACTCATGGAATGATTAGAACTTTCTATTTCACTTACATAACGTTCCAGAATGATCATAACAAAAGATGCGTAATTTATATTTCTAGCGTTGTCTAGAAATTTCTGTTTGAGTATTTAAATGCAGACCCAAAAGTTAGTAAAAGATATAGAGATTTGGACATAGACATAGATAGACTTAGACATCGATAGACATCAACATTCTCTGCAGTTGGATTGGCACTTTTATTTACAAACTACATCATACTAGATTGTGACCAATTGGATATAATATTCTGTGGATTCCCGTGAAGATTTCCGGATAAAGAAAAGATTGGACTCATATTTTGACAGTTAAGTTGACATTTCTTTTTGTGTAATACTTTTTGTAAACTAGTGTATAATAAATCTTGTTAAATTTTATTATTGATTTGTGTCTTTTGTTGGCTACAATTAAAAGGCGATTTTCTGACATAACAGAAATTGGGGGCTCAAGTCCGGGATAACGTTAATATCTTATTAAAATTTTTTCAGTATTTTTATTAGAACTAGCCAACAAAATTCTACAATATGGCATTTGATGCCGGTAAATTTTTGAAAACGCCAGACCTGGAAGGGTTTGATAATTTAAAGAAAGAGGAATTAGTGTTGCTTGCTAGACATCTGAAATTAGACTTTAGAGTATCTATGAGAAAACAAATTATAAAAATTTGGTAATAGACAAACTACTTGACGCCGAAACTTTAGGTGAAGAGGCTCTTGAACTCAAGGTCGAAAATGTTGATGCTTTCAAATTAAAACAGCTTGAATTAGAACATGAACTTAAATTAAAACAATTGGAAAAAGAAAAAGCAGAACTTGAAATGAAGGAAAGGTTAGAGATGGAGAAGATGAAAGAAAAAGAAAATGATTTTAAATTAAAACAGGCAGAACTTGAAATGAGAGAAAGGTTAGAGATTGAGAAAATAAAATTGAAATGGCAAAAGAAGAAAGCAACACTAAATTCCAATCAAAATCAGAACATAATTTTGATGCAGCAAAAATATACGTTTGGTTCCCAAATTTTGTGAAAAACAGTTGACAAATTTTTCCACAGTTTGAGAAAATTGCTCAAAATTTGAAATGGCCGAAGCCTTTTTGGACTACAATGCTGCAAAGTGTTTTTGAGGGCAAGGCCGCTGAAATTTACTCAGCACTTTCATCAGAAAATAGTTCTGATTATGACAAGGTTAAAAAAGAGGTTTTGAAAGCTTATGAGCTAGTGCCAGAAGCATATAGACAGAAATTTAGGTCTTATAAAAAGTTTGATTCACAAACCTATGTTGAATTTGCTAGGGAAAAAGAAGATCTATTTGATAAATGGCTTACGTCAAAGAAAATAGATAAAAATTTTGATAATTTAAGACAATTGATGTTATTAGAAGAGTTCAAGCAGTGTGTTCATTTAGACTTAAAACACATTTAGATGACAAAACTGTTGAGACATTACAAGATGCAGCTGTTATTTCCGATAATTATACCCTTTCACATAAGAGAAGTTTCAAAGGTGTAAATTTTAATACTTCGAGTGGAAATTACAAGAATCAAAGCACTGAGCGTACTGATAGTAAGCCTGTTGCACAGAATAAGAGTCAGTCTAGTTATAATATGTCTAGTCCAAAATTTGATACTTTTGACAAGAAGTCACTGACTTGTGCTTATTGTAAGAAGAATGGTCACCTGATGGCTGATTGTTTTAGACTCCAGAAGAAGAATGAAAGAGATAATAAGCCCAAGACCAGTGCTTGTACGACACCCCGTGTTACCAATACGTTGGAATGTCCTGCGAGTCAGGCTTTTAAGTCCAGTTTTTGTGATTACATGGAGGATTATAAACCTTTTATGTCTGATGGGTTTGTTTCTATTGTTGATAATACTACTCTTCAGCCTATTAAGATTTTACGGGACACTGGAGCTTCTCAGTCTTTATTGTTAGAAGGTGTGTTGCCTTTGTCCGAGGAGACTTCTGTTGGTGCCTCCGTTTTGTTACAAGGTGTGGAGTTAGGTTGTATAGATGTTCCTCTCCATCGTATTTATCTGAAGTCAGATTTGATAACTGGACCAGTTGTTGTGGGTGTTCGTCCTAATCTCCCTGTTGAGGGTGTTTCATTATTGCTAGGAAATGATCTAGCTAGGAACAAAGTGGTTGCTGAACCAATTGTTACCAGTGAACCGGTGGTGGATGTTAAATCACCTGAAGATGATGCTGAACTGTATCCAGCTTGTGTCGTTACTAGAGCGATGGCTAGAAAACAACAAAATGAGGATTTGCAAGAAGACCAGTTTGATTACATGGACCTTTCTGACACCTTTCTAGCCAACATTGAAGGTCCCGGTAGCTCAGAGAAGGCCGTAATAAGACCACCTAGCATTAGCAAGAATGTAATTATGCCATGGCCAGACGTAAACAGCCATTCATTAGACCGAAGGAAATTTGTCGAAGAACAAAATAAAGACCCTGAAGTTCTTCAGCTCTGCAAGAGGGCTCAACCACAGGAAGAAGCAGACAAAGTGGCCGAATGCTATTACCATCAAGACGGCATTTTAATGAGAAAGTGGAGGCCCCCTGATGCTACCCTGAGGAGGAATGGAGAGTGGTATACCAAGTGGTGGTGCCTAAAGTCTATAGGCAAGACATTATTGGTCTTGCCCATGACACCCCCTTGGCTGGACACTTAGGCATAAGGAAGACTTGCCTTAAGATCTTACAGCATTTCTACTGGCCAAGACTTAGAAATGATGTCGCAGAATACTGCAAATCATGCCATATATGCCAGGTTGTTGGTAAGCCTAACCAGAAAATACCACCAGCACCACTTCTGCCTATTCCAGCCTTTGAAGAACCTTTCAGCAGAGTACTCATTGATTGCGTTGGACCTTTACCGAAGACCAAGACCGGAAATGCGTATTTATTGACAATCATGTGTACCTCCACTCGCTTTCCTGAGGCTATTCCGTTAAGGAATATCAAGACACCTACTATTGTCAAAGCTCTGATCAAATTTTTCACGCTAGTAGGACTTCCAAAGTCTATACAGTCCGACCAGGGTTCAAATTTCATGTCAGGTTTATTTCAGCAAGTCGTGTACCAGTTAGGGATTGCTCAGTATAGGTCAAGTGCTTATCATCCAGAATCTCAAGGTGCCTTAGAACGTTTTCATCAAACATTGAAGAACATGATCAGAACTTTTTGTCTTCAATTTGACAGGGATTGGGATGATGGTGTTCACTTTTACTTTTGCGGTCCGAGAGGCTGTTCAAGAATCCCTTGGTTTTAGTCCCTTTGAGTTGATATTTGGTCATACTGTAAGGGACCTTTAAAATTGATGAAGGAAAAATGGCTTACTGAACACACTGACTTGAATCTTCTAGACTATGTATCTAGATTTAAAGAAAAATTGTATACTGCTTGTCAAATTGTTCAGAACAATTTAAAACTGTTCAGAATAAGATGAAAATATGGTATGATAAAGATGCCAGGCACAGAGTTTTGAGCCAGGTGATAAGGTACTTGTATTTTTGCCAGTCCCTGGACATCCATTACAAGCTAAATATTGTGGTCCTTATACCATAGAGAGTAAAATCAATGATTTGAATTATATTGTAAAAACACCAGGTCGGCGTAAACAAAATAGAGTGTGTCACATTAATATGTTAAAACCATATTTTGAGCGTACTAATGAAGGTGAGAGTAAACCAGTTGCCACTTTAGCCATGGTTAAATTGGAGAACAATCATGACAAACCAGATGTAATTGAACCACCTTTTAGTTCCAAAACTATGGAAGAGACAGTTAGATTGAAAAATTCAGAAATTTTGTCAAATTTAGATTCAAAACTTGCACATCTGTCTTTTGATTGTAGAGAAAATTAAAAGCTTTGGTATTTTCTTTTAAAATCTTTTTCCAGATGTGCCAAACAAAACCACTGCTGTTTGTCATGATGTCGATGTAGGTGATGCTTCTCCAATTAAGCAACACCCTTACCGGCTCAATCCACTCAAACTTGAATTTATGAGACAAGAAATTAAATATATGCTTGACAATGATATTATTGAGCCGAGTAACAGTGAATGGAGCTCTCCTTGTCTGCTTGTGCCCAAACCAGATAAAACCTTTCGTTTCGTAACTGATTTCAGAAAAGTGAATTCTGTTTCAAAATCTGATTCGTATCCGATTCCAAGGATAGACGATTGCATTGATAATATTGGGCAAGCAAAATTTGTGAGCAAATTTGATTTATTGAAAGGTTACTGGCAAGTCCCATTGACACAGAGAGCTCGAGAAATATCAGCTTTTGTCACACCAGACGGCTTATTTCAATATACTGTAATGCCGTTTGGCATGAAAAGTGCTCCAGCTACATTTCAAAGAATGATCAATAATGTTATAAAAGATTTAGACTGTTGTTATGCTTATATTGATGATCTTATTGTATGTAGTGATAGCTGGGAAGAACATTTAACACATTTATATGATACTTTTGATAGATTGTCACAATCAAATTTGACTGTAAATCTTGGTAAAGTGAATTTTGCCAGGCCACTGTTGATTATTTAGGTCATACAGTTGGCCAGGGTCAAGTGAAACCTATTACGGCTAAAGTGGATGCAATTACTAAATTTCCTCCTCCTACAAATAAAAACAACTTATGAGATATTTAGGCATGATTGGATTTTACAGAAAATTTTGTTCAAATTTTGCTACTGTTGTTCAACCATTGACTCATCTTTTACGGAAAGATTCTAAATTCATCTGGAGTGAAAATTGTCAAAACGCTTTTGAAAATAGCAAATCACTTTTAATTAATAGTCCAGTTCTGATCACTCCAGACTTTGAAAAACAATTCAAACTTGCCGTTGATGCAAGTGATGTAGGAGTTGGAGCTGTTTTATATCAAGAGACAGATGATAATGTTGAGAAACCTATATCATATTTTTCTAAGAAATTAGATAAACATCAGAAAAATTATTCAACTATTGAAAAGAGTGTTTTGCACTGTTGTCTGCACTTCAACATTTTGATGTATATTTAAATCCCACTGTGCATCCTATTCTTGTTTATACTGATCATAATCCTCTCACCTTCATACATAAAATGAGAAACAAGAACCAGAGATTGACTAGGTGGAGTTTATTGTTACAGGAATATGATGTTATTGTAAAACATATTAAAGGTAAAGATAATGTAATAGCAGATGCTTTATCTAGAACTTATTGAAACAATTTGTATATACTATGTATTTTTGTACATATTATTCATGAAAAGTTTTGTTACACTCAAACTTTTTTAAGGGGAGGTGTTATGATATTGTAACTATTATATTTATTTAGTTGGCCTAATTTGTTTTGTGTGGCCTAAGAATGTTTACATTGTTTTATATACATTGTGTACAAAATAAAATACATTGTGTTACAACTATGCAGTTTAGAATTCACTGGAACATTCATTGATACTCATGGAATGATTAGAACTTTCTATTTCACTTACATAACGTTCCAGAATGATCATAACAAAAGATGCGTAATTTATATTTCTAGCGTTGTCTAGAAATTTCTGTTTGAGTATTTAAATGCAGACCCAAAAGTTAGTAAATAGATAGAGATTTGGACTTAGACATAGATAGACTTAGACATCGATAGACATCAACATTCTCTGCAGTTGGATTGGCACTTTTATTTACAAACTACATCATACTAGATTGTGACCAATTGGATATAATATTCTGTGGATTCCCGTGAAGATTTCCGGATAAAGAAAAGATTGGACTCATATTTTGACAGTTAAGTTGACATTTCTTTTTGTGTAATACTTTTTGTAAACTAGTGTATAATAAATCTTGTTAAATTTTATTATTGATTTGTGTCTTTTGTTGGCTACAATTAAAAGGCGATTTTCTGACATAACAAGAGGAAGTATAAATTTCCCCTGAATACGAGGGCCATTTGCAAAATAGTTTTTAAAATTTACTCTAATCCTAAAAATCACAGCTCTATATCTGTTTTTGAGGTTGTAACAACATTTTCTTATAATATAAGGTTATTTACGGTCTATTTCTGTATTGGCCCCTAGACTCGTAGAATAGAGGGCAAATACAGCTGATCGAGAATCTATAACAGGGCCAATACAGAAAGAGCCAGTTAATAACACTTTTATTAAATTCTAAGATTCTAATTCTTCGATTTAACTAAGAAACTTATCGTGAACCAGGTACACGAATTCATATTTGATCTTATCTTTTCGCAGTCACAATGTACTTTTTGCAACATTGATGAAATTTCGGATTCCTAGTCCAGGTACTTCATCCATGCTAATTCAATTCATTTTATCTAACAAATATAATGTAGTTGGGAAGAATACAGACATTTTAAGCATTTGTTAAGCATCTTTATCGTCTGCGTTCTGATGATTGATCGACGGAAACTAAACAGTGATGATAGTCGAAAAATATCCGTGTCAAATCATAACAAAATATGTAACATAATATAAACTTTTCAAAGTTATTTCATATTTCAAAATATGATACGATTATATATTATGCATAGACATACGTCCGAAGTTAGGCGAGGCGTAACAAAATTTAAACCGGAAGTTAATGGCCCGTATTGGACCGTCCTTTTCCCGTATTTGACCTGTCAGATAAGCAAAATTTACTCATGATTTATATCAACAGGGCGACGTCATCAGTACTGCCTATTCCGATTTATCCATTTAAGGCTCATTTGTTTAAATCATTTAATAATCTAAACCATCATGTAATCTTGTATAGACTTTGCTCCAACCTAGGCCTTCAAAGACAAACGGGAAAACAGATCTTGTATCTTATACATTATTTACTGTAATAAAGTCAGATGATAAATAAGACTTTACTACGAAACCAAATAATTAATATAAAAACTCATGCTCTCACCTCAATATAAGATATAAATACGTGGTCCTGATACTAAGGACAGGCAAGGGGGTATTCAGCTTGGGATGCAACTTGGATCAACTTGGTGTACAACATCGTTCAATTATATATCAGTCCAGCATGTAACAAATATAATATCGGTTTTGATAAGGTTCATATTGTTTAATCTTAAGTTTTCAGTGAAGTGTTTTATTGACTGTCTTTTCGTCGTTTTTATTTGCCATCTTGATAATTGTTTTCCTCGAATAATGGTTTTGATTGCCCCTTGGTATCTTCTATCCCTTTTGAAAACCAACACCCTACTACAATGTATATCTATGAAAATTACAGACATTTGTATTTACGGATGATCGCTCCTCTGTTATAAAATAATAAGGTTTCTAAAACACTGTGATAAATTGATAGTATATAAATAACGGAACTTAAAAGGCAGAAACAAAATGAATGGTCCGTGTCCTTGTTTTTGAGATACATGTATATAAGCAAATTAAAGTATGGCGGGAAATGATTATCTCTTAATTTTGCAGCCATTTAATATAGGCACATATTTCCTTCAACCACTATGAAAAATAACAAGGATTTTATAAGATTTTCGTATATGTAATAAAATTATGAAAAGAAAAGTAAGGGCTAGCGGGCAAAATTTTGAATTACACTACATGGATAAAACTAGAAGATTCCGAATATCTAATAAAAGTCAAAACAAGAGAAGCGGACAACCTTAAGCAGTATCATAGTATATATTTATATGAGATGAAAGTGTTTCTGTTGGTCCGTTGTTTTCCTCTTACAGTTGATGTGTTTCCCTCGGTTTTGGTTTGTGACCCTGATTTGTTTCAGTTAAATCGATTTATGACTATTGAACCGCGGTATACTACTGATGCCTTTATTTAACGTCAACGCGGTAAATAGTTATAATAAAAACCTGATACAATAATATGTAAGTAAGTATAGAAATATCATCCGAAATCTGTTTTGGTAAAGATAGTCCTGAATAAAATCTATATATATTTATACTAAAAAAATAGACCAATATTATTATTCAAACCATACACAAGGTCAGATTTATACTGCAAGTTTTGTGAGTAATTATCAATCCATCAAGTGTTGGCTCGATCAGTTAAACAAATATAATTTCAAAACACGAGCATTAAAAATTTTGTTTCATTAATATTGGTCATACAGAAGACCAACATTTGACTGCATATGAAACAGTTTTATATAGTGTGCAAATATTGATACATGTTATAATATGCAAGGTTTCATCTCCTGAAGGCAAAGTTGAAACCTCGTCAATAGATATTAGATATAGTTTGTTTTTAAATCTATGAACAACGATTTAAACTATATAGAATAAAGAGATGTGGTATGATTGCCAATAAGAAAACTATTCAATAGAGTCCCCAAAAAAAGCGGAATTAGGAAAATATATGTCATCGTATGGCCTTCAACATTTAGCAAAACCCATCACGTATAGTCAGCTATTAAAGGTCCTGATATGACAAAATTTGAAACAGTTCAAACGAAAAAGCAACAAGGTGATTTAAAGCTAGATATATTTTAACATAGACACTTGTCCATTTTGTTGAAGACAATATGTTGACCACGAAATTGCTCTTTTGTTTCGTGTGGTTGCTGTCTCATAGACGCATACACATATCTCATTTGGTCTTATGTAGATTTTTCGACATAATCTTATTATGCACCATTTAGATTTGCACAACCAGTTTCCGCTTTTGATCTCAATGGTTTAGCTAAGGGCGTTCCTGGTGACAGATGATCCAGAAATACGGATCAGACAGGAAACTGCCCCTCCCTCCAGCGACAACTAAAAACAAAAAACCACACTTCACTTTTCCGAATAACTTTATACCAACTACTACTTGACATTCAACTACTGTGAGAGTCATAATCGTTTCTTATTCTACATTTGCAACATTTTTCATCCAGTATGAATTGCATATTATGCATGCATGGCTTTAAATTGACAATTTGGAACAGAGCAGCCAAAGTTTGTAAAACGTCGGTTCAATTAGGAATCCTAACAAATCAGCTTAACAGGAAGGACAACACTGAATAAAGGTACGATAGAATTGAAATGCGCATATCTGTATGTGTTTAATGTTTGTTGTCTAATTTGCCATGTATGCATGTATGTATATACGAAGGTCCCTCTGTGAACGAAGCATTCCTCGATTGCTGCGAGGGTACAGTGGAATCCGTGTACACTCCCTATCAGGATTGATGGAAATGTGTCACTGACTTATATACAACTCACCACCAGGACAATCCCTACCCCAATACAAACGGAGTGTTACCTCTTTTTATATTTTTTCATTTTTGTTTCGTTGTAATCAGCTTACAGTTTTCCCCGACAAAACTTCCCATAATTAGCTGATGTGCCACCCAAATCGAAGTAGTTAGAACGAGATGTGCTTTCTCCAGTGAAAACACTGGAAATAAAATAATTTTCCTGGATCTCTGTGCTTAACCTTGATACTCAAATGCAGCCTGATCTCATATAGTTTTCCCACAGAAACCCTTTCTATAACATGCCTAAATAAAAATAATGCTGAACGTTAAAGAATGGAAAATACTAAAAATATGGTGATTTATTGATTTTGTTGGGGTTGTTTGATATGATTATTTATATTAATTAAAACAGATTCTGTATTTTACACCGTCTTTAACTCTCAATTTTACTTGACAGTCTGACAAGTACACTGCAACTTTACTTGCCCGATGATGGATGTCACTTGTCCTGGACAATCGCACCGCCGTTAATGTCGAACCCTGAGTACATGTATGTAAAGAAACCGAAGAGAGAAATTTCAGTTCTTTTTTCCTCTACTGTACTTTACATATCTAACAAAGACACATTGGGAATATCAGATTGTTTTAGCATAATCTGAAGAAAACATCTTCTGAACAATGCCTGGTCAAACGTATTAACTTATATGTGGGCAATTAGTGAGTGCAGAGACAAAATTAGTGGCCCATCATTCATCTGTCACAATCTAAAAAAATTGCAAGTTAACAAATGTAACAAACAACATTTTTTTTAATTGTGCATGGTGCATGGTGCATGTATCTACAATGTATTATCTGTTCTGAAAATACCATGATTAAGGTAACATTTAGAATTTGAGTTATCTTTCTTTTCCTGATTGTAGTTGAACCAATTACAATGCTATCTCAGATTCAAAATGTTGCCTTTCAATGCTTATTACAATGCAATGTTTAATTTTTAGTTACAACTCCAAAATGAATGCAATCTTTCACAAGCACTTTGGTTTATTGTTATCTTTGACATTGAATTGTCTGGGCTACATGTAGCCCGAAGTAGAGGCTTCATCTCCCTCTCCCTTATAACCATGTTAAAGCTTATCCTTCTTCTAACAAGAAATATCAAAATATGCTCTTTATTTTTTAAATTCTGCACTTAAATCTAAGCTAGAACAGTAATAATGTTTATATGGAATACAATTTTGTTTTACATCTATGACTTAATTCTTGAAAAATAAAATGTCATCTTTCTAGATGTGCAATATATCCATATTGTTGATGGTTATATTGGTCAACCTCTTCAACCTGTAAATCAAGTAATAATGTAAAAACAGGAAAAGATGGAATCTATTATTTGATATGACACGATCTTTTTAGTAGATTTTGCAAGAGTTGACTTGTTCAACCCAACCACATTCTTTATGTGCCTATCCCAAGTCAGGAGTCTGCAGTTCAGTTGTTGCCATTTGTTGCTGTGTATCATATTTGTTTTATTTATTGTTTTGCACATAAATCACTGCATTAGTTTTCTCGTTTGAATTGTTTTACATTTGTCATTTAGGGACCTTTTGTAGCTTACTATGCGGCATGGGTTTTGCTTATTGTATTGTTGAAGGCTGCATGGTGACCTAAATTGGCTAGCTTCTACATCATTTGGTCTGATGGATAGTTGTCAAATGGAAGTCATACCACATCTTCTTATTTTATATTGTTACCATAGTTACAGTAAAGCTTGATGTGAATTTCTGATTTGTATTTTATATTGGATTCTTTAAAGTTAATTGAGCCTGCCTCCCCGAAAAATAAAGAGTGCGCGCAGAACTACATACAAAATACCTGCGATACATTATTATCCTCTAGACAAAAATGAAACTTATTTTTACATATAAGTCACATGTATATATACATTATAGATTCAACCACTGTATCGAGTGTGATACGATATTTATCCAATCGAGACAGTTAATAGTTCAAATTTAAAACGCGAGGCTCGTTTTTTTATTTAAAATTTAACTGTCGAGAGTAGATTAATATCGTATTGCCCAAGATTTGGTGGTGAAATTTGTCTCTAATGATTTTTAAACGATATGCAAACAAATTCAACCTTCCTTTCGAATAATCTGCAAAAGATGTGTTCTTTCTATGTGACGTCATCAGGCATGGTCGCCTTTCATGACGTCACAGTAGGAAATTCTGAGGAAAGCAAGAATATTTGACGTCAAAACAGAATTTTGACTAACGAAGAACTGAGAAAATAATCAACAGGTCAGGAAAAATATCAATCGTGTAAGAATTAGAGAAATATATATATTTGAAAATGATAAAAAACTTGTTTGCTTGCTTTTGTTTTTCTAATTGTTTTCAGAAATGAAGCATGGAGGTATATGCCAGAGAATGATATAGTGAAGGTCAAAACCAAATTAAATAGGACTATTTTAGAAAGTACCCTATGATTTGGCAGCAGCTGTAATTTTGCTGGTATCAAATATGCAATGACTCCAGCAGTAGCCCATCACTAGGACTGTGCAAAACAGCACCAGATTAAAAACACTGTTGATACAAATACCATCTGACTGACTAGGAAATTGTTAATTAACTTAATAAGTATATGAATGTGTGTATAGATATACGGGTCTTTTCTTGTAAAATGAATAATTATTGAAAGGAGATTTAAAATATATTGACTGCATCTGTGGTCTCATACATGAAAGAGTATCAAGTGGACCCTCTGAGTGCATGAGGTCCCAGCATGGATTTTAAGCCGTGTCAAAAGACTTTAACATTAATATTTGTATTTGCTGCTGTTCTGCTTTGAGGAGTAACAGCAAAGACTGGTTTGCTCATAGTCGGAATAATAATATTCAGGTTCTTCCCACAGACTGAAGTATCACGTTAAAAATCTGGCTCAGTATATTGGCCCAGTTTTCATTTTATATCAAATCACCACGTGCTTGCTAGCCTGACGTGCATGTAAAACTGCCACTGGACACCAAACGCCAATTAATTAGATTGAACAATGTATACTGAGAATATAAAATTGTAAAGCACTGACAATTTGTTTTCTGTTTCTGATAAAAAAATCAGTGTGAGTGTATGTACCTTCCACAACTCATCTATGAATTCAAATGATTGTTCCCCATGTTATGATTAACATTGAAAAGTACTATCAATGTGATTCAGACAAAACACTATTTGTTATGTTTGTTGAAATTGTACGTGCTATGAAAAGTCAATGATTCGTGTTGAAATACATCTCTCTGCATTTAACTGAATTTCATGTCTAACGTCAGGACTTAAATCTTGTTACAACTCTCTTCCTATATAAAGGTATAATTTTCCACACTGTAAGATAAGCGCAAATAGAATATTGTTCATTTTCCGTAACCCGACCGACTTTCAATCTCATTTAAGCGTGTTATTCCACTTAATTACTCTTGATAACCCTAGTGGGCAATTTTCAAATTTCATAATTGTGTGTATAATTCCTATTTAACATGTTTAAGATAATCTGTCTAGTTTCATTGTTTAAAATCAGCCAATGGTCTCAACAATATTTGTGTATATTAAAACCCTTTTATTTGTTTAGCCGACACATAACCATTAACACATTGAAGAGATGATTTAATGATTTCATTCATGAATATATTTCTTATTATCACATTTTATAGTTCATTTGAAACTTCAAAAGAATTTGATTTACACTTTCTTTAGAATAGATTTAAATTAAGATAGCAACACCGGTACAGTTTAAATTGATATTTAATATTTTCACCAGTAACATTTTTCCAAATCTTTTCCACTTTGTTTTACGTTTGTACATGCGAGTTTCGTGTTAGAATACTATATCGTTATTTCTTTACTTTGCTTTATGATTGAACTACAAAGAATAAATCCATTAACTATACTATCTTTTTACACCAATGTGTTTTAATTTATGTTCTTTCTTTACAGATGTTTACGTAGTCATGCTATAGTTTTTCACTTCAAAAGTAATTTACATTTTCTACCGCTTTGGTTATAGAGTTATTTCTGAAATTCGTCTGCAATCTATCTATTGTTTATTTTGCAGAACATAAATCTATTTGCATTTTTGCATTCAATCTTTTTCCAGAAGACAGGTAACGAAAGCTAACAAAGATCGAAGTAGTATATTGACCTTGTTAAAGAATGAGACCATGCTGGAAATGATGGATAAGTTGCAAAATATGTAATCATACATTTAATTTCTTAACATCATTTTCACTTAATTAGTTATTCAATTAGATTATGTTTTAGTTTGTCAAATGATTTAAAAGACAAACTAGATGAACAAAAAAGGAAATTGTGAAACTGGGAGCAAACAAAAAGAGATTGAGAAACGCATAAACCATTTTAAAGTTCAACAACACGGAATAAGAGATAAGATTGGAGAAAAGACAACCTGAATCGAAAGTATAAAACGGAGAATAACGATAACAAGAAAGAAAACAGGACAGAAAAGACAGAGAAAGGGATAGAAAAAAGGGAAGAGGAGAGAAAGCAAAAGGAAGATGAGAGAAAACGGAGTCATGAGTACAGAATGTGAAATAGAGAACTTAACGCCAATATCAAATCAATGATGATAAATGTTAAATCTGAACAGCCAAATATGAACCAAGAACAAAGCGGAAGAACAAATATGAATCATGGACATAGAGGAACAAATACAAATCAACCATTGTCAGTTTCATGAACAAACAATGCATTCGTGCTTCGAAAAGCATATTGCAGAAAATGAAAATACATTAGGATACTGTACAGCAAAACTGTAATAAAATTATAAAACGAACAGAGAACACAATTATTAATTTGACGGAACAAAAAGAAAACGAAAAGAAAATGATATAAAATATGAATAATAGAGTAAGGATACATTTCTCTTTTGTGGAAATGATCAACACGTTTGTAATGGCAAGTTTGTCTCTTCTCTCTCTTTCTAAATCACTTTATAAGGAAAATAATGTGATATCTTGTGGGAAAATTGATTAAGCAGATAGATTTATTTTATCATATTGTTGGCTTTAAATCTATACAAATTGTAATGTGTCTATGTTTTATTAAACTCTTAACACTGTAGAAACCAATCAGTATTCCTGCAATACATTTGGAGGCTATATATTTTATTTGGCTGATTTGTTTTACTAATGCATATTGAGAATATTAGTCCTAATCGTACTATCCAGAGTGTTGCCGCTTAATTTCAACGAGGTTAACAACAAAACTGTACAAAGTACGCTCGTTTTTGTACATTTTAACTTATCTAAACAACAATTGTAGCATTTTAGACATAAATCTTGAAGAAACTATCTTAGACAAAATTAAAGTCAATATTGACCTTTTACAGTCTTTGCTAGTCCGTTTAGACAAGTCATTGTTCTATATATTTTGCACATGTATGACAATAACTAATGAATTCATACTTCGACATTGTATACTATATTTATTCTTTTTAATTTCGGTACCCCAACATTTGTTATGAAACAGTACAAATATATCCAGGAAACACACATTGACCACATACAAATCGTGTTCGAACGTTTAGAATATAACTGCTGGGTAAGTCAATCAGTCCCAGTAAGGAGGCAATTAAAATCAGTAATTCGTAGTTAATAGTGGATACACCAATGTTACTAATACTTAAAAAATTGATGCATAAAACCAAACTTTCTCTTTATGTTGAAAATTGTTATTTCTTGTTACGATATAAAAGTTTTTTATTAAAAACAAAGTATATTTATTGAACAATGTCGAGCAAAGTAAAATATAACCTATTCATTGTTAGATAAGATAATTTATTAAGGAAGATCTTCATTTCAAATTGAACAAAATGACTTTCGCTGAATATTTTGTTGTTTTTTTTAATGAAGGAGAGAAATACTTTATTTATTGGACATATCATCACGATCGATTCTTTTCGGAAAGAGAAATGACTAAATATTCCATAGAATGCTTATGGTGCTACATAGTTGTAGAATAATACATAAAAAGTAGAAGAGTGATCGGAAAAAACCCTCACATTACAATAGACAACATCAACTACAAGCATAGGTAAAAGAATTGCAAACAAAGACGAACAAGAACGAACAACTCATTGTCCAAATAGTTTGCTTTGGTGCAGGCACAAAATTTGGTTGGGTTCAAACCAGTTTTATGTGCGCACAACCATCTCCTTTTTCTATCCAGAACATATTTTGTAAACCAAAACACGCAATAAAAAGTACTAATATTATCTAATCAATGAATAAAAAGGCACATACTTTTGGTAAGCATGATCACAATGAACGTGCACTAATTAGTAAATATAAGCAAAAGAGGGTATAAAATACGCATTTTTATACTGACTTTCTTTAAAATAATATATTATGTCCCTCTTAACAATACCCAATAAAATTAAGCAGGTCAAAATGTTTAAGAAATTAACATTTTGCAAAGCATTCAGTGTGGACAACATTCTCTGACACTGACAAAATAAAGCTTAATTTTATTGGGTATTGTTTAAAGGACATAATATATTATTTTAAAGAAAGTCAGTATAAAAGCTTTACTTTTACTGACTCGATCCTTTGTGTCATTAAAGCAAGTTAACTTGTTTGATTCAGGGTTGAAATAAACCAAAAAAAAAAAAAAAAAAAACGGAGGAAACGAGACACATTTTACACGTACTTCAATTTGAGTTTATATGTATCACGTTCATTCCACCGAAATAATTAATAAATGAAGGACCAATACATACACTATTTCTTACGGAAAATGAAAATCTCGTGGTACAAAACTCACTACAAAGTCTCAACTGACACTTTTGAGAATTGAAGTGCCGCAATTTTCAACTAGATTCTTAATAAATATTGACATGTCCCTTTTGATGGCGAGATAACTTGAGTAGCTAATGACCTTTTGATAAATTTAGGCAACAATTAACTACCGATATTCCTATGTCATAAATCGATTCAGAAGAAAACCAATGCAACAAAAAAGGGAATCGCATAAACGCCAAAAGGAGCTAGACTGGGTGTTTCGATAGGGTAAGCTTCTCCTACCATGTATGAATAACCCGTCGGTAAAATAACAGGTTATATGATATTCTGGTATCTATTCTAGGATAACCAACAAAATTTCCTTTTCAAATAATAATAATGGGAACTAATTTTACTGGACCAGATCTACATTTCAATAATTAATATATCTTATGATAGTCGAGGCCAAACTATTTGAAAGTCCAAAATTTAATACAAACTGTCAAGAGCTGACAAAATAAAAAAAACCAGGATGTTCATTAATCAATTAAAAGCACAAATAACAACATTTGTTTTGGAAGAAAGTCAATGGTAGTTGCTCGATGATAAAACCTCATAAATCCATTCAAAATATTCAAATGATTAGATGAATACATATCAAGATTGGAAGCAATAGTAGTTAACAGATGCTCAAATCTCATTAATACATTTAGAACAAACATATCAAGGTAACAATATAACCTTTAAGAACTACACATAAGCCTATTCTTTGGTGTTTTCCGAGTTGTAGATTATTCATTATGTGATGGAATTTATAAGGAGATATGGGGTTTATTTTATTTTAAATATAACCAAACAACACGAGAAAACCAAAAGCCATCTATATGTGTTGATCTTGTCTAAGTTTTAAGTGTTGTTATATGTGCTTTTAATTTTCAATGGCTGTGTTGTCTATCCTTTGTCATGAAAACGTGTTTCAATTTCAAAATTTCATATTCGGTAAGGTTTCTGGGTTAAAACACGTACTTGACAGATGGTTTATTTATTGGTCATGTCTAATGGTAAGATAAGAGAGGCAAAATATACTTAAATGATAATCAAACTCAGAAGTCGAAAACAAACTGACAATGTCATGGCAAATAATAAAACGACCATAGTACAAACATTGAACATGGCAAAACCAAATAAGCTGCATATTGCTTTTGCTATCAGGTAAACAAAGCAAATAATTGTATTTGTGTCATGCAAACATGCCGCTAACTCGAACTACATTTTGAATGCCGTCTTTAAACTATGTTCGAACCACGTGATAATGATAAGACTGTGGCAAACGCTTGCAATGGAAGAACTTTCAAAACTGTCTTTTAAACTGTAGAATTACTTTGTACAAACACTTCAAAAGAAATTTTGCATGTTTAAATAGGAGCCTTTCTGTCGTATCCAACACTTCTGAAACATTTGTTTTGTTTCACAAAGTTGTTAATATATCAACTGTGTCGTAATTTTGAGATAATTAGTCTATGCAGTATTTCTTGGGTAGCTAATTTACATATAGTTGTGTAATATCCATAATATAGCACAAGAACAATGAGCTTTTGCAAACGTCATGTACTAATATATATTGAAAGCGAAATACAATTTCTCTAAGCCATTTCAAAATAAAAAGTCATATCTATTCCATGGATTCATATATATTTACATATTGACATAAACATGATAATACCAGAACGCTGACAATATTATAAAGTTATTATCATATTATTTAGGTTTTAGACAAAGAATATAATGTGACATTCCTATCCTAGTTTGATCTCTATTCTTAAACCAGTAGTGATCGCTTTGTTTTGTGTAAAGCTGACTAGACCAACTAATTGTTTTCTTATATATCTATAATAACAAATCATAATGACTTAGTTGGCATATGAGAGGAACCACATTTCTTCCTAAATCATCAAATAAACAAAATAAAAGGATATAAGGACTTAAATTGGTAAATGAGAATTAGACAACCAACGACATCTCATAACATGTACATGCATGTATGAATATTTTACTTGAAAAAAGTTAATCCAATCTGTCTTCATATCAGAGTGTCTAAATAAAAGGAATATTTTCATAATATGATATATCAATATGTAACGTATCATTCTATCATGTCTGTTAATATAAGTGTATATGCAATAAGGTCTTAACCACTTATTGTTTATGATATTCTGCTTAGAAAATATTTGTATACGACAAGTACTTACAAGGTTTCTGCCTTTCATCAGGAAGAGGTTTGCTATTACAAACTAAAATCCAGAGATTTTAGCAAAAAATGTGGAATTATGATTAGACGAAATGCATTATTTTGAAATAGATATTAGATATTATCGTTAATTTTGTAATAAAACACATGAAAACAGTGGAATTAACTATTTTAGAGTGTAAACAATTCTTTGGATGTTCTAGATAAATTCCGTGCATTTGATGGTCCTTTTGATTCGGTTGACAGTTTTAACTTTTCCACTCTTTATACTACACTTCCATACAATCTTGTCAAACAAAAGTTTTCCTATCTAATTAAAAGGTCGTTTGATAAATATGGTTGTAAATTTATTTGCTGCAACTCATATAAAGCCCTTTTCTCTAATGAGGAAGGTAAATATGCTAGATATACTTACTGGAGGTGTGATGAAATGATTAAAGCACTTAATTTTCTCCTTGACGACATTTATGTACGTTTCGGCAATAAAGTTTATCGACAGATTGTAGGTATTCCTATAGGCACCAATTCCGCCCTCTAATAGCAGACTAGTTCCTTTACTTTGTGAATCACAGTTTATGGCCAAACTCAGTAAAGAACCGTCTAAATTCCATTTAATTGATGAATTCAACAACACGTACCGTTGTCTTGATGATATTTTTCGTTAAATAATAAAGAATTCTCTAACTATACTGCTGAAATTAATCCAAAAGAACTTACTTTAAATAAATCTAATATCAACAGCAATAACTGTCCTTTCCTAGATTTAGATATTTCAGTATAACACCAGAAACTCTACAAAAAATACGACAAAGGGATGATTTTTCTTTCCTGTTGCAACTTTTCCCTTTTAGGACGGTAATATTCCTTCCGCACCATCTTACGGTGTTTATATATCCCAACTCGTTCGATATGCTCGTGTCTGTAGTAACGTTTTGGATTTTAATGAGCGTAATCTATGTATTACTAGTAAATTATTAAGTCAGGGTTTCGTTATACCAAATTACTTAAAACCTTTACTAAATTGTTTCATAGATACAAAGATTTGGTCTGCAAGTTTGACTGTACCTTTAGAAAACTTTTTTCAAAAGGAATATCACATCCTAAATTTTACGGTACCGATCCCGACAATTTAGATACGATCTGGGTAAACTTATCAATCCTTTAGATAAACCTATTCTGAAAGGTTACCTATTCTACACTGTAATTAAATCTTTCAATAACGTTTTTATTGGTGTAAATATTGATTTTGTTATCAGTTAATTAAAACCATACTAAATATTACACATATGTACTTTCACGGTACTACAGTCCTTGGATGGTGTAAACTTCCCACTAACACCATACACCATTACACTATTCACCATACACCATTACACCATACAACCTGTGCCATTACACCATAAACGTTACACGTTTGCACCATACACCTTACACATTACACCATAATTCAATTTAATTTCAAAGAAAGCGTGCGACTACAAAATTACTTATTTATTTTAAAAACGAATTTTGATCACAATATTGTAAATAAATGTATGAAATTAAAAATCAGTCCTTATCAATATTTTGCATAGTTTTAAATGTCATACACCATTCATTCACACCATTCCCGATCGCACGTTACACCTTTACACCATTCCCTTACACCATACACCATAGAACCATACACCTTCTACCATTGCACCATATGCCATACACCATTTCACCATACACGTTTTTGGGAAGTTTACACCATCCAAGGGATGTACCATCTGTCGATACTTATAGTTTGTAATTGCACAAGGTCATGTTTTTCTCTGACTGGTAATGACGTCAGTACACTAAACCATTGGATGTTAGATGTGTATTTATTGATATTTTAGTCTTAGATACATGATTTTTTCATTAGTTGTTATTGGCTTTGAACTAGCTGTCAGTTACTGCAAGTACTCTCAAATCTGTACTTGTTTTTGTGTTTGGGATGTACAAGTGCGCGTCCACGTCCACTTTGTGATTTTGTTAGATGTATTTCTGTTTGTATCCATCTGATGAGTTAAGCCTTTTCAACTGAATTTTATAGTTTGTTCTTATGTTGTACTGTTACACCACGTTATACGATTTTCTCATTGTTGAAGGCCGTACGGTTGCCTATAATTGCTTACATCTACTTCATTTGAACTTTGGTGGATAGTTGTCTCATTGGCAACCATACCACATCTCTTTATTTTTATATTAGAACCTGTCCACAAATTATAAAATTATGAAAAGTTTTCTGAAATGTATTTTATAAAATAACATTTTACTTTATTTGTCACACATGGTTATTCTTTTAAATGTGTAAGGATTTTTAATGTTGTCTTTATTTTTCTCTGCAGTTGATTTTACAAAAAAAACAAAAAACAAAATGTGCGTGTGAACCCGCCATATTTCTATACGGAAGCAAGAGTGTTTATCTCCAATCCTCATTATACATGAGACATGCAGTGGTGGAAAAGGAAAACATTAGAACAAACTTTAGAGATCAGTTCGAAAGGGATATACTCATCAGAAGCACATTATGATAACTAGAGAAAAGATAAAGGACACAAAGTAGCGATCTACTACTAGTACTCGCAGTAACTGAACGCTAGTTCAAAGCTTAACAAATATTATTTTCCAAGTCAAATCCAAGCCAAATTATTTCGTTGACACGCTGAGCTGTTTAATCACATTGCATACTCAAATTAAATGGAATAAATCCTCGCTTTCTTAGTTTTTAATGCGTAATTGAGTTGTTTTCCACTTCTTTTGATTCGAACTTTAATAATGCGTCTTTTGTTGAAAGAACGCGCTTTTCATGAACTTAATTATAATATGATATTTTTATGCGTTTTCGCATTAAGATTTGTTCCTATCTATAGTTCAGAAGGGTATTTCTTTTTCTTATTTTTTGCAAATGTTTGTTTGCCATTTTCAGTTGTATCTGTCTGAAAAAGCAACGTTTTACCCAACTAAGATGGTGTAGGCGATCAATTTTGCCTACAAACTATTGGTGTTTTGATGTTATGATCAAAAGAGTTGACAATTTTCATATATTATTAACCAATATCATGACTTTGAAATATGTCATAAGTTTTAGGATTTTAGGATTCCTCATTTGAAGAAGAATCTGCTCACCCTCCGGAGCACATGAAACGAATTACTGAACGCTAGGTTCACGTTTGTAAATACGATAAGTTATTTGCTTATACAATTAAAGAAAAGGTTGTATTGCTCATGTTTAAAAAAAAGACATAGAGGAGAAACCGACAATACAAAAGCACAAAACGAAAACCACAAAAAACGAACAATAATAAACTAGTTATTACATGGACAACTAAAACTGAGCAAGACGAACTCAACTAAAACCCTGGTGTTGGTTTCATGTGATCCGGAAGGGTAAGCAGATTCTGCTTCTAAATATGAATCCTAAAGAGGGTTTTGAATACCCAGTCATTGCATATCCTGCAATAAGAAGTCGATCACAGTTTTAGCACATATTAAAGACTCAATCTAAAATTGAAAGATTAAGTTCACTGGAATGTATGAGATAAAGGCTCTCATTCAAATTTGGGTTATTACATTTATAAATAGGCTCATCATGATGATAGATTGAATAATAATTAATTTTATAGGTAAAATCAGTCACTAAAAGGATAGTCTGGCAAGCGAATATGATATTAGTTAGTTTTCCAATACTTTCATTTTCATAAATGGTGTCTAGCATTCATTTGGTTTTTTTCCCAAAAGAAGAGGGTTGTTTGCTCACGTGGGATATTTGTACTGATCGGTATTTTTTGCGACTCCAGTTATAACTTTTATGTATTAGTGTATATGTTGGCATATCTTAACATAAGGAGCTGACCCTCCCAATGGACATAAGTCTAAGCACACTTGTCTTAAGATTTGTACTGCTCATTCATTTTAGTCCGTATTGTATTGTGGACTGCAGTTTTCCTTTCGACTTCTGTAATTTTGTCATTGGGTTGACAATTGTAGAGTTTGATAGCCCTTTTGATCATTCAAATTGATGTATGATTATGATAGATTAAAACAAATAATGTAGTGCTGTTTTGAATTTTCATTTATCTTTTCAATACGTTAGCTTTTGGAATTAAATATATGACAAATACCGCCGCATTTATAGACAAAAGTCTTGGCAAAGATATACAAAGCCAGTAATCTACGAAGATATAATCAGAAATGTAAGGAAAAATTATAATACGCTGTTTGTCACTGAAGGCATAGTTTGTAACTACAAAACGCTTATATTTTTTTTCGTTGACAGGTGATAAAAATATGAAACGAAACTGGTTTTACATCATTTATACACAATTCCTGAATAGAGGGTTTCTACTCACAATGAAGCTATTAAACCAAGAGTTCCAAGTTGTGAAGTTGAAATAATTCCTTCGTACTTTTACGGATGCCATCACGAGTTGGTTGACAGTTATGGAATATCCGTTTCACAGATGACAACAGATATGTTCCAATTGTCTGAACTACAATCCCGTCCTGTTTCCCGAATATGATCTACCGAATAAGAATTATCAGCGGGTTTGTATTAACATGAGCAACACGACAGGTGCCACATGTGGAGCAGGATATGCTTACCCTTCCGGAGCATCTGATATCACCCAGTTTTTGGTTGGGTTCTTGTTGCTCGTCTTCAGTTTTCTGTGTTGTGCTTTGTGTACTGTTGTTTGTCTGCTGTTTTTATTCTTTTTAGCCGGGATAAAACGTATTTTTGTCAATGGAAATGAGAAAAGTACATAGAAAAACGTACAATAAAACCCGTTCATAATTATTTATATAAAAGAAAATAAAACCTTCTATACAGGCAAATGACATAAAACAAAAACACTAATACCTGCAAAACATTTACTAACAATAACCAATCTATGATAGAGTACTATAAGTAAAACATTATCATTTATTGTAATATGCAAACCTTCAATGATATTTTAAACCCATTAATTACAATAAAATCGACCATAAAATTGTATTATTTGTATAAATCTATAGACAATTATCATTCCTCACAATATTGCAGTCATTTGGTTTTTTTATGAAACATTATACTGTTATGGATTTGTTTCTATAATAACAGCTTTCCAGAACTAATTATTAGATCTGGAAGTGTACTATGCGACATATCAGCAAGAATATTATAGGGTCATTTCTAAAGTTGTTTATAGAAGACCATAATTACTCATCCATATATAATAATCACTTGCAAACATACAGGTTCTACTCTAGCAATTAATTAGATAGTTTTAAATTATTCAACTATTAATGAGCCCAATCAGCTCATTCTGTACGAGTTTGCT